>JAHRHZ010000168.1:1300813-1455885 GCA_024137785.1 Ginglymostoma cirratum
GTAGCAGTGAAATCTTGCCTCAGTTGTACAGAAGGGAGGAGGGGGGTCTAGGCCCGAAACGTCAAGTTTTCCTGCTCCTATGATGCTGCTTGGCCTGCTGTGTTCATCCAGCCCCACGCCTTGTTATCCCCTCAAAAGGGCTGCAAGGTGCCTCATGGCGCCAGGGACCCGGGTTCGATCCCAGCCTCGGGGTGAGTGTCTGTGTGCAGTTTGCATGTTCTCCCTGTGTCTGCGTGGGTTTCGTCCCACAGTTCAAAGAGGTGCGGGTGAGGGTGGATTGGCTGTGCTAAATTGCCCCATTAGTGCCCAGGGATGTGCAGATTAGGGTGGATTGGCCGTGCTAAATTGTCCCATAAAATTGCCCCGTAGTGCCCAGGGATGTGCAGGTTAGGGTGGGTTGGCCGTGGGCACGGCAGAGTTACAGAAATAGGGTTAGGGTCATGGGTCTTGGTGGGATGCTGTATGTAGGGTTAGTGTGGACCGGATGGGCTGAATGGCCTACTTCCACACTGTAGGGATTCTATGATGATCCATTATCAAACTCTACAAGTCAAGTGGGAGTGATAGGCTCCACTCAAGAGGGTCCCAGCCCAGTAAGTTTTATAGCAGCCTCTGCCAAACCAGTCCAGGGGTTTGGACACGGTCAGTCAGCTGCGTGGGGCGGTTAGAGTCAGAATACTGCTCACTTTCGGGGTGAGGAGTCAAATATTGTGCAGCCATACCAACTGTTGATGCCCCTGTTGTGCATGGTTTTCCTGCTGGAATGATGCAGGCACTGGGGGGAAAAAGGGTGGCACAGTGCCAGTTGGGAAGGTGTGCCTGAGTGAGTGGGTGGTCAATGCAGAGGGCATGCAGGGTGAGCTGTTTTGGGGAGGGGAAGGTGACAGTGAGTGAGGGAGGGTGTTGCAGGCAACAATGAGAGAGGTGGACTGGGCGAGCCTTGGTGAGAGGTAGGCACAGTTGTGGAGAAGACCAATCGAGCTCCTTCTGACAGAGCTGGCCATTCCTCCACACAGGCTGAGCTGGGAGTCACATGTAGCAAGCTGCTGAACTGCCCCTCAGCAGGGCAAACGCCAGTGATCTTGCAGGGCAGCTATGGATGGACGGTTTGCATCCCGGTCTACGATCTCCATTGAATCTGAGAGAGACAAATGCTTGTTGAGCTGGGCCGAAGGGATACGGAGTTAGATCAACCATGATCGCACTGAATGGGCTCGATGGGCTGAATGGCCTACTCCTTGCTCCTATGGCACAGTCCCAAGCATGCGGGTCAACTTCAGGATATCTTAGCACTGGTCAGCTCATTGAATCCCCAGAGTGTGGAAGCAGGCCATTCAGCCCATCGAGTCAACACTGACCCTCAGAAGAGCAGAACCCCATCACTGTAACCCTACGTTTCCCTTGGCTAAATGACCCAGCCTGCACAGCCCTGGGCACTGCAGGGCAATTTAGCACGTGCTCTGTGTGCTGTTGGAGGTGGGCTTCAGAGGGTGGGGGGGCGGTAGGAGGACAGTGAATGTCACAAAGCCCAGCTCTTCCTAAGCACTCAATCTCACGGACCGTACACCAGCGAGGTCTCTACTCCCACAGGCAACATGATCTTCCTGCCTGACGGCGTGGGAATAGCAGGCTCCCTGTGTACGGGGCTATGTGACTGCTGAGCCATGGAATGCCTGGCCTAGTCCACTGCAAAGCAACTGACATTCCAGAAGATTATAAAACCTCAGCAATTACTGCCACATCGAACCTATTGGCCAAAGTTGCGTGAGTAGGCAAGAACGTGGGAGACGGGTGCAGGATGTAGGTCATTCAACTCTTTGATCCATCTCTGCGATGCGATGAGCTCATGGCTGATCTTCCATTTCAACATCATGTTCCTGTTCCTATATCCTTGATGCACAGAGAGATCTGGGTGTTAATCCATTCTACCCTGAATGTGGCAACGCAGGTCGATAGAGTGGTCAAGAAGGCATGCGGCATTATTTCCTTCATCGGACAGGGTATTGAGTACAAGAGTTGGCAGGTCACGTTACAGTTGTATAGGACATTGGTTCGACCACATTTGGAATGCTGCGTACAGTTCTGGTCACCACATTACCAAAAGGATGTGGATGCTTTAGAGAGGGTGCAGAGGAGGTTCACCAGGATGTTGCCTGGTGTGGAGGGCACTAGCTATGAAGAGAGGTTGAGTAGATTAGGATTATTTACATTAGAAAGATGGAGGTTGAGGGGGAACTGATTGACATCTACAAAAGCATGAGAGGTACAGGCAGGGTGGATAGCAAGAAGCTTTTTCGCCAGAGTGGGGGACTCAATTATTAGGGATCACGATTTCAAGGTGAGAGGGGAAAAGTTTAAGGGAGATATGCGTGGAAAGTTCTTTATGCAGAGGGTGGTGGGAGCCTGGAAAGCACTGCGGAGGTGGTAGAGGCAGGCACGATACTGTCATTTAAGATGTATCTAGACAGATACACAAATGGGCAGGGAGCAGAGGGATACAGATCCTTGGAAAATAGGTGACAGATTTAGAGGATCTGGATCAGCGCAGACTTGGAGAGCCAAAGAGCCTGTTCCTGCGCTGTAATTTTCATCGTTCTTTGTCCTCCCCAAGATACATGCTGGAACCAATAGGGTCTGTGTCTGTGCTCTATGACCCTTTGGCCTAACCAGTCCATGCTGATCATAATTTCAAACTAAACCAGTGCCTGCTCCTGGCCAATTCCCTCCAAACCTGTTCTACTCGTATACTTATCTGAGTGTTTTTAAATGTTATAATCGTGCCCACATCCACCGCTGCCTCAGGAAGTTCATTCCACACACAAACCACCCTCTGTGTTAAAAAAAAAAGTTGCCCCTCATGTCTTCTTTAAATTTCTCTCCTCACCTTAAAAAACATGCCCCTTAGTCTTGACGTCCCCCATCCTCAGGAAAAGACACCTACCATTAACCCTATCTATACCCCACATTAGGAGTTCACCTCTCAACCTCCTATGCTCCAGTGAAAAAAGTCCCAGCCTAACCAGCCTCTCCTTCTAACTCAAACCCTCGACAACATTGTGGTAAATCTCTTCTGAATGCTTTCCGGTTGAATAATATCCTTCCTATAACAGGGAGACCTGAATTGGACACAGCGCTCCAGAAGAGGCCTCACCAACGTCCTATATATGATGCCCCAACTCAAAAAGGTCTCAGCAATGAAGGCAAGTGTGCCAAAAGCCTTAACCACCCAGTCTCCCTGTGACACAAACTTCAAAGAATCATATGCCCAAACCCCTAGGTCCCTCTGTTCTACAACACTAGCCCACTCTTAATTGCATAAGTCTTGCCTTTTTTTTTAAAACCGTAGAAGACCATGGAGAGGCAGAGGTTAACCTGAGAGTCACCACACCTCAGGATATTGACAAGGTGAGACCTTTGTGGTGATCTGAACCAGTGCTGGAATTGGACCTTGCAACGTTAGAGCCTCAAAACAGCCTTTCAGCCAACCAAGCTGATGGAACCTTTGGTGAGACCACACTTAGAGGTCTGTGGGCCATTTTGGTCTCCTTACTGAAGACATATGCTTGCCGTAGAGGGATGGCAGAGGTTCATTCATCTGGAAAGTTTGGCGTACAAAGAGAAATTGGATTGCCTGGGATCTTCTGTGATGCCCATGTCATAGAGGTCTACAGCATGGAAACAGGCCCTTCGGCCCAACATCCATGCTGCCCACTTTTCACAATTAACCTAGTCCCATTTGCCTGCATTTGGGACATATCCCTCCATACCTCGTCCATCTGCATACCTTTCCAAATCTTTCTTAAATCACAAAATTGTACTCGCCTCCACCACTACTTCTGGCAGCCTATTCAAACACTCACCACCCTCAGTGTGAAAAAATTGCCCCTCTGGGCCCTTTTGTGCCTCTCCCCTCTCACCTTAAACCTACACCCTCTAGTTTTAGACTCCCCTACCATGGGGAAAAGTTATCTACCTTATCTATGCCTCTCATGATTTTATAGACCTCTACAAAGGTCACCCTCAGTCTCCCACACTCCAGAGGGAAAAAAACATGCCCCAGGCTCTTCTTACAATGAGGAAGGGTCACACCAGACCCAAAATGTTAACTTTTTTTCCCTTCACAGATGCTGCCAGACCTGCTGACCTTTTCCAGCAACTTTGGTTTCGCTCCTGAGTTACAGCATCCGCAGTTCTTTCAGTTCTTATAACACAAACCTTGCAGACTAAGTAGCAACCTAGTAAATCTTTTCTGTGCTCTTTCTAGTTTAATAATATCCTTTCTAGTGTAGGGCAACCAGAACTGTTTGATCCAGGACAAATACATCTCCAATCAGTGTTTGTGGCCACAAGAATTAATTACACAGCTGCAAACTGAACTGACCTTGCTGGTGATGGAGGAGGAAGTTGGAGGAGAGGGGTTTCACCTCTCAAGACAGGGTCAGAAACAGGAGGGTGTGACTATAAGGCAAGTAAGGAGAGCCAGCGTGCAGGAGCAAAGGAGCATCTTAACCTGTTGGACAATTGGAAAAGCTAATTCACGCATTCATACAGCTCAGAAAAAGGCTCTTCGGCCCATCGAATGACCACCAAAAGTGTGCTAATCCCAATTTCCTGCCACTATGATACAGGAAGCCATTTCAAAAAAGGAGCGAGAGAGAGGGAGTATAGCAGCAGCAGGGGACGGTCTGGTGAAGGAAATCCACACTGTTCTCACAGCAAATCCAGACAGCTCTGATGGCTGCCCAGTGCCAAATTTCAGGGCATGTGCTAAGGGCTGGTGAAGGACACTCAGTGACAAGGATAGGATCCAGTGATTGAGGTCTACACCAGTACCAATGACACTGGTAAAATGAGGGAAGAGGTTCTGCTAAAGGGAAGGGAAGGAGTTAGGTGGAAAACAAAGAAGCAGAATCTCAATGACAATAATCTCTGGGTTACTACCTTAAACTGCACAATTAGGGAGGCAGAGAGAACTTTAAACCAGACGAGGGGGGAAAATGAGAGATCCAGCTCGGACAAACATATCAAGGGAGAATTGAGGCAGGGAAGTAAAATATAAATTTGGAAAATGGTGAGGCAAAGGTAGAAAGGGAGAATAATGAACTATGAATCAACCAGCAATTGAGATTGGTTCTGAGAAAAGGACACGAAATGTTAACTCTGATTTCTTTCCACAGAAACTGAATGAAACAGGGCATTTTAAGGCAAACAGATATGATCGGATGGCCATTACAGAGATGTGCACGATGACAACCATTGAGTTCTGAATATGGCACTCAAGAGTAGCAAGCTGGATAAAGATGGAGGAAATCACCACTGCTGCTCAAAACCAGGGCAAATGAGAGCACAAGAGAAGGCTGGCTAGAAATGTAAAACAGCTAGCAAGAGTTTCTTTAGGTGTCTGAAACAGAAAAGAGTATGTAATGAGCACTGGTTCTGCAGAGGGTGAGTTAAAAGAAGATAAAGAAATGGCAGATGCAACAAATAAATTATTTTGTTTCTGATTTCACTAATCAGGAGGTGAAGGAAGAGACGAACTTTGTAAAATTATACTTATGACGGAAGACGTAGTGAGCAAACAGATGGGTTTACAGGGTTGATAAGTCTCCAGTCCTGATAGATTTCACCCTAGGGTGTTAACAGAGGGGCTAACGATGCAGATATGCTGGTGTTGATTATTCAAAATTTGTTAAAATTCTAGAAAGGCTCAACTGGACTGGAAATTAGCAAACATAACCCTTCTATTCAAAAGGGAGGGGGACAGAAATTGGAAATTATATTGGAAATACCAAGTGGCACAGTGGTTAGCATTGCTACCTCACAGCACCAGGAACTGGGTTTGATTCCAGCCTTCAGGCAACTGCCTGTGTGCAGTTTGCACATTCTACCCAGTGTCTGCATGGGATGCCTCTGGGTGCTTCGGTTTCCTCCCACAGACCGAGGATGTGCACGTTACAGTGGGTCAGCCATGCTAAATTGCCCCATAGTGACAAAGGATGTGCAGGTTAGATGGGTTAGCCAGAGGAAACGTGGCATTATGGTGATTGGTTGGGGTGCTAGGTCTGGGTGGGCTGCTGTGTGGAGGGTTGGTGCAGACTCAACGGGCCAAATGGCCATTTTCTGCACTGTAGGGATTCTACAATAAGCCAGTCAGCTTGACGACTATCATTGGGAAGATGTTAGAATTAAAGTTTACACACAAAACAGACTGGCCATGATCTCATTGAATAGCAGAGTAGGACTAAAGGGTCAAAAGGCATACTTCTGCTTCTAGTTTGTGTGTTTGTTTAAAAAATATATTCATTCACAGGATGTGGTTATCACTGACTGGACTAGCATTTACAGCCCATCCCTAATCGCCCAGAGGACAGTCAAGAATCAACCACATTGCTGTGGGTCTGGAGTCACATGTAGGTCAGACCAGTTAAGGATGGCAATTTCCTTCCCTAAGGACATTAGTGAACCGATGGGTTTTTCCAACAATCGACATTGGATTCATGGTCATCATTAGACTCTTAATTCCAGATCTTTATTGAATTCAAATTCCATCACCTACTGTGGCAGAGGTCCCCAGAATGTTATCTGGGTCTCTGAATTGACAGTCCAGCTGTCAATACCACTAGACCATCACCTCCCACTGAGATGCCCCCTTGTGCATGTCTGTAACTACGTGGGGCAGGCCACATGCCTAGAATATCACTCCTTTTTAAAAAAAAAAGGGTTCTCTGTTCTTTCATGGACAGCAGTTTCCAGGAGGTCAGAGGATATGCTGTACGTGTCCATGGAAAAATAACAATATTCCTTCCAGCTGCCTTGGAGGAATTTGAACCCGGAGCTTTAGTTTGGGTCTTTGGGCTGTTATCTCGGTGACAAAACCACAATACAACCGGCAGAACGCCAACTCACAGCACCCAGTCTCCCAACAAAGCAGCAATGAACTTGGCCAAGGTGACAGATAACAGCCGACAGTACCCGAAAAACAGAAATTATTGCAAGTAAATACCTTCATCAGCTTTACTGATTTCCATACAAGGCAGAAATCAAAATAAAACATTATGTACAAAAATATAAATGTGAAAAAAATAGGCTGAGAGTTGCTGGACAACAGAAAAAAATCTGATACAAATCTTGATTGATTAGCCATCAATATATTTTTCTATACAGATAATATATATGTATTATATATATATAAATCTCTCCATAGATTCTGTATAAATCTTTTCATTCATATATAACCCAAACAATAACTTGATTTGATTTTAAGTTTGTAAATATAGGCAAGGGTTGATAAGAGAAAACGTAGATGTTCAGAAACAGGTATTTACATCAAAAGAACTGCAATGAATCTGTTCAGACATTCACGAAACACAGCTCTGGAGCAGGTGGGACTTGAACCTGGAACCTCTTGCTCATTTCTGATGAAGGGTTTAGGCCCGAAACGTCAAGTTTTCCTGCTCCTATGATGCTGCTTGACCTGCTGTGTTCATCCAGCCCCATGCTTGTTATCTTGACCTCTTGCTCAGAGGTTGGGACACTGACCCCACAACCCTAAGGATCATGGCCTGGCAGTCCAGAACTTCAACATTGTGAAAAACAGAGACACTTAGCTGGAGCTTAGACATTGTGCACTCATCAGGGGCAGGGTGTAAGCAACTTACTTCAGGAAGAGGGGCAATGATTTATATAACATGAGAAGTCTGACTGTGGAGATACAGCAGAAACAGTTAACTGTCAATCTTAGTTCACAGACCAGGCAGGCCGATTCATGATTGGTCAGGGTGTTGCCACGGAATGCTTCAGAAATTGTCAGTTCCCACAAGCTCTCAGAGTCATACAGCACGGAAACAGACCCTTCAGTCCAACCAATCCATGCTGACCATATTCCCCAAACTAAACTAGTCCCACCTGCCTGCACTTGGCCCATATCCCTCCACACATTTCTTATTCATGTACTTATCCAAATGTCTTTTAAATGTTGTGAATGTACCCATATTCACCACTTCCTCAGGAAGTTCATTCCACATACGAGCCACTGTGTTTAAAAAAAAAAATTGCTCCCAGGTCTTACTTGAATTTTTCTGCTCTCATCGTAAATACGTGTCTCCGCCACAAGTCTTGAAATCCTCTACCCTAGGCAAAAAACACCTGCCTCTTCTCCGCAGATCCTGAACTCAGTTAGGTTTCTTGCATCCTAGTCCTGACAAGGGCAAGACAGAAAGATTTGACTTCAAGTCTCCTTTTACCAATGTTTAACCTCAACAATCATGGGTACTTTCAGTGAGATATGGGCCAATTCACTTTTCTTCACTCTCTGCTGGTAGCAAACAGGGCAATGTGTAGCAAGCATAAATCCCCAACTGTTTGTTCCTTGGCAATTCGCACCAACATAGATAAAACTTCTGATGTTTAGCGTTTACTATTGTTTACTCCATCCATCTTTGTCGCCCCCTCCATCCCTCAAGAATGATTTCTATTAAAATTCAGGATGTATTTAGATAATACTTGCTTCCCCTTTGCGTGAAGTGGTCATCACTGGAAACATTTGTTCCACCATGCTTAAATCACCCTTGACCAGAGAGGGTCATTTCAGAGTTGACCACATTGCTGTGGCCCTGAAGTCATGTGTAAGATGACAGATTTGCTGCCCTTGAGGACAGCTGACCCCGATGGTCACCAGCACAGAGACTTTCAATCCTCGAATTTCAGTTCCAGCATGCCCACTGTTTCTTCTTGCTGACACTGTCCAATCTTCCACTGCGCAGAGACCAGAATAGGCATCCGGGCTCCTTCTATGGTTGGGGGAGGGGAGAGGTAAAGAGGGAACGAACAAACTCAAAAGACAAAGTCCTCACACCAACCAAGGGACGAGCACAGGAGATGAGCAGAAATGTCAAACGATAAACCCCCAAATTTAACTGGAACCCAGAATTAATTTCCCCTTAATGTTCTGATGTATTCCACAGCTCTGTTGAAAAGATGAGAGCTCTTCAGCCTCGTCTAAACTGGCTCCGAGTTTCTGCATGTTCAACGTCTGCTCCCTGTCCCCCAGCCCCCTGCACTGCACGCGAGGCTGAACAAGTGCAAACTTGTATCTTTTCTTTAAAAAAGGATGAAAAAGCATACATTTGCAAAGCACACAAGCAGCAGTATTTTGACTGGCCTGGTCACACCTAGCACTTATTTGAGTAGCTGGAGAACAGCACCCAGAGACAGGTAGGAATCAGGCAGGGTCACAAAGATGGACAGGGATAACATGACAGCAGTTGTATATATACACATACACACACACATGTGAAGTCTGAGCTAGCAGGTTTTAGGCACAGAGCAGACAGCACGATGTCTCCTCTCCTGTGATCAGCCAGAGGAGTATTAATTCAGAAGGATATGACAGAGCTGCTGTGCTAAGTCACACAGCTCAAAACAAGCCAGGTAACAGAAGCTGCTGAAATCGATGCACCTCTTCCTCACCTTCCTGCTCTCTCCACCTCTCCCTTCTGATTTCAACAGCTCAAATCTAATCTCTTGGCCAGCACATCCTATTCCAAGAGGTCCCCTGGACACAGTTTCCATTAACTGGGTCTTTAAATCACACCTCAGGTTCTTGATTCCCAATTTGGTGTCATAGCTGCCTCGGATGTCAGGTCAGCACAGAAGCAACGAAGTCAAAGTGGGCACACAGTCAAAATTCTGCTAAGCGGATCTCAGCTGCTTGTCAGAATATGTGCGGGGAACACACGTACGTGCACACAGTCCCTTCCCAGTCCTGTGCGTGGCTGCTTTCTAGCCTGGTGTGAAATAATCAGATGCTGGACCACCTTCGCCTCCCAATGGGAATGTGGAAATGAGAATGGAGTGTAACAAACTGTAAAAAATGAAAGATTGCAGTTGAAGAAAATACATGTGATATCCATCATGTGGTAAAAACGGCTTTCAGAGTCACAGGTTCTGTGCCTGCAGGTAGTTTTAGAAACAATAACACAGCTGACTTTCCACTTGAGAGAAATCAGCAAGGCTTGCAGTTTTACACAAGTGATTTGTGTACAGCTCAGTCTTAAAAATAAAAGAGGGAGAGAGACAGAGTGATTGATCTGGTGAGTTCATCCTGTCCAATGGAGTCTGGTCTAACAGGAGCTTGTCTGCAGGTTGCTCTCTGTTATTAGCGAAGTAATTGAGGAAGGCTCAAAGTTGCTGTCAAACTCTTCATCCGTACTGATGTCGTCATCCCGCAGTCCCACATTGGAACGCGTGTTCTTGAGCCTGTGGGGGTGAACACACGAAACGATAAAAACCAGGGCACTTAATATCATCGGCACTTTCAGAGATGCAAGATCATTTGGCTCACACTGCTTCTGTAACATGTCCACGTTACAGAGGAGTATGCGCTGGACGTCGTAAAATGCATAAAGGTGGATAAATCCCTGGGACCTGATCTGGTGTACCCCAGAACTTTGTGGGAAGCGATTGCTGGGCCCCTTGCTGAGATATTTGTATCATTGATAGCCATAGGCGAGGTGCCAGAAAACTGGAGGTTAGCTATTTAAGAAGAGTGGTAAGGAAAAGCCAGGGAACTACAGATTGGCGTGTTGACATTGGATGGTGGGCAAGTTGTTGGAGGGAATCCTGAGGGACAAGTTTCATGTGGATTTGGAAGGGCAAGGACTGATTAGGGATAATCAACATGGCTTTGCACATGGGAAATCATGTCTCACTAGATTGAGTTTTTTGAATTAACAGAAGATTGAGGGGTGCAGAGCAGTGGATGTGATCTGTATGGACTCCAGTGACGCATTTGACAAGGCTCCTTGTGGTAGACTGGTTAGATCATATGGAATATAGGGAGAACTAGCCATTTGGATATAGAACTTACTCGAAGGTAGAAGACAGAAGGTGGTGATGGAAGGTTGCTTTTCCATCTGAAGGCCCGTGACCAGCAACGTGCCACAAGGATTGGTGATGGGTCCACTGCTTTTCATCATTTATAGAAATTATTTGGATGTGAACATAGGAGGTATAGTTAGTAAGTTTGCAGATGACATTAAATTTGGGGTGTAATGGACAGCAAAGGAGGTTACCTCAGAGTACAACGGGACCTTGATCAGATGGGCCAATGGGCCAAGGGGTGACCAATGGAGTTTAATTTAGATAAATGTGAGGTGCTGCATTTTGGAAAGGCAAATCAGGGCAGGACATATACACTCTGGTAAAGTCCTGGGGAGTGTTGTTGAACAAAGAGACCTTGGAGTGCAGGTTCATAGTTCCTTGAAAGTAGAGTCACAAGTAGACAGGATAGTGAAGATGACATTTAGTACGCTTGCCTTTATTGGTCAGTGCATTAAGCATAAGAGTTGGGAGGTCATGTTGCTGCACAGGACATTGGTGAGGCCACATTTTGGAATACTGCGTTCAATCCTGGTCGCTCTGCTATAGGAAGAATGTTGTGAAACTTGAAAGGGTTCAGAAAAGATTAACAAGGATGTTGCGAGCGTTGGAGGGTTTGAACAACAGGGAAAGGTTGAATAGGCTGGGGCTATTTTCCCTGGAGCGTCAGAGGCTGAGGGGTGACCTTATTTAGGCTTATAAAACCATGAAGGGCATGGGTAGGGTGAATAGACAAGGTCTTTCCCACAGGGTGGGCGAGTCCAAAACTAGAGGGCATAGGTTTATGGTGAGAGGGGAAAAGATTTAAAAGGGGCATGAGGGGTAACATTTTCACATAGACAATGGTGTGTATATGAAATGAGCTGCCAGAGGAAGTGGTGGAGGATGGTACAATTACAACATTTAAAAGGCATCTGGATGGGCACATGAATAGGAAAGGTTTCAGAGAGATATGGGCCTAATGTTGGCAAATGGGACTAGGTTAATTTAGGATATCTGGTCAGCATGGGCGAGTTGGACTGAATGCCTGTTTCCATGCTGTACTGATCTATGACTCTATGAGAAGAGGGAGGTCATTCAGCCCCTCCAACCTGTTCTGTCTTTCAATTTGAACTCTACCTTAACTCAGGTTGGTTAAAAAGACCAGATGTGGTGTTGTGGTATTGCCACTGGGACTAGTAATGTTCCAGCAGGGACACAGGTTGAAATCTCACCGCTGCTGCAGCTGGTGAAATTTCAAATTAAAATGTTAAAAATCCAGAACTAGGAACCAGTCTGAGTATTGATGACCATGATACCAACATGGATTGGGGTAAAAACCCTATCTGATTCACTACTGTCCTTTTGGGATAGGAGACCGGCTGTTTTTACCCAGTCAGGAACTGCATGTCATAGGATCATATCATAGAATCCTTACAATGTGAAAACTGGCCCTTCGACCCAACAAGTCCACGCCGACCTTCAGAGCATCCCATCCAGACCCATCCCCCTAACCCTGTAACCCATCTAGTTTACACATTCCTGAACACAACGCACAATTTAGTATGGCCAATCCACCCAGTTTGCACATCTCTGGACTGTGGGAGGAAACTGAAGCATCCAGAGCAAACCCAGCAGACAGTGGGGAAGAATGTGCAAACTCTGCACAGATGGGCACCCGAGGGTGGAATCCATCCTGGGTCCCTGGTGCGGTGAGGCAGCAGTGCTAGCCACTAAGCCACCGTGCCACCCTCTTGTGACTCCAGATTCACAGCGATGTGGTCAACTCTTAACTGCCCTCTGAAATGGCCTGAGCAAGTCACCTCGGTTTAAGGGCAATTAGAGATGGACATTAAATGCTGTCCTTGCCTTCTGAGTGACCTGCTCAGCTTGTTCAGCAATTTCTGTTTTTGTTTCTGATTTACAGCAGCCACAATTCTTTTGGTTTTTATTTGGGACTAGTTTAGTTAGGGAACACAGTCGATGCAGACGAGTTGGACCAAAGTGTGTGTTTCCGTGTTGTACGACTCGATAAGTCAAAGAAACATTCCGGCTACCACGCGAACAGTGCATGAGTTTCAGTGCCATTGTGACAGCTGGCATGCAGGCCATTCTGCCCAGTGACTGGTGGATAGCATGAAACAGCACGCCCCTATGGCTGCTCGCAACAGACAAAGTCAAACCAGCCTATGCTCACAAAATGAAGATAGCGTCCAACATCAGGTGCGACCCCACTGTTTGGGTCATACTTACACAACAGGGCATGCTCAGAATTACATCAGTTCAAGATGATCAGCATGGCTCCCTTTGCAGCAATACTCCAGTGCTGTTGTATCAAGCATCTATTAAATACTGTTCGCCCAACTTTACACAGATTTGGACAGTCTCTCTTAAAAGTCATGGCATGCTATTAGGTGAACATCATGCAACAGAGATTTTTAACCTTATCCTATTAGCATCTTAGTTTGCAAACAGAATCTTTGCTCATAATCGGTTACCCAAGCCTGGTTAGCAGGCTGAATTCTTACTAACGGCTTGTAAGCAGCAAGTGAGCCAGTGAAAGTGGTGGCATAAACCATTATCATCAGAAGTTTGACAGTCAGCATGTGCACAGCCCTGCAGCATAGATCTACATAAGACCGAGATTTGAAGCATGAACTTACAACAGCCCAGTCTGCCTCTCACTTACAGTGGAACTGCCTGGAGAAAAAACAAGGCATTGGGGTGAACAAAGTTAACACTTGATCTGATGTCTTGCAACTAAGAATTGGGTTCACTAATGTCCTTGAGGGAAGAAAAGCAGCTACCTTTGCCCAGCCTGAGCCTACTGACATGTGGTTGGCTCTCAGCAGCCCTATGAAATGGCCAAAAAAACACAAAAACATAGAAGAGCAGTAGGCCATTCGGCCCTTCAAGCCTGCCCCACCATTCAATAGGATTACGGCTTATCATCCAACTCAGTCCCCTGTTCCCGCTTTCTCTCCGTACCCTCTGATCCCTTTAACCCTAACAGTTATGCCTAATACCTACTTAAAAAGTTTCAATGTTCCAGCCTTGAACGCCTTCTGTGGCATGGAGTTCCACAGGCTCTCCACTCTCTGGTGAAGCCATTTCTCCTCCTTTCAGTCCTGAATGGTCTCCCTGTATCCTTAGACCACGACTCCTGGTTCTGGACTCCCTAGTCATCGGGAACATTCTTCCTTCATTTACCCTGTCTAGTCCTGCAGAATTATACAGGCTTCCATATTATCCCCCCTCATTCTTTCAAGATGGCGGCTGAGCCTGGGGCCTCATCTGCTCCTGCCGGCTTTCTTTCTCCTTTTGCTCACTCAACATTTTTCTTTGTTTTCTTTTAAGCCCAGAGAATGGCAGGTGAAGGCGATGGCCTCTGACAGCAGCAATACCAGGACGAGCCAGACAAGGCTCCACCCTAGCCCGGGGTCTCCTGGTGAGTGAGGAACAGGTCCTGGGCTGACTCCCCCAGCCTGGACTCGCAGGCTAGGTCGAGGCTCCAGGTCCGCAGTGAAGCCTGGGTGTCTGGAGGGGGAGAAGAAAGGTGGTCACAGCTTAGCCTAGTGGTCTTGTCCCAGCCTGGAGGTCTCACCCCCTTATGGAGGTCTTCTTCAACTTCAGCTGCCCAGCAGGCAGTCTCGACCCGTCATGGTCTTCTTTGGCGAAGGCTTCTGGCCCAGTATTCCAGAGGCCTGGAATAGCAGTCTCATCCCAGCTTCATCTTCAGGGTATTCCACTGCTCCTTAAATCATCTTTCCTCGAGCCCAGGAGCAGTCAACTGAACCACGATGAACTTTGTCTTGATTTTACGTTTTCATATCATTATGTATAACGTTTGTCACTGATGTGGTGGTGGGGGGGAAACGTATCAAATCTTTCACTGTACTTTTCATGAACAAGTACACGTGACAATAAATTTCCATTCTGTTCTTCTAAACTCCAGGGAATATTCTAACTGATCCAGTCTCTCTTCATACATCTGTTGTGCCACCCCAGGAATCCGTCTGGTAAATCTTTGTTGCACTCCCTCCATCGCCAGAACATTCTGCCTGATTCGGAGGCCAAAACTGCACACATCACTTTAGGTTGGTCTCACCATGGCTCAGAACAATCGCAACAAGACATCCTGTACTCAAATCCTCTTGCTACAAAGAGCAAGATAACATTTGGCTTCTTCACTGCCCGCTGCACCCGCAATGTTTGTTTACAGTGACTGGTGCACAAGGACACACAGGCCCCTTTACTGCCCATCATCATTCAGATCACAGTCTGCCTTCCGGTTTCTCCATCAAGTGAATAACCTCATATTTATCCACGTTATATTGAGTCTGCCAGGTAAGTCACTCGGTTACATTCATTCAGTTGTGGCTAAACAACACCTTCTCAAGTGACAAGTAGGGATGAGCAATAAATACCTCCAGTGATGCCCACATGCAGTGAACACATTTTTGAAAAGGTTTTAGGCAGTACAGCTGAATTGCTGCCTCAATCTGCCATACTGCAGCAGCAGGCAAGGATTACCTGTTGATTACAGCTGTGCTGAAGGGTGGGAGTTTTAGCGCAATGATGGCAAAGGGTGGGGGACAGAAGATGGAAATAAACTCAAACACATTCTCAGCGTCTGGTCAAGTCATTTTTTTGTTAATTGCTAACCCCTACCCCACCATGTGCCTCAATTTACAACTAAAGCCACAGGCAGGGGAAGTACACACGTAAGACATAGGAGCAGAATTAGGCCATTCAGCCAATCGAGTCTGCTCTGCCCTGCATGGTGGTCAATGAGATCATGGTTGACCTGATCATCCTCAGCTCCACTGTCCTACCCTTTGCCCCCATAACTCTACATTCTCAGATTGATTAAAAATCTCTCTTGGTCTCGTCTCTTCGTGCTTTAAGCAACTGCTCTAGTGTGTCTCACAGATGGTATAAGCTGCTGCCACTGCGCGTCAGTGATGGAGAAAATTGCAAGTTGAAGGCAGCGAACATTTTGGTGTCTTACCTGATGTCCTTCTCCAAGGACTTGATACGGGTCTGCAGCTGTTCATTGACCTCATGTAGATCCTCCAGCTCCCGCAAGCCCTTCTTCCTCGCAGTTTCCAGCCGCTCAATCTCCTCCTCAGCTTCATCTACTTGTCGCTTCAGTGCCTTCACACGCAAGGTCAGCTATGCAAAAACAAAAACATGCAATGGAGGTAAGCTGTAAAGGACCTACAGCAAAATAAATTATTTTGACAAATCCTAATCCTCCTGAAATGTTAATGCTTGCTACTCAAAGCTCTGATATTTCTCACACCAGTAGTTCACCATATTTGACTGTCAATAAGCCAGTCAAACACAGCCTTTATATCTATCCATATTATAGGGGAGGCGTGGGCCTAGTGGTATTATTGCTGGAATGTTAATCTAGATACCCATGTAATGCTCTGGGGATTCACTTCAAAATCCTGCCAGAACAGGTGGCGAAATTTGAATTCAATTAAAAATTCAATTAAGAGTCTAATGATGACTATGAATGCACTGTGGATTCCCAGAAAAACTCATCTGCTTCACTCATGTCCTTTAGGAAAGGAAGCTGCCATCCTTACCTGGTCGGGCCTACATGTGACTCCAGACCCACACAAATGTGGTTGACTTTTAACTGCCCTCTGAGTAATTAGGGCTGGATAATAAATGCTGGCCTAGCCAGCAATGCCCGCATCCCATGAATGAATTAAAAAGATATATTACAGGTGAATCAACTTACAAATTAAGTCTTTTATTCACTGATAGCTCCCCAAAGTAGGGTAAAGACCCAAAACAGCAAAGGCTGATCTCCTCTGCCCCCAAATCTATTTGGTTTTACCTTCTTGCCTATCACTCTCATTGAACCCCTGCCCCCTCAGTGAGCAATGACTGTTTTCAAGCCTTGAATTAGGGTCAGAGTGAGAAAATGTTTAAGAAGCACTGATATAGGGTATTGTTGCAACCATCTAAGAATTGCTGAAATTTTTAATAAAGACATTTTGTGGAAGCTTGTCATCTTGCACTCATCAGGACATTTCGCAAGAATACCTATTCAAGGGGAAAATCAATGTCGCTCTCCTCTTATACAGTATGACCCGTAGTTTCCCCTTGAAGTAGTATTCCTGTGAAATGTCCTGATGAGGGCAAGATGAAAAGTTTTGACAAATTGTGGTTTTCTTCCAGTAAAATTCAAATTCTGTGCTACCAAATGACTGTAATCATCTGACAGTGAAGGAGATGCCTGTGAATAAGGACTAATATTGTGCTGTGACCAGTCTGTTGCAGCTAATTTCAGAAGACTTGCACACCTCCCAGGGGTGAAATACAAACAGAAACATAGAAAACAGATGCAGTAAGCGGCCATTCGGTCCTTCAAGCCTGCACCACCATCCAATATGGTCATAACTGATCAGGCAATTTCAGCATCCCACACCCGCTTTCTCTCCATACCCCTTGATTCCTTTAGCCGCAAGGGCCACGTCCAGATCCCTCCAGAATATATCGAACAAAGTGCTCCTAATAGCTTTCTGTGGTAGACAACTCCACAGGTTTACAACTCTGAGCGAAGAAATTCTTCATCTCAGTCCTGAATGGCTTACCCCTTATTCTTAGACTGGGACCCCGAGTTTTGGGCTTCCACAACATCAGGAACATTCTTCCCACATCTAGCCTGTTCAGTCCCATCAGGATTTTATATGTTTCTGTGAGATTATCCCCAAATTCTTCTAAATTCAAGCCCAGTTGATCCAGTCTTTCTTCATATGTCTATCCTCACTCTCCTAAATGTCAGAGTCCTTAGCCTGAGATTTGGGTCCATCATTCCAGACTCCCAGTTAAGGGGAGACAACTGACGCACTTACCGTAGCCAGCTCCTCACAGGAGGAAAACCGGCTGTTGCTATTGTGGCCTAGCCTTGTCCTGCAGTGGGCATGAGATATGCAACAAGTCAATGTGGTGTTGCTTACAGATAAAGCAGAGCTTTTCATTGGTCTTTGAATCAGATCCTCATCATTGGTGCAGGCAGCGGGGATCCCAATTTAACATCTCACTGGGTGGCACAGTGGTTAGCACCACTGCTTCACAGCGCCAGGGACCGGGGTTCAATTCCATCTTTAGGCGACTGTCTGTGTTGAGTTTGTGCATTCTCCCATGTGTCTGTGTGGGTTTTCTCTGGGTCCACCAGTTTCCTTACGCAGTCCAAAGATATGCAGGTTAGGTGCATTAGCCAATGGAAATGGACGGTTACAGGGATAGGGCAGGAGGGTGGAATACTCTTCAGAGGGTCGGTGTGGACTAAATGAGCCTAATGGCCTGCTTCCACACTGTAGGGATTCTATGATCTGGATGAGACAGGGTCACTGAGCAGTTTTTCTACACTGGAGTGCAAAGCCAGATCATGTATTCAGGCCTCCAGTGATGGTCTAAAGTGAGTCAAACTGGCACGAGGGTAGATTCAACCATACTGGGTGAAGGGAAGTGAGCCACAGGGGGTTAACTGTGTGAAAATTATCCCCTGACTGCCTTCCCTTAAAGCCATACCTGGTCTTTCTCATCAGACACTTGCTGCCTTTCGTCATCAAGCTGAATGGTCAGTTCCTTTACTTTCCTCTCCAGCTTGCGATTCGATGCCTGTAGTGCACTTCGGTCCCTAGCAATATAAAAGAGAGAGTGCGTGAGAGAGAGTTAGAACGAGAGTTGAGAAGGATTATTTGCAACCTGACATGAACATACGAATTCCACTTTATTGTTTACCTGCCACACCCTTAGATTCTTAGGATGCGTGCAGAGTCACTAGACTCAAAATGTTAACCCTGTTTTCTCTCCACAGATACTGCCGGACATGCTGAGTTTCTCTAGCACCTTCTGCTTTTATTTCAGATCTTCAGCACCTTAAGTTCTGTGTTTTATTTTAGCCTTAGATTCTTTACTGGAAAAGGAATCAAAAGATAGATCCACAGTTTCTCAACCTTTGGAGGAAATTACTTGGAGCTGCTGGTTGGGACACCAGGAGGACTCTCCCACTCGTGTGTGGGGCAAACATGGAAACAACGAGCAGGAAAAGATTGGCTGGCCCATTGAGCCTGACTCATGCCAACATGGCTAAATACTTTTTAAACAGCTCACCCCAATGCCTTGGCACAACCTTTTAACACCAATGCTAACAGGCCCCAGGATCACAGTTTAAACTCTGGAACTCTCTCAATGCAAACACATTCCATACTTAACGCATCCCTTTCTACCATCGCTAATCTTCTCCCTCCCCATCTGGCCTCTCACCCTCTCTACATCTCATGGAGAACAAATGGCCCAACATCAACCATCTTGATTTCTCAAGTCCCTCTAACTCAGCTTGTTCTGAACTTGTTGCGCTGCGTTGTCCCATGTGTGTTCACCTGAAACATTAACTGAGTGTCTCACTCTCTCTCCCCAAAGATGCACCAAATCTGCTCAGCAGTTCCCTCATTTATTAGTGCTTTTAGCTTGGTCACCCTTTCCTATTCTCTCCTGTAGCTTGGTGCTGAATTTTGTATGATTGTGAGTGTGATTGTGAGATGATTTACTGTGATGACGGGCCTGTATAGATGCAAGGAACTGATATTACATTTTACAGCACCCCTGTCATCACTGGCCCAGATGAAGAATCCAAATGCACAAGACAGCAATGGTGCAAATACTGCAGACAGCCAGGGCTGGGTTACTGTATCATGTTTCAAAGCAATGAACCACAACAACTTGCTTGTGTTTTCTTTGTTTGTGGGAAAAAAACAGATAGTTACTTTTCCAAGCCACAACTGCCTCAAGATTGAAGGTAAACGAAAAGGGCAGAAGAAAAAAGGGAAAGATTAGTGTGCAGTCTGAGTTTCTTCTCAAAAGATAAAGCATGCGTGCAGAGACAGAAGCAAACAGATTAGTTTTGAAAGGAGTACTGCGCTTTCCCTAAGCGGATCAGAAGCAAATCAACCAGAGTTTCCACTTGCAGTGAGTCATTTGAAATCTAAGGGTCATCCCTGGCCTTTCATGAGTTGCCCCCAGTCCCAGATAAAGGATCCAATTATTAGGGTTCTGAGCCAATGGTGGAAGCAGTGAACTTTCAGTGGAAGAGCTGAAACTTTGTAGGGACAATGGCTGCTTCCAGTGCGTGGGAACAGGACTTGTAATTTCCTTGGAGCATATGGGAAAGATCGAAGGAAAATGACCCTCGCCCTGAGTCATCCCAAAATTGAAAATAGGAGGTTCCAGCAACTAAGTTAAGTGGAAAGCACATGATCGTGATGTGTTGAGTAGAGGATCTGCTCTTGGGCAGGTCACTACAACTTGCATTGGAGGCAGTCCAGAGAAAGTTCACTTAGTTAATTATAGAGGGGCTGTCTTAGAAGGAGGGGTTGAGTTTTAGGCATTGGAGTTCAATAGAAAGAGACCTTATGGAAACATAAAATTCTTTAGGGACCTCGACAGGATAGACACAAAGATCATTGTCCACGGTGGGAAAGTCTAAGACCAGAGGGCATAATATCAGAGTAAGGGACCACCATTTAAGACAGAGCTACAGAAGAGTTTCTTCTCTCTGGGTAGTGAATTGGTGGCATTCTCTACCTCAGAGGCTGCATTCATGGATGAAGTCAACAGATTTTTAACTAGTAGGGAGTTCAAGGGTTATGTAAGAAAGGTACAAATGGATTGTCGAGAATCATTCGGTAACCACGATCTCATTGAATGGCAGAGCAGACTCAATGAGCCAAGTGGCCTACTTTTGCTGCTATGCCATGGTAGAAAGTTCAGGGTTTCATCTGGGGTTCGCTCCCATGAGGTTTCAGCTCACACCCAAACACCTAATCTTAATCTGGGAGCGTTTGCAGCAAGAGTACAGGTAGGGTATTCCCTTAAAGTGAAAGAAGGCACGGAATCTTCTCATGTGGGGAGGCTGCTGCATTGGTGCCAACACGTGGCTCTGGCTGAGCAGGAACCAACTGCAGATTGGGAGGGTTTGCAGATTGATAATTAAGCTGTTTAGCTGCCAGGTGGTACAGTGGCTCAGTGGTTAGCACTGCTGGGCCAGGGACCTGGGTTCGATTCCACCCTCGGGCAGCTGTCTGTGTGGAGTTTGCACATTCTCCCCTGTGTCTGCACGAGTTTCCTCCAACAGTTCAAAGAAGTGCAGGTTAGGGTGGATTGGCTGTGTTAAATTGCCCCAAAGTGTCCGATGTGCAGGTTAGGTGGGTTAGCCACAGGAAATGCAGGGCTACAGGGGTGGGGGGGGAAATGGGTCTGTGTGGGATGCTCTTTGGAGGGTCAGCGTGGACTCAATAGGCTGACTGGCCTGTTTCTACACAGTAGGAACCCAGTGCTTCTGGGCCTGAGGCATGGATGTGACCCACTGTATCCCCAACAGCTACTTACGTAAATCTATGTCCCCTACTTATTTATCTCCCTACTAAGGGGATATTTCTTCCTATCTATATTCCTCAGAACTACGTACATCTCAAATCAGGCTACATGCACCCCCAGCCAACCCCAAAACCCAGTAGTGCCAGTAGTGAGGGAGTGCTGCACTGTCGATGGTGCCATCTTTCAGGTAAGACGCTAAACTGAGAACCTGCTTGTTAACCACCCCTAACCCTTATCCCATCTCCACAGCACTCCCCACCCCCTCAATACCCAAACCCCTACTTGTTCCCAAACTGTATACCTTTCCTCTGACTGTAAGCGATCCTCCAGCTCCCTGATGCGAGATTCGAGTTGAGGCAAGTTGGCATTCGGTTTCACAGAACCTTCACAGTTAGACAGGCGAACCTTTAAATCTTTCGCCTGGGAGACAAACATAAATCAGAGTTAATTGTAAGGTATGGGGCTGGAAGAAGATTAAGTCACTTCTGAATGAATTTACATGTTTTTTGCATTTCACCTGAACTTGGCACAGCAAATACCAATACAGAGTTGTGTAATCAGCTGGATGGAGAGAACCAACACTGTAGGTGTGGGCTGGCTGGGAGTCTGGCCAGGGTTCATGTGAATGTAGTCTTATGATCTCACCAGACAGAAATGGAGACATTAGTGGGAAATAAATGGCTGGGCGTCTCAGGGGATGACGTTATCAGCTCAATGACATAGATAAACAATAAGTAATAAACTGCTGAAGGAAATGGAGGCCTCTGATGCTTAAAATTCCAGGTACAAACCACAAGGTAAAATGAAGAGCTGCTTGAAATTGCAGAACAAACTCTTCAGCACTTTGCAACATGCAAAAACAGAAATTGCTGAGAAACTCGGCAGGTCCAGCAGCGTCTGTGGAGACAGAAACTGAGCTAGTGTCAAATCCAGTGACCTTGAAAGGGTCTATTTCTCTGACTACAGGTGCTGCCAGACCTGCTGTGTTTCTCCAGCAATTTCAGATCTGCAGTTCCTGGTTTTATCTTCGGCACTTCTCTTGCTTGTGCCCTAAATACGCATGGATCTCTTTTCCGGATGTCACAAAACAGAGAAGGTTCACATGGAACAGAAATGCTGGCATGGGCCTGATGGGGTCAATGCCCGCTTTTGTGCTGTAAATTGTTACAAAAGTTAGTCCATCTTGCTGCATTAGCTCCAGAATGGAACAATCTGCTCTAATCACTGTCCCCTCGAGTGTTTCTGCCTTTCTCCTCCTTCAATAGCTTTGCTCACGTCGAGCACTGCAATGTTCTCGTATCCTGTTATAAGGAGGATATTATCATCCCATCCAGAGATCCCTCCCGGAAAGCCTCAGGACTCAGCTTATCGGTTCAGCTCCATGCATTGCCCAGTACATTCCCTTGATGTAATGATGTGAAAAGATGGAACACCAAGCTGCTGTTCCTGAAACCGTTTGCCTGATTACCTTAATTCACACCCGAGGGAACATACCTGTCTCTCCAAAGAAATCTTATCACATTCTAGGTCCTGCCTTGCTGCTCTTTCTTGCATCAGCTCGCCTCTCAGCTGCTCAATCTGTCAGAGGAAATAAACAAAGAGATTAAAAGGAAGAAACATGCTCCACAATAATCCAATCTTCCCGATTTACTAGAGTACAAATACTTGTCTGTACCAGTCAAGACAGCGGTTTGATGTGGAAAACAAATGATCAGACATGAATGGGCGTCAGTAAAAACTCAAGTATTGCCCCTTATATGGCTGAATGCACGCATTATAGAAGCGGTAGGAGGCTATTCAGCCCCTTGATTGTGTTCTATTATTTAATTAAGTCTATCCCTGGGGTTTCTGAGGCATTATCCACCTCTGATTTAAAATTAGCAAACTGACCTGGCATCAATTGCCTTTAATAATAATCAGAGTCATCCATCACAGAAGAGGCTCTTTGGCCCATTGAGTCTGTGCCGACCTCTCTACACTAATCCCACTTTCATGCACAGGCCCATAGCCACAAATATTGTGGCACTTCAAGTGCTCATCCAAGTCCTTTATAAAATACTGTGAGCTTACCTGCCTCCTATATCCTCCCAGGTATTATATTTCAGATTCCCACTACCCTCTGGGTGAAAGACGTTTTCCACAAATCCCCTTTAAACCTCCTGCCTTTCAGTTAAAATCATGCCTCCTTGTTACTGATCCTTCACCTAAAGTCAGCAGTGTTTTTTATTCACTTGTCCATGCACCTCACAATCTTATGCACTTAAAATCAGGCTTCCCCCTCAACTTTCTCTGCTTTAAAGAAAAGTTCATCTAGCCTCTCTCCCTGGCCTAAATGCTTCAACTAGGGCAGCATGCTGGCTCAGTGGTTAGCGCCGCTGCCTCACAGCATCAGGGACCTGGGTTTGATTCCACCCACAGGCAACTGTCTGTGTGCAGTTTGCACACTATCCCATGTCTGCGTGGGTTTCCTCCCACGGTCCAAAGATATGCAGGTTAGATGGATTGGCCATGCTAAATTGCTCATAGTGCAGGGTACGTGAATAACCATGGGAAATTCAGGGTTACAGGGACAGGGTAGGCCTGGGTGTGATGCTGTTCAGAGTCGGTGTGGACTTGATGGGCTGAATAGCCTGCACGCACACTAGGGATTCCATGATTTCTGTAACTTAGGCACTTTGTGGAAAAGAGTTACTAAACTTCTCTCATCCTTGAGAAAAGAGGTTTCCTAAATTCATTCCCAAAAGATCTAGGCTCTAGTTTTGGCTGTGCTGTCTAATCTTGGATTCTCCAAACAGCAGCACGTACTTCTCTTTCCATCCTACCTGTTCCTCTTGGAAACTGCACAAACCATCCCTTAAATCTTGCAGGTTTGACACCAACTTCTCAGTCCTTCCCAAATTGATCCCAGGGAGGGGACAATGGGATTTCAAATGGTTTTAGGATGTTCACCTCAGTTGGCAAGGGTGACGGTTGCTGGTCAGCAAGGATGGTTCTGATCACTGTCGGAAAGGGGTTTAGTTATAAAACAGTAGGTCAGCAGAAGATAGTGTTCAGTCGTGATCCCTCTCATCCCATGTTTAAAAACATTATTCTCTCCCTCTCTCGTGCTCTGTCTTTCCGTTGAACCTCTGCAGTCTATTTTGTAACAGCTTGGTAAAACAACACCCATTTGAAAGGGCATTTAAGAGTCAGCCACATTGCTTTGCTGAGGGCCTGGAGTCACACATTGTCCATTCTAGGCCAGAGTGGCAGATTTGAGAGGAGCCTAGGAATGTTACAGCACAAAAGGAGTTCTTTTAGCCCTACTTGTCTGTGCTGGCCCTTCTGCAGGAACAATGAAACATGGTGCCAATTCTGCAGCCTGTAATTTCTTTTCAGATAGTAATCAGAGTTCCTCTCGAATGCCTCTTCTGACCCTTCTTTACCGTAGGCTAAAAGCTTTTCCCTATGTTGTTATCAATCCAATTGCAGATTACCATAAATTTATGCCCTTTTGATTATCAATCTTTCCACTACTACAAACAGTTTTGCCCCATCTATTCTGTTCAGACCTCTCCTGGTTTTAAACATAGCTATCAAATTTTCCCTCTACTTTCTCTTCTCCAAGGTGAACCAGATAAGTCTTTATGACAACTGACAATAGCTTCATGGCCACTATTACCAAGCCTAGTTTTCAATTGTTACTTTCATAGGATCGTGGAATCCCCACAATGTGGAAACAGGCCCCGTCGGCCGACAAGTCCACACTGACCCACACGGCATCCCACCCAGACCCATCCCCCTATAACCGAGCTAATTTACACATCCCTGAACACTATGGACAATTTAAGATTGCCAATCCACCTAACCATCACATATTTGGACTGTGGGAGGAAACCAGAGTACCCGGAGGAAACCCACGCTGACACAGGGAGAATGTGCAAACTCCACACAGACAGTTGCGTCAGGGTAGAATTGAACCCAGGTCCCTGGCACTGAGAGGCAGCAGTGCTAACCACTGAGCCACTGTGCCACCCGATTATTCCAAGCAGGTTGTGACAATGCTGTAAGAGGTGTGTTTTGTCCTTTTTTCTAAATAGACAGAGATTGAAGGACAGATGACGAGCAGTCTATGAGAAAATAAACAACTTGAGACCTTGAGATTTTTTTTTTGTTTAAAAAGGTTGGAACAACGGAAGTAGCCTGAAGCAGGTGTAGTCAAGCTTTCAGCAGTTGTTGCTAGGGTCTCAGCAGGGTTGGAAGGGAGTGAAGCTCTCTGCTGCTATACTCTCTCAGAATTGTCTTTTTATGTTCTTTCCTCCTGGACTGGAAAAATGCATGTGAGGCAAAACTGTTTTTCTAAATGTGCCCACTTGCTAAGGGTGTGCTTATAGGATGTTACTTTATTGCAACAATTACTGTTTAGTAGTAAAATGATCTGCTTTCTGTTAAGTTTTCCAGTTGAGTTAAGTTATGCCAAGTTCCTCTTTCTTTTGTTGTGTTTCAACTACAGAGTTTGAATAAATTGTTTTGCACTTAATGTCAAGTAGTTTGACCAACTGAATTGCATCTGGAACGCAGTACCACACATTACCCTTTAAAATAAGAAAGAGATAGGGTCTAGGCTACCTTCATAATATATTTTGAGGGGTATGGTCTGATCCATAACAAGACTTTAAAAAATTAAAATTTATGAATCGTTTGAATTTATATTCTGTTTTGGAGTGGGATTTGAACAAGTGTCCCCACCATGGCAACCGATGAATTTAAATTTAATTAATAAAACTGGAGTTAAAAACTAGGTTCAGTGACTGCGACTGTTAAAATCATCACCCCTTGTTGTAAATCTGGTTCACTCATGTCCTATAGAGAAGGGAATCTGCCATCCTTACCTGGCTGGATCTACATCTGACAGCAGACCCACAACAAAAGGTTTGGCTTTTAACTGCCCTCTGGTCTGATATAGGCAGAAAGATAGAAAGGTCACCAGCACAGAAAAAGGCCCTGCAGCCCATCGAGTCTGTGCCAGACGAGAATAGCTACCTAAAAATTCTAACTCCATTTTCCCATACTTGGCCCATATCCTTGGCATTGCATACGTACATCTAAATACTTCTTCAATGTTATGAGGGTTTCTACCTCCACCACCCTTACACAAAGTGAGTTCTAGACTGCCACAAGCGTTTGCAGAGAAAAAGATTTTCCTTGCATCTCCTGTCCCTTACCAGAAATCTACGCTTCCAGGTCATCGATCCCTCCATTAAGGGAAAGTTCCTTCCTGTCTACCTGAGATAGGTCACTCCTAATTTTAATCTAGCAAGTCACTACACTCAAGGACTACGCAGGGACAGACGACAGATGCTGGCTTTACCAGCAATGTCACAGCTGTGAAGGAAAGCATTTAAAATAAATTAAACCTGGGATTAGTGGATTACCATCCCACAAGATCATCTGCTCCTCTAGTTAGGTTATGAGCTTATTACAGGAAGGTCTTCAGTTGGTGGTGATAACCAACATCCACGTCACTTTACCCCCAAGTCATGAACAGATCACTGACTGCACAGTAAGGCAGGTTGTAGTAGGGGTGAAAGGTTTACAAAGCAATGCTGGGCTCTGTTTGGGTCCCACTCAGTGGAGCGCTGGACCAACCCAACCAAGTAAACAGTGCTTACAAAAGCTTGTGCTAGTCACATGTGGCTTTACAAAATACCCTGCAAGATATCTGGAGATAGTAGGAACTGCTGATGCTGGAAAATCTGAGATAACAAGGTGTAGAGACTTGGTGAAGAAACTTCAGAACAATTTCTGAAGAAGGGTCCAGACCCAAAACGTCAGCTTTCCTGCTCCTCTGATGCTGCTTGACCTGCTGTGTTCCTCCAGCTCTACACCTTGTTATCTGCAAGATATTTGGATGTGATACACTAGCTCCTCATACACCTGACGATGAATTGCACTGGGTTATTGTAGGCTATTACAAAAACCATTAAATCCCTTAACTGCTGGAACTTTTGGTTTTGTATTCAGTTGACGTTAACATTGAACAAAGTGCATTGTTATTTAGTCGTGACCAGTGAAAGACACCATTCCATTCATCAAGTCTAACTGAAGTAATCTTCAGCACAATCACAGGGGCAGAAGTTGGCAATTCATCCCCTCCAACCTGCCCGAGTATTCAATAGAATTATGGCTATTCAAATACTTCAGTGCCACTAAAAAGTTACCCCACCCCCATAATCCATTGGTAATCAGAAATCTGTCAATCTCTACTTTAAACAAACTCAGATTGAACCTCCAAAATGGTCTATTGCAGAGAATTCCAGAAGTTCACAACCCTCTAAGTAAAATAATTTCTTCTCGTCTCAGACCTAGGTGGCATCCTCTTTATTTTTAAACTGATCCCCCGGGTGGCACGATTAGCATTGCTGCTTCACAGCATCAGGGACCCAGGTTCGAATTCACCCTCGGGTGATGGTCTGTGCGGGGTTTGTACATTCTCTCCCAGTGTCTGCGGGGGTTTTCCCCGACAGTCCAAAGATCACAGAATCATAGAAACCCTACAGTGTGGAAACAGGCCATTTGGCCCAAGAAGTCCACACCGCCCCTCCGAACTGAATCCCACCCAGACCCATTCCCCAACCCCCTGCATTTCCCTTGTCTAACCCACTTAACCTAAACATCCCTGGGCACTAAGGGGCAATTTAGCATGGCCAAACCACCCTAACCATCACATCTTTGGACTGAGACAGGAAACTGGAGCACCCAGAGGAAACCCACGCAGACACAGGGAGAATGTGCAAACTCCACACAGTCGCCAGAGGCTGGAATTGAACCCAGGACCCTGTTGCTGTGAGGCAGCATTGCTAACCACTCAGCCGCCGTGCCACCCCAAGATGTGCAGGTTAGGGCGGACAGGCCATGCAAATTGCCCCTAGTGTCCAGGGATGTGCAGGCTAGGTGGGTAAGCCATGGGTAATGCAGGATTATGGGGTTGAGGGTGGGTGAGATGCTCTTCAGAGGGTCAGTGTGGACTCGATGGACCAAATGGACTGCTTCCACACAGTAGGGATTCTATGATTTAGGTCCCCTATGGTCCTTCAGCCTCGGGAGATGGTTTCTCAGTGCTCATACAATCAAAAACCATTCATGATTTTAAACAGCTCGCTGAAATGTCCGCACAGAGTGCCTCCTGATATACTAATCAGGTATTCAGTGAGCTGAGATAGTGACCATGGAATTTTCATACGACGCCCAACATGAGTCACACACAATAATAAACAGGTCTAATCGTGAAATATTCCCTGCCAGACACGGGCCGAGACCCATCAAGCAGCACGGGGAACTACAGCCAGTTTCAACTGGCCCGTGAGAGTAACTACAGGTAGGAGGTGCCAGGCTGGAAACAAAGTGCTTCCCCACTTCAAAAGGCCAGGATCAGACAGTGTCATAGGGTCCCTGTCTCTACAATAGTGAGGAACTACCACACCGTCACAGGACTAGTGTCCAGGGAGTGGTAGTGCTCGGGGGAAGGAGTGAGAGAAGCATGTACATGGACTACACAGACAGGGAGCACTTGGGGAGGGAGGAGGGGGTGTAGAATTAGAGACAGGGAGGGGTGTTTGGAGATCACAAAGACAGGGAGAAGCATGTGGATTATAAGACACGTAGCGGGGTATGGGTATTACAGAGATGGGGTTTGGGGGAGAGGGGTGGATGGGAGATTTCAGACACAGGGAGGGGTGCACAGGGTTATAGAAATAGGGAAAACAAAGGCCATGGAGGGATTTGAAAATTCGGGTGAGAATTTTAAAATAAAAATGTTGCCTGACCAGGTCAACAAGCTCGGGGGAGGCGGGGGGGGGGGGGGGGGGGGGGTGGAATAGAGAGAGAGAGAGAGAGAGAGAGACAGCGCGAGAGCGAGAGTCAGAATGTGATGTATGCCCAGTAATGTGTAGCAGGGTTTTGAAGGACCTCAGGTTTACGGAGGTTACAATGTGGGAGATCAGCCAGGTGTGCTTTGGGAAAGTCAAAGCTGTAGGAGGCAAAGGCATGAGTGCGGTTTTCTGAAATATGGATCACGTCACCTCAGTGGAAGCAGGCAGTCTCTATGATAGCAAGAACAAGTTTGGATACCCATTTTGGCGTCAAGCTTGACACCTAGATTATGTATAGACTGGCTTAATCAGAGACTGTCAGTAAGGGGAGGAAGGAATTGGCAGCTAAGTGGAAGTAGGTGCCAACGAATAGTCACCTTGACCTGAAACATTAATTACCTCTCTCCAAAGATGCTGCCTGACCGGCTGAGTAATTCCAGCATCCACACTAGTTTGATTTTGCATGTATGAGGTGGGCCAGGCTAACACAACAGCAGGACTTGATATGGTCACGTGTATCTGGCCAGCTAAGCAGCAGCTAGTCTGATTCAGCAGCACTAGGGGGAGGAGGACAAGTGTTAACGTGATGTTAATCATTTTATTAAGATTAGCTGGAGGATCTTGTTTGGTTCAATATCTTGAGCAAGTCGGAGGTCTCTAGTGGCACAGTGGTCGTGGGTGGTCACAGAAGGGGAGGTTGCAGTGGAACTGGTTCGACATGTTCCAGGGGGTTATTGCTGAGTCGGCTGATGCAAAAGGTCTCCACCCTTCTGATTCCATGAAGGTTCAGCTGTCAAAAATGCCTCGGACACACCTGATGGTGCCTCAGGATAGAATTCAAATCTGAGCCGTAATTCAACACCCTGACAAAATCACCAGAATAAACACTGGTTTGAGCTGGAGTGCAGACACCTGGGCGTTGGCAGCAGGCAGTTGGAACCGGTTAAAGATTTTGGCAGAACTTCTGAATTTTCACATGGAGAGTGAAATGAACAGACAACCTTACTTTAACCTCAGAGCATGCGTACTTCGCACAGAGGGAATTGGAAACAAGGATAAGAATTTTAAAATCAAAAAAGTGTTGCCTGACCAGGTCAGCAAGCACAGAGGGGTGAGGGCGGGGTTGGTACTTGACATATGCCCAGTAACGTGTAGCAGGGTTTTGAAGGACCTCAGGTTTACAGAGGTTACAATGTGGGAGATCAACTGGGTGTGCTTTGGGAAAGTCGAGGGGAGGATCATTCAAGTGTGCAATTCTTTTCCTCAGACCATGGATGTGGCTGGCATTTCAGATTTATTCAGGTTTCTGATAGACAAGGGAGTCTAAGGATATTGGGAGGGGAGGAGAAGAGATAGAAAGTGGAACCGAGGCCACAACCAGATCAGTTATAATCTGGCTCAAGCAGCTGAAAGGCCTCCTCCTGCTCTTAACTCTGATATCTGTCTAAAAAGAGGGCACACAGCAGAGGAGGGGAAATAACTGGTTTGAATGTAGAACTGCCAGAACAACTGCCAGAATCTGAATGACATTATCCTTGAATAAACTTGGGTCAAGCAAGGTCTGTTTGATATCAGAAATTGGAATTCTGCCACACTTCGAGTCATACAGCATGGAAACAGACGCTTTAGTCCAATTTGTCCACGCTGACCAGATAACCTGAATTAATCTAGTCCCATTTGTCAGCATTTAGCCCGTATCCCTCTAAACCCTTCCAGGTGCCTCTTAGATGTTGTAACTGTACCAGCCCCCACCCACTTCCTCTGGCAGTTCGGTCCACACACTGAGAAAAAGTTGCCCCTCAGGTCGCTTTTATAGCTTTCTCGTCTCACCTTAAACCTATGCCCCTCTAGTTTTGGGCTTGCTGACCGTGGGGAAAAGACGATGACTATTCACCCTATCCACGCCCCTCATGGTTTCATAAAAACTCTCACTCCTCAGCCTCTGATGCTCCAGGGAAAATAGCAGCAGCCTATTCAGCCTCTCCCTATAGCTCAAACCTTCTAACCCTAGCAACGTCCTTGTAACTCTTTTTTGAGCCCTTTCAAGTTTAGGAGACTCTGAACCCTGTTGGAGAGGTTCTGCATCAGGTCAGACACACAGCTATCATAAGTTTTATTCCACTCAGGTCGTGCCTGGCAAACTGCTGACAGTTTCATGAGTATCACACTACCTGATCCCTGCTCCTGTTGATTCTCTCGGTTAGAAGGTCTACACTGCTCTTCTCTTCATCCAGTTCCAGTTCCAGATGTTTTACCTTGTCCTGCAACAGGGAGGAAATAAATCAAGTTACAAACTGTCTTGATTCTCCAGAGGCCACAAGGGAGCATTGGCAAGAACACAGGCCAGACAAACCCTGACTGTCCATCAACAGCAGAGCAGCCTAGGATTGAGAAGGTTAAGGGGTGAGCTGATTGAAGTTTTCAAGATATTAAAAAAGTAGAAAAGACAGGGTAGATAAAGATAAACTATTTCCACTAGTTGGGGATTCTGGAATGGGGGCGGAGGGGTGATGCAGAACCATTCTGCAAAAAATGTTAGGAAGCATTTCTGCACACAAATGGTGGCAGAGTTTGGAACTCTTCCACTAATGGCAGTGGATGCTGGATTCAGTTAACTTTAAACCTGAGATAGATGGTACCTTTGCTTAACAAAACCCTAAGTGACATATGCCAGGGGCAGGTCTATGGAGTTAGGCCACAGACCAGCCATGATCTCACAGAATGTCAGAACATGCTCAATGGGCCGAATGGCGTATTCCTGTTCTAACGATCAGATGAGATTTGCCGGGTTTATTACAATATGTTGGTAATTGATGCTGAGATTCTTAATAGTGGCCTGGAATTCACAATCCTGCACACACGTACAGAAGGAGAAATAAAATAATCAAACAGTGCTGTTAACTCAATATTTCCCCTACACCGACCTCCAGAACTTTAACCATTCGCAACTTGTCATCTTGCGTGCGTCTCTTGGCCTCCATTTCCTGCTCCAGGTTCTGCAGCCGCTGCCCCAGAAGATCTTTGTCTAGTAGTGCGTTCTCCTTCTCCGCATTGCTCTGCTGTAGATCCTGTTTCAGACGCCCAGCCTGGAATGGGAACAGCTGTTTATAAACACCTGCAGCCTGGGGATGGAAACGCTGTTTCCAGTGCTTACCCTGCCCTGGTCCTTAAGACTGGGTTGGCACTATCACCTTGCCCTCCACCCCTGGCTGATGCATACAGATGACCATTCCAATCTGGGATCTGAAGATCCTTCATGCTCCTTGGATTGGCCCCTGCTATACCTATGGCTGTCCAACTGCTCGATCTCTTCCAAATCCCCCTACATGTACGAATTTAATGAAGACTTTTAATTCTTCATCACATCGTGAACTCTAACTCCTGCACCATTTCTGCACAAGCACCAGTCTGCTGAAAAGAACAAAGACACAACAGGGTCACAGGAGCTCATACTCCAGCCCGAATTGGAACTACAATCAGACATTCCTTCACCTTTGCTGGATCGAAATCCTGCAGATCCCTCCCCCAGTGACACTGTGGTGTCCCCTGTATCACACAAGTGGCAGCTCATCACCTTCTCAAGTGGAATTGGTGATGGGCAATAAATGCCAGCCTTGCCATTGACATCCATGCTCCTCAGAAAGGTGGATAAATCTTCAGGACCGGATCTAACGTATCCCAGGATGTTGTGGGAAGTAAGGGAGGAAATTATGAGACCCCTTGCAGAAATATTTGCGTCAACTACAATTACGGGTGAGGTGACTGATGACTGGAGGGTGGCTAATGTTGTACCACTTTTTTAAGAAAGGCAGTAAGGGGAAACTTGGGAACTACTGACCTGTGAGAGAGTTTGATTTTGGTTGTGGGTCATTTGTTGGAGGTGATTATAAAAGATAGGCTTTATGGACATTTAAAGAGGTAAAAACTGATTAGGGATAGTCAGCATGGTTTTGTGCAAGGAAAATAGTGTCTCACAAACTTGACTGAGTTTTTTGAGGAAGTTACCAAAGAAGTTGATGACGGCAGAGCAGTAGACGTTGTTTACTTGGATTTTAGTAAAGCCTTTGACAAGGTTCCACTTGGTAGACTAATTAGTAAAGTTAAGTCACGTGGCATTTGGCTTAACAGCAGGAGACAGAGAGTAATGGTGGAGCGTTGCTTTTCAGACTGGAGGCCTGTGACCAGCGGTGTTCCACAGGGATCGGTTCTGGCTTATTATTTATATAAACAATTTGGATGAGAATATAGAAGGCATGGTTAGTTTGTGGATGACACCAAAATTAGTGGCATTTTAGACAGTGAAGAAGGTTTTTTGGGCTGGAAAATGGCAGATGGAGTTCAATCTGGACAAACGTGAGGTATTGCATTTTGATACAACAAACAAAGGTAGGGCTTATACAATTAATGGTAGGGCCCTGAGTAGTGTTGTAGAACAGAGAGACCTAGGGGCGCATGTATGTAATTCTTTAAAGTTTGCATCACATGCAGACAGGATAATTAAAAAGGCATTTGGCATGCTTGCCTTCGTTGCTAAGGCCTTTGAGTATGGGAGTTCAGATGTTATGTTGCGAATGTACAGGACATTGGTGAGGCCTCTTCTGGAGTAGTGTCCAGTTCTGGTCGTCCAGTTATAGGAAGGATATTATTAAGTTCAGAAGAGATTTACCAGGACGTTGCCAGGTATGGCAGATCTGAGTTATAAAGAAAGGCTGGGGCCTTTTTCACTGGAGCACAGGAGGTTGGCAGGTGACCTGTTAGAAGTTTATAAAATAATGAGAGGTAGAGATAGAGTTGGTGGTAGCTGGGGAATCTGAAGACTGGAGAACACACTTTTAAAGCGAGAGGAGAGAGATTTAAAAAAAAGACATAAAAGAGACAATTTTTTTTTTATGTAGAGGGTGGTTCACGTGTGGAATGAACTTCCTGAGGAAGTGGTGGACGCAGATACAATTATAATGTTTAAAAGACATTTGGATAAGTACAGGAATAGGAAAGGTTTGGAGGGATATGGGCCAGGAGCAGGTAGGCGGGACTAGTTTAGTTTGGGATTATGTTTGGCTTGGACTGGTTGGACTGAAGGGTCACTTTCCATTCTGTATGACTCTATAAAAGGAAAGATATCTAGAGCCAAAAAGAATGAGATGATCCAACTGAAACTTGCACAATTCTTAAAGGGATGCTGAGGGGCTGTTACCCTTGGATTGAGTGGGGTGGTCTAGAACGGCAGCATGGACTTGTTGGGCTGAATGGCCTGTTTCCACACTGTAGGAATTCTATGAACCAATCTAGCAGGTCATAATCTCAGGGTGAAAAAAAGCTCTGCCCATTTCAGATAGTGGAGACATTTGTCTCTCAGAGAGTGGTGCGTCTCTACCCTAGACAGCTGTGGAAGCTCAGTCGTTGGAAGATCAATGAGAGATTTGGACAAAATGGGAACAGCACAGGATATGTGAACCAGAAAAGTCAGCCATAATCTTTGTGAATTGCAGAGAACTGGAACCTCTGCAGTCCCTATCCACAGCACCATACAATAACAAAAGAAAAGCAAATACATAACCAAAACAACTCAGACTTGAGCAGTAATCAGTTAACACACCTTGAACCAGCTACCTGTGTTACCATCTAGTGGCAGCAACTGAGTGTGTAACAGATCACAATTGGGTGTGTTTATTATCTTCACGGTTTTAGAGAAGTGGCAAGGGTTAGTGGCCCTTCTTGAGCTGTTCTGCAATCATAGCTGATCTGAAATGCCACTTTCCTGCATTCTCTCTCTATTCCTTGATGCCTTCAATTTTTTCCTTAAAAATTCATTCGTGGAATGAGGGCATCACTGGCTGGGTCAGTACTTATTGCCCAGAGGCAACCACAGTGCTCTGGGTCTAGAGTCACATGGAGGTCAGATGGAATGGCAGGTTCCTTCCCTAAAGGACATTAGTGAACCAGATGAGTTCATCCGACAATGGATTCACGGTCATCATTAGACTCCTAATTCCAGATTTCTATCGAAATCAAATTCCACCAATTGTCACGCAGGATCTGAACCCGGGTCCCCAGAACCCTCTCAAAAAAAAAAACACCCTGGATAATACCACTAGGCCATCACCTCCCCATATAATTCTATCAAACCTATTGCGCTCAATCATTATTGTCCAAAGTTCTATCAACCCTACCTATCAAAATCTATCAGTGGCACGGTGGCTCAGTAGTTAGCGCTGCTGCCTTTCAGCACTCAGGAGCCAGGTTTGATTCCACCCTCGGGCGACTGTCTGTGTGGAGTTTGCACATTCTCCCTCTGTCTATGTGGGTTTCCCCCGGGTGCTCCGGTTTCCACCCACAGTCCAAAGATGCACAGGTTAGGGTGGACTGGCCATGCTAAAATGCCCTGCAGTGTCCAGGGATGCACAGGCTAGGTGGATTCGCCATGGAAAATTGTAGGGTTACAGGGATAGGGCAGGGGGGTGGGTCTGGGTGGGATGGTCAGAGGGGCGGTGTAGACTCGACAGCCTGCTTCCACACCGGACGGATTCTATGATTCTTTAAAGGCCCAACGTGCTCAACCTTTCCCCATTAGACAAGCTCCTTAAATCCCAACAATGAGTCAAGTTAACCTCCTCTGAACTTCTTCCAATCCCTCTTAAATATGTGAAGTCCTCTAGGCGTGGCTTCACCAACGCCCTGTGCAGTCGTAGCAAGATTTCCCTACTTTTATAACCTATCCTCTCTGCCCCCATCCCTTGCAATGAAGGCCAAAATTCCATCTGCCTTCTTCATCACTTGCTGCACCAGCAGGTTAACTTTTGCTGATTCATGTACAAGGACACTCCGATCCCTCCATACCGCAGCATTCTGTAATCCCTCTTGATTTAAATAACAACCAGCTCTGCTGATTTTCCCACGAAATCCAAAGTCAAACGAATGTAACAATTTATACTGCAGGAGAAGTGAGCCGATTAGTTGAGTCACTGCCATGCAGAAATTAACAGTGAGTTGCTCCAGAAATAAGGAAGTGCGGGGAGATGAAGAAACAAAAAAAGGAGGAAGAAACACCCAAGACGAATGAAGGTCCCAAACTTTGCCTTTGCTAGTTTTGTGCTTAAATAGCCTGGGCTTGGTGACATGTGGTCCCTCTTTTAAAGAGGAAACGGTTTCAGGGAAACAGAAACTTGTGTAAGTTCATCTGGAGATGCTGAAGCACAATGGTGGGTTGCCACGTTTACCAAACTGATCCCACCTTTCTTTTCTCCTCAGGTATCATGCATGTAGAGGACATTGCGAACATGGACTTCCACTGGACTGGTTCACACTCATGCTTGTGGTGGTTGCAAGCATAACATCATCTTCTGTTTTCACCAATCAAGTAGATTTGTAGGATTCTAAACAGGCTGTTTTACCCAGCCTGTTTGGCCTCATTACAAATGCACCTCCCTTGGTCATCAAGTCCTGAAGCAAGACTTGAACCTGGATAGTGGGTATCTGGAACTCATTGCCTGTGAGGATGGTAGAGGTAGAAACCTTCATAACAATTTAGCAGTATTCACATGTGCTCTTGCAATGCCATGTAAGGCAATAGGCCAAATGCTTGAAATGGATTTAGAATCATTAGGTGCTTGTTTTTGACCAGCCCAGACTCAATGGGCTGAAGAACCGTTTTCTTGCTGTAGATCTCTTGCACATGACCCATTGCATCCCAAGACCTCCAAAGCAGTTCTACATACTTATAAATAACCTGGGTTTGGCTCAGAAGGGGCTGAAGCCCGATTCCTGCCATTGCTCAACATCAGACTGCAATTCAGCCATGTCCAGGAGCATATTCGCAGGGATCCATGAGGAGCGCAAGAGAAGCCAAGTACCTCATCGTGTAACCTCTTGATGGTCGCGTTTGCTTTTTCCAGCTCCAACACCCTCTCCTTTGCTTGCCTCTGGTGTTCCGTTAACTCGCGACGTGACTTATCCCGGTACTCATCCAACTGGGACTGCAGCATGACCACAGAGTTCCCTGACTGCTTAGAGACCTCGTCCACCTGTAAACGGGCAAGAGAGAGAAAAATAAATCGAATAAAATGCAAGTTACTGCTGTTGGAGAATGACTTCTGGCCAGTTAGTTTCCAACTTTCTCCCCAGATGTCCAACATGGTTCCACTGGAACAGGACCAACAACCTGGGAGGCTGAGGGCTCAAAACCCCACTGTGTTACAGGGTGGAATGGAGTTCCAGAAACTCGTGGGCTAGCGTCAGGAAGGCCCGCATAGGAATTACAGCATAGAAAGCAGGCTGAGTTACAGTGTGTACAATCTACAAGATACACTGCAGAAATTCAATGCTCCTTAGACAGCGCATTCTAAACCTGTGAGCTCTGCCACCCAGAACAACGAGGGGAGCAAATACATGGGGTCACCATGCCCTGCAAGCTCCCCTGAGCCAAACATCCTCCTGACGTGGAAATATAATTGGCCATCCCTTTACTGCCACTAGGTCAAAATCCTGGAACTCCCTCCCAAATGGCACTGTGGGTGCCCCTGCACTACACGCACTGCAGTGGTTCAAGGTGGTGACCCACCAAACCCTTCAAGGGGCAATTAGGGATGGGCAACAACTGCTGGCCCAGTTAGCAACATCCACATTCCATGGATAAATGAATAATTTAATAAAAGTATTGGACCGCTATTGAATTTATGCTATAGATTGACTAGATGGCTTGGTTGGTAGAGAGGCAACCAAAAAAGAATTTCTGCTTTTCTTTCTCTTTATTATCCCAACTTTTCTATCCCACAGGTTAACTGGCTCCTTCAAAAACTATGCATGGGCATCATGACAGCAATAGTCTTCTTGTTTGCTGCATCGTGCTATAATTTTAGGCTGTGGTTTGTAGTGATAAGAAGGGTCTAGTCACGATGTGAGGGATCACTAGAAATAAAAGAGAACCAGCTACCTCAAACAAATCCAACTGCTTCCTCATCCGACTCTGACTGGCTGGGTGACACGCCAGTCCAGCAGCCTGCCTTGACCGGTCCAACAAGCCACCCTGTTTTAAAAATAACCTTGGGTAACATCGTCATCACCTTCTCAGGGCAACAGCGAATGGGTGGTTTTGCAGGTGTTGCTCACAATTAGATCAGTCCAAGGGGTGGCTCATTTATTTGCCCGGAAGGGAACAGCAAGGCCAGTGTTTGTTGCCCATCCCTAACTGTCTTTGAATTCAATGACATCTTGCTAGAGCCGTTTTGGAGGACTATTTATGAGTCAACTGCTTCGCTTTGGGTCAGGAGTCATGCATAGGGCCAGACTAGGTAAAGTCAGCAGATTTCTCAAAGGCATTTAGCTCAGTCCTTTGAATATAGGAGTTGGGATGTCCTGGGGACGTCATGGTGAGGTTGTGCAGGCCAATGGTGAGGCCTCTCCTGGAGTGCTGTGTCCAGTTCTGGTCGATGTCTTAAAGGAAGGATATCATTAAACTGGATAGCGTTCAAAGAGATTTATCAGGATGTTGCTGGGTATGGAATGTTTGAGTTATAAAGAAAGGATGGGACTTTTTCCATTGGAGCATAGGAGGTTGACAGGTGACCATATAGAGGTTTCTAAAATCATGAGACATATAGGTAGAGTTAACAGTAGGTGTCTTTTCCCTTGGATTTCAAGGCTTCAAGAGTGACATTTTTAAGGTGCGAGGAGAGAGATTTAAAAGAAAAGACATGAGGGGCAAATTATTATTTTTTTTAAAAACAGAGTGGTTCACATGTGGAAAGAACTTCCTAAGGAAGTAGTGGATGCAGACACAGTTACAATGTTTAAAAAAGACACTTCGATAAGTACATCAATAGGAAAGGTTTGGAGGGATATGGGTCAGAAGTAGGCAGGTGGGACTCGTTTAGTTTGGGATTATGGTCAGCATGGACTGGTTGGACTGGAGGGTCTGTTTCCAAGCTACATGACTCTATGATTCTAAGGGCATAAGTGAGCCAGATGGCTGTACATGTGCACAAGCATGGTGGGCTGTCACTTTAAGAGTCCAATGACGAGGTGATGACATGGTTGGCTATTTTGGGTGAGGAAACAGCTCAGTTTAACCTTGCTGCCTGTAGAGTGAACATCTGCCGAAATAAAGCTACTGCTATTTAATACTTTGGCTTCCTGATCCATCTCAGGAACTTCACACAGAGAGGTCATTTTCCTTACAGCAATCAATAGTGATCACTATTACTTTCAGATCTTGCTGACTGATTTCTAATTCCATCAGCTGGGGGTGTGGGGGGGCTTGAACTTCCACATTAAGCCTTGGTCTCTCACCAACCTCCCACTCGGTGGCAGGAAAGCAACAGCCCCTGCTGAGCTTCTCCAAAAGCACTACACAGGAATTTGCTCATGATGTTAGACACATCACTACCTAGCTCCAGCTTCTTACCTCTTTCTGCAACTTCTCAATCATTTTGTCCAGCAACCTCTTCTGCTCCTCTAGCTCGTTCTTCGCCTTCCTCAGCTGATCCTTCTGTCTCATCTCATCCTGGAAACGCTCATTTAACTCCTGGTGGTCTTGGGTCAGCCTGTTCAGGTTCCGCTATTTATTGCGAGGTAGGTGGAGGGGAAATGCAAATAAGCAAGGGGTTACTTGTGGAAATGCTCCAGTGGTTCTGGTGCTCAATAAACTCGCACAGATACACGTACACACACCTCCCATTGGCAAAACAAGCCAGGTTCACAATGATTCAACATTTTACCAAAGCATTTAAACCAGGTTAATTTAATCAAGATGCCCCTGTTGTAAAGTCCTGATGGCAAAAAGAAAAACCCAGCCTGGAGTTACAGGTCATCCACATTGGAGGAGAAATCAGCACTAGTAATCTGATCAACTTTGGTTGTATAGTGAAAGGTGGTCAATGGTGTCACACTGGAGAGCCCAACTCCTGGGTGCAAAGGGATCTACCAGCAAGGCAGAGCAGGTTGATCTGATAGTTGGATCTAAGGAGCACTCAGCAAGGGGTTTAACAATAAAACCTATACGCTGCCAAGTACCATCTTGGCCACGAGTAATAGGTTGGGTATTCCAGTTGTCACCGGATGGTCCAGAGACACACTTCCAAATGGCTCAGAGGATCCAAAAGGATGTCGGGCTTCCCATTAGCTCACAAACCTCACTGTCCCCTTGTGGGGAAGGTGCACATCTCCAGCTCCCCCTCTTGGTAGCCAGAAGAGGATGTGTGGCTTACGCACGTCTCTCATCTACAGTGGCCTCAAAAATCTCGTCTCGAAGGAAGGACCAAGGCACTCAGCCCACCGCCAAATTAAACGAGCTATCTTCTCTTGTTATGTACGGCATTTTGTATATGATTAAAGGTGTCAATTAGCTGGACAGCTGGCTTGTGGTACAGAGTGATGCCAACAGGATGGGTTCAATTTCCACACCGGCTGAAGTTATCATGAAGGACTCTCCTCAACCTATGACCCTTATGTTAAATCACCACCAGTCATGTCTCTAAAGTCAGAGCAGCCCTGGCAGGACGATGGTGACTTTTCATATGTGGTTAGAAAGTTAAACATTCCTCGAACAACTCATTGCAACAATGGGGCAGCTAATAGGAATGATATACCAGCATTAGAAGCAATGCAGAGGAGAATCAATGGGTTGATCTCGAGTCTGGAGGGATTGTCTTAGGGGGAGAGGCTGAGTAGGTTGGGGCTGTATCTCTCCTTCTCAGCCTCGCCCCTTTGCATGAGGTGTGGCAACTCTCAGGTTAAACCACCGCCATTCATGTCTCTCCAATGAGAGAGCGCAGTACTGTGGTCCTCTGGGACTATGGTGATTTTACTCATTGGAGTTTAGAAGAACGAGAGGAGGCCACATTGAAACATACAGGACTCTTAGGGGACTAGACACAGTAGACGGGGAAAGGTTGCTTCTTCTTGTGGGAAGAGATTCAGAACAGAGGGCGTAATCTCAGAATAAATGGTCACCCTTTTAAGACAGACTTGAGGAGGAATTTCTTCTGAGGGTTGAGAGTCTGTGGAATTCTTTACCACAGAGGGCTGTCAAGTCTGGGATAGACAGTTTTCTAAAAAAAAATCAGTAAAGGAATGGAGGTTATGGGAAATTGATGCTGTGGATTACCAGGTCAGACGTGATCCGATTGAACAGCAGAGCACACTCGATGGGCTGAATGGCCTACTTCTGCTCCTATGTTTTATGATCTCAAGGTTTACACTCAAAACTGTGACGGAGTCTCATGAATGCAAGAGGTCTGCACGGCGCAATGCAGGACAGAGGGCTGCATCATTGGGTTACAACAGCTGGTGGGTGGGAATGGACATAGGAAACCTCACGAACTTTTACAGATGCACAATAGAAAACAGGTGCATAACAGCCTGGTATGGCAACTGCTCTGCCCAGGACCATAAGAAACTACAGGAAGTTGTATGCATAGCCCAGCATGGAAGACAACGTCTCATCCAAGAACTTCATTTACACTTCTTGTTGTCATGGAAAGGCTGTCAACATCATCAAAGGAGCCCTCCCACCCCAGTAATGCTCTCTTCCCTCAGGCAGAAGATGCAGAAGTTTGAACACTGGCAAGAGCAGATTCAAGAATAGCTTCTTTTCTGCCCTTATTAGACCGCTGAATGGACTCTCCAACTTCAAATAATGTTGATCTTGCTTTGTGCACCTCATGTGCAGTTGTAACCTTGCTCTAAGCACTCTATGATCTGTATGTCTTTGTTTGCTATGACCTGCCTCTACTGCTCGCAAAACAAGGCTTTTCACTGTACTTAGGTACATGTGACTACAATTAATCAAACAAAAATCAAACCAAATCAATTCAAATCAAATCAGAGGCCCTGGTGTCTGCAACATTCCCCCTCAGAGTTTGACGAGAATGCCAAAATGTTCACTTCCCATTTCTTCTGCCACTGCCATGCCGAGTCCTCAGAGGTCACTGCAGTGGCTGGAGAAATTACAGGGGATTTAGGTGGACTGTATAAACAATGACTGAATGAATGGCAGAAAATTAAAAACTTCACCACCACAAAGAACTGAACCCACAATAGAAAACAAAACCTTGGGGAAATATCTGTGGGAAGCAGCAAGACTTTGACTGGGAATCTCTCAGTGGGCTATACCTGCGTTTCTTCCAGGCGGTTTTCCAACATTCTCTTGGCTACAGCCATCTCCTGTTCCTGCTCTGTCGCTTCTCCCAGAGACAGTTCCATTTGCTTCCGCTCCGCCTAGAATAGATGTGGAAGAGTCATGTTACATTTAAATACACTCAACACTGAAACAGGAGGAGGACATTCAGCCCCTTGAGCCTGCTTGCGTCACACAATCAGAGCTTGGCTGATCTGGATCCTAACGCCACTCAGCCGTCATAGTCCGGTCACTCTCAATACTCTCACCCTCAACAAAAAAAATTCAAACAGTTACTCAGCCCCGGTTTGAAATTTTACAATATTCCTGGCAAAGTTTTGCAAAATAATGCTGACAGAAGAATGAGCATAAGTTAAGCAAAATGGGGAAAAGGAGAAATTCCATTGTGGTAGAAGAATGTTGATAGAGTTGGAAAGGGAGATATTTATGAAGTTAATATTTTTTAATGAGGGCCACAACTATATCTGCCTGGGACTGACGTTCAATATCCTACTATGGAATTGCCTCCAGCTGGTCTTATGGGGCAGTGGCTGGTGTCTCTGCCTTTAAGCCAGAAACTTCAGCAGCAGGTTCCACGCCAGGACTTAACAGCCAGGTCTCTGACATGGCTAAATGGGTCAGTATTGACCTGAAAATCCTTCCGACACACCTACGGCCAGTGGCAAGAGCGGGAGAACACGTCCGGAAAGCAACATTTGATGAGGAGTTGTGACCTCTATAGTTATATAGCTATAGTTTCCTGCTTCAGGATGGCAACTAATTTTCGGCTGGCAAAGAGAATTACATGTGCACTCTGTCTTTGCTGCATGCGCCTCCCACTGGTAGATGCACTAATGACAAGATGACAGATTTAAGGTAACTGGCAAAAAAAGTTAAGATGGTGTAGGGTGCGAATGGCATGGGTCTGAAATATACTGCCAGGGAGTGTAGGGGGGAGGTGAGAATCACTTGAGTCAAGACAGAAAATTGGACTTTTCTGAATAAGAACGTGCAGAGCACTGGGAAGCCACAGGCACGATTGGCTGAGTGACCTCCTTCCGCGCTCTAACTGTCCTGTGATTCTAGATTTGGGAAAATTCTGAATACCTCCAGCCTGACGACCTTGTCCTTCAGCCGTGACTCGGAGCACTTCATTTCCTCGATCAGGTCCCTGCACTCTCCCATCTGGAAGTCCATCTGCGATACCTTTCTCTTTAGGTCCTCGTTGTCCTGCTTCAACTGTTTCAGAGAGGAGTCCGCTGTTTTCATGGCCTGTTCTGTGGCTCCCTTCTCATTTTCCAGGTTTAATTTATCCTGAAGTACAGTGGGGGGAGGAAAAGTTAGTTTTCAAGGAAGCATCATGAATGTAGATAGCTGGTTAAAAGACTGCTTTGTTCTGTCGCTGGACTCTCACTACCCTTATAGGGTCTTAGTCATACAGCACAGAAACAGGACCTTCAGCCCGTCATGTCTACGCTGACCAAAAAACACCACCCTCTCATTCTAGTCTCCTCGCCATAGGAAGGATGTTGTGAAACTTGAAAAGGTTCAGAAAAGATTTACAAGGATGTTGGAGGGTTTGAGCTATAGGGAGACGCTGAATAGGATGGGGCTATTTTCCCTGGAGCATCAGGAGCTGAGGGGTGATCTTATAGAAGGTTTATAAAATCAAGAGGGGCATGGCTAGGGTGAATTGCCAAGGTCTTCTCCCCAGGGTGGACGAATGCAAAACTAGACAGCATAGGTTTGAGGTGAAACGGGAAAGATTTAAAAGGGACCCAAGGGACAACTCTTTCACGCAGAGGGTGGTGCATGTATGGAATGAGCTGCCAGAGGAAGGGGTGGAGGCCGGTACAACTACAACATTTAAAAGGCACCTGGGTATATGATCAGGAAGGGTTTAGAGGGATATGCTCCAAATGTTGGCGAACAGGACTAGATTAATTTAGGATATCTGGTTGGCATGGACAAGTTGGACTGAAGGGTCCGTTCCCATGCTGTACAGCCCTATGACTCTAATATCTTTCACCATTTACTCATCAGGGAAATAAAAGGATTGTACGCCATTTAATTTAGTTATTTAAAAAAAAAAGCAATTTTCTGCAGTTTAAGTAAGAAAGCTAATCGTGAATGTCAGATTTATACTTACCTTTCATACTAACAAATGTCAAAAGCAGTAAAAGTGACTAGTTTAAAAAAGTGCTGTCACACAGTGAGCGGTTCAGGTCTAGAATGCACTACCTGACAAGGTGGTGAAGGCAGATTTAAGCAAAGTGTTTGAAAGAAAATGCGGCAAGGGTTATGTGGGGTGCAAAGTATCCACGAGGTTACTTAGACCTTATAGAATGACAGGAGCAGGAGGCCCTTGGAGCCTGCTCTACTTATTGTGTTCCTAGAAATGTCCGATCTCAAGCATTCCTACTATTTGCAGTCACAATTGGAGGGATCACCTGGGAGTACTGCATGTGGTTTTGATCCCATTACTTAAAGTGGGTTGGGGTAGGGGGAGGTTGGTGGATGTAGTTGCAATGGGGGCAGCTCAGAGGAAGCTTGCTCGATTAATTCCTGAGATGAGGGGATTGCCTTATGAAGACAGACTAAGCACTTCAGGCCTAGACTCCCAATAATAGAAGAATGAAGGAGATTTAATGGAGGTGTACAAGATGCTAAAGGGTGTTGACAGTAGATGTAGAAAGGATGTTTCCTTATGCAGGACGATCTACAATGAGAGGTTGTAAGTTTTGGGATAACGGGTAGCAGATTTAAAACAGAGTTGAGGAGGAATTACTTCCCCTCAAAGGGATGTGAATCTGTGGAATTCACAGCCCTAGAGTGCAGCGTGTGCTGGGACACTGAGTAAATTTAAGAAGTATTAGTAATGAGTTTTAATTAGTAATAAGTTGAAGGGTTACAGGAAGCACGCAATTAGGATCATCGGGTCATACAGCACAGAAACTGACTTATGGTCCATGCCGAACATAATCCCAAACTAAGCTAGTCCCACCCGCCTGCGCATGTCCCATATCCCTCCAAACCTTTCCCATTCATGTACATATCCAAATGTCGTTTAAACGTTGTAACTGTACCCACGTTCATCACCTCCTCTGGAAGTTCATTCCACACACGAACCACCCTCTGTGTAAAAAAAATTGCCCCCATGTCTTTTCTAAATCTTTTTCCTGACCTTAAAAAACATGCCCCTCTTGAAATCCCCCACCCTAGGGAAAAGACACCTGCCAATCACATTATCAATACCGCACATAATTTTATAAACCTCTATAAGGTCACCCCTCAACTTCCTACGCTCCGGGGCGTGAGAGAGAGAGACACAGAGCGAGATGCGGAGCACTGGAAGGAATGAACATGCCCCACTCAGTGACAGTGACCATGAAATGATCATTGTTGTAAAAATCCACCTGGTTTACAAATGCCTTTTATAGCAAGGAGGTCTGCCATTCTTACCCCAAGGGGCCTGCATGTGACTCCAGATGCTCAGCTATGAAATGCCTGGCAAGCCACTCTTGGTAGCCACTCAATACGTACCAACAGAGCTACAAAAGTTGAACCAGTTGAACCATAGTGTTTCAAGGTGATGGCTCTCTACTGGCTTCTCGAAGGACAATTAAGAACAGGCAGCTGGTTAAACCCACCTTTGACATAAGGTCACAGCTCCTCTTCAGCATATCCACTTCCTTCTGATGGCTGTGCTTCAGTTTATCGAGTGCTTTACTGTGACTGGCAGCCTCTTCGCTGAGTGTTCCTTTCAGTGCACTCAGTTCCTGCTCCTTACGTTGCATAAGAGCTTCCTGATGCTCAATGTTACCAGCCATCTCCTGCAATTCTTTCTTGGCTGTAGCCAGCTCCTGAAACAGAAAAGATTTGGTCACTTTTTATTGGATTGAATGCTGTGAGGCATCACTGCCCTTGGTACTTTGCAGCCATTTTAACTATCCAACTTTCCCTTCCTCTAAGGCTTCTGAACTCACTGAGGATAATTCGTGGCTTACAAACTCTGAGGTAGTTTAAACTGGAGGATGGACCATAAATAAAAATAAAGAAATCTATTAGGAAAGCTTCCTCGCTGAGACAATGAAACTCTCCCCCTCCAGGGAACTGTCAGCACAAACAGCAGAGATGCACCAAAGGTTGACAAACACACAAAAGAGAAGGTCAGAGTGTTGCTGAAGAGGAAGGGTCATGAATCTGTGGAATTCACTTCTTGAGAGTGTGGGGGAAGCTGGGACATTGAGTAAATTGAAGGAGATAGACATTTTTAATTAGTAATGGGGTCTGGGGAGCAGATAAGAAAGTGGAGTTGAAGTTGAAGTTGAAGTTGAAGTACTCAGGCCTACAGCCACTTTCACGCACCAGACCTCTAGCTGACACCGCTCGCGACCCACAACCATTGCCACGCTCTCTGTGATGCCGTCACAATTATTGCCTCTCTCTTTAGAGGGTAAGTAAAACAAAAATAAATGAGAAAGAGAGAGAACTATTCTCCACAATGGCGGACTCTGGATTTCCACGATCAACAGGGCTAACTCCCCAGGGACTTGTGGATACTGTAGTCTTGTGCCTGTTCAGATTTCCAGCATTCAGAGTATTTGTTTTTATGAATCACTCGCCTGTTCTCCCAAACTGGCTATTCTGATTTGGGAGCGAAACCAACAGCAGGGTAGTGAAAGGGCCTAAGGCTCATCACAGGATTGATACCAGACTAAATGTGACATTGAACGATATTAAAAGCAGACGACTAAAATCCTAGTCATAGCAGTCAGTTTTAAAGATCATCCTTGAAGATGGTTAATTATCTTACTACACGGGGGAAGAAAAATGAAACGTCAAGAATACAGTGCTTTCTATCAGTCTGCATCCCCTGCCCTGTGCCCTGCACTCCGCTTGCCCTCCCAGTATTGACTGGCATGAGGTCAGCCAGGTGGACCTCAGAATATGAGCTCCTTGATTGGACAAGGTTAACAGCCCCAATTAGAGTGTGTGTCCTGGCTGACAGATATAAACAGCAGAGTCAGGGGTTCTGCTCAGTCTAGGGGCTGGCTCTGAGCTAGCTGGGTCAGTGTCATGTACTATGCACATGTAAATAAAGGGTGTCTTTTCTTGTTCTTTCAGGAGCTGGCTACAGCCAAGGAGGAACTGAGAGAGAGGGTTACGGTGTTACTGAGCACCAGGTAGCCAGAAGGAAAAACCTGAAAGCTCTTTGGCACATTGACTTTGGAGCCATGCAGAAACTAATCCATAATGAAACATCCACATGCAGCAGTGGGCAGGGATTGCTAGACGGGAGGCAATGGCCTGGTGGACTATTAATCCAGAGATGCAGGTTACGTTCTGCAGATCCAAGTTCGAATCCCACCATGGCAGATGGTGGAATTTCGATTCAATTTTTTTAAAAATGTGGAATTGAGTCTAATGATGACCGTGAATCCATTGTTGATTGTCAGAAAAACCCATTTGGTTTACTAATGTCCGTTAGGAAAGGCCATTGTGACTCCAGACCCACAGCAATGTGGGTTGACTCTTGATTGCCCAATGGGTAACTAAGGACAAGCAATCAATGCTAGTCTAGCCAGCAATACCCACATCCCATGAATGAATGAAAAAATAGATTGTAACCAGGAACACACACATTCTCTCCCAACTTGGCAGCAGGAGAGGGCTTGGCGGAACATTCAAATGCCTACTTGGCAGAGTTCAAGGACCGCTAGCTTTCGAGTTAAGTGATGCCTCCCAGAGTTGAACAATCTTCTGATCAGCAGCTATCTGGCCATATTTGGATTAGGATCATAGAATCCCTACAGTGTCAAAATAGGTCCTTCAGCACAACAAGTCCACACCGATCCTCAGAGCATCCCACCCAGGCCCACCCCCCTCCCCCATCCCTCAACACTACAGGCAATTTAGCACAGCCAATCCACCCTAACCTGCACACCTTTGGACTGTGGGAGGAAACCGGAGCACCCAGAGGAAACCCACGCAGACACAGGGAGAATGTGCAAACTCCACACAGACAGTTGCCCGAGGGTGGAATCGAACCCGGGTCCCTCGCGCTGTGAAGCAGCAGTGCTAGCCACTGAGCCACTGTGCTGCCAGTGCAAATGTACTTGAGAGGGTGTTGAAGAACAAGGCTAAATGAATTATAATGATATATTAAGGACCGTAATAAGATCATAAGGCAAAGGAGCAGAGTACACCATTCAGCCCATCGAGTCTGCTCCACCATTCGATAAAATCGTGGCTGACCTGATCATTCTCAACTCCACTTTTCTGCCTTTTCTGATAACCCTCGATTCCATTATTGATTTGAAAGTTTGAGTACCCCAGCCATGAACACACAATGATCAGGCCTTGACAGCCGACTGCAGTAAAGAATTCCACAAATTCACTACCATCTGAAAGGAGACATTTCTCCTCTGTCTTAAATGGGTGTTCTAAATTAAAAACAGAACATACTGGAGAAACTCAGCAGGTCTGGCAGCATTTGCAGAGAGAGAAACTGAGTCAACTTTTCAAATCCAATATGACTCTTCTTCAGAGCGCTCAGCATCTGCTTTGCCAAGTCCCCTAAGAACCTTGTACGTTTTGACGAAGTCTCATTCTTCTAAACTTTGAGTACAGGCTGAAGCTACTCAACCTCCCATCATAAATCAGTTCCTCTGTACAGAATTGATGTACAGACACACAATCTAAAGTCCTTGCAGCAAATAAACAAACAATCTCAATTTAAAATGCTAAGATTCTAAACATACTTTTTTAAGGGACTGGATCTCAGTACTGTCCACTGAGGTCCGTTTCACATGGTCCACCTCATCCTGCATCACTGAGTAACGATCTCGCAAATCCCGCAGCTCCTCATCGAATTCCTCCTTCTCCAGTTTTATCTGCAGCAGTCTGGGATTGGGAATAAGTTGGAAAAACAAAATGATTAGTTTGAGTATCAAGCGTTTGGAGCAACCTCTGTAATCATGTACCCTCTGTGCTTTGGCCTCAGCATCCACCTGATCAAGTGATTTAAATAAACGATCCAGAGGAACGTTGGTGTGGCTCAGTGGGCAGCAACCTTGCCCGTCAGTTACCAGGTTCAAGTGGCATTGCAGAAGCTTACACACAGTATTTCAGGCATCAGTACTGCGGTGAGGGAGGGTCAGTGCTGAAGCTGCAGTGCACTGTCAGAGGTGCCATTGTTCAGAATGCACATTAAACAGATACCCCTGTCTGCCCTCAAGTGGTCATATAAGATTTGATTTATAATTGTCACATGTACTTAGCTACAGTGAAAAGTTGTGTTTTGAATTCAGTACGAGCAGATCATACCATACAGAGTCCATTAGGATAGTAGGACAGAGCGAGGAATGCAATGTTACGGCTGTAGAGAAGGTGCATAAAGCGCGAGATCAACATTAAATTTAAAATTTGAGAGGTCCATTCTGAAGTACGATAACAGCAGGAAAGAAGCTGCTCTTGAATCTGTCGGTATGTGCGCTTTCGCTTTTGTACCTTCTGGCTGATGGAAGAGGTTGGAAGAAAGTATAACCAGGGTGGGAGGGGTCTTTGATTATGCTGGCTGCCGTACAGATAGCATGGCTGCTAATGGAAGAAGCGAGGTCTTAAGTGTGTGTCATTCTTCGGCCATTATTTATCCTGCAACCAACGTAATTTTAAAACTAGATTATCTGGGTTATTATGGGAGTTTGCAGTGGGCAAACGGATCGGACATTTCCTCCATTACAGCAGGGTAGCACAACATGGTGTAAAACACTTTGGGGATGTCGTGAGGTTGTGAAAGGTACCACAAATAAAATGCACGTCCTTCTCTTGTCCCACGTCTGAGAATGCTGCATCGCCTCAGCATTCCACTGGATGGCAGCTCGGAGCCTATGCTCAAATCCCAGAGGTGCATGAAGCCACAATCCTCTCCTCTGCTTTTCACAAGGACAACTGGGAATCAATTGGAACCTTCTCCCCCTCCAAACTGTGCACTAGAAACTCAACTTACTCCTGCTTGGTGTTGCATAGCTCCTCGCGGTTTTTCTGAAACATCTCCTTCCAGTGCATGGTCTCCTCGGTGCTCTCCTCCAGCTGTCTCTGCAGGTTCCGCATCATTGAGTTTATCTTCTGCCTCTCAGACTCCACATTCTGCTGCGTCTGCATTTCCAAAAAGAGACACAGAGAACACTTAAATCACTGCAAAGTATTACTGTGTCTTAATATAGTGTCTTGTAGGCGAATAAAACATCCCAAAGGGTTTCATAAGACTGCTGTACGGGTAGTTCTGCTGTGTGTTTTGTTAACACAAATTGGCTGTAACACGATTGATGAATAGTGGATGCTATTTGGATAACGCGAACTTTCTACTGTACAAGTATAGTGATTTGCCTATCACACGATTTTCTATAGCACGAGGTCACACAAGAACACAACTATCACATTATAGCAGAATTACCTGTAAAATAAAATTGGACATCGAATCAGAAATGGTAGACGGTCAAAGCATGGCTAAAGAGTTAGGTCTCAAAGAACAACTTAAAGGCGACATGATATAGAAATACAGTGGCTTAGGGAGAGAGTTCCTAAGCTTACTTTTGGTAAAAGGTTCAGAAGAAAAACAAAAACAAGGTCAGAGTCCTCCGGCACAGAGACCTAATCCAATATGTGTCAGAGAGGTGACTGCGAACCACCTGGAGCATTCGTGAAAGACTTCTTGTTCGTACTGTGGAGCGTATGAACAGGGATAGTAGATAGGAAAAGGCATTAGCTTGCTTTTAGTTTAGAATAATTGAAGATCAATTTTGGCTTGGAAAAATCCAGACATTAAAAACTTTCAGGGCAGTTTTGGAAGTGATGTGGGTGAATATGGAAGCAAATATAGGTCCTCTCTGAGCAAAGAGTTGAGGACAGTACAGGGAAAGCTCACTTAATACTTTAACAATAGTAATAGGGTAAGGAATACAGGCCACAGATCAGGCATGATCTCACAAAGGTGGAACAGGCTCAAGAGGCTGAACGGCCATGCCTGTTCTTATGTTCCTAGCTTGCTGTAAAAGCTTAACTTGTGAAACGTCCAGATCAGAAGCAGTTAGGAATCAGTAGAAAAGAGATGGAGAAAGTTTACTGTGTCATGAGAATTCGTGCAAGACTTTCTTTAAAAAAAAAGTACAATTTTGGGTAGTGTTGTAGAACAGAGACACCTAGGGGTTCAGATACATAATTCTTCGAAGTTTGCATCACATGTAGACAGGCTGGTTAAGAAGGCATTTAGCATGCTTGCCTTCATTGCTCAGAACTTTTGAGTATGGAGTTTGGACGTTATGTTGAGGTTGTATAAGACATTGGTGAGGCCTCTCCTGGAGTACTGTGTCCAACTTTGGTCTCCCTGCTATAGGAAGGATATTAAGCTGGAGAGGGGTCAGAAGAGATCTAAACAGGGTGTTGCCAGGAATGGGGAGTTTTGAGTATAATGAGAGGCGGGATAGGTTGGGCCATTTTTCCACTAGAATATAGATGGTTGAGAGGTGGCCTTATGGAGGTTTATAAAATCATACAATGAATGGCAGGTGTCTTTTTCCTAGGCTGGGAGATTTAAAGATTAGGGGGCATATTTTTAAGTTGAGAGGAGAAAGATTTAAAAAAGACATGAGGGGCATTTTTTAAAAAAAATACAGAGTGGTTCATGTGTGGAATGAACTGCGAGGAAGTCGTGGATGCAGGTAACGTTACAACATTTAAAAGACATTTGGATAAGCACAAGGATAAGGAATGTTAGGAGGGATGTGGACCAAACATAGGTGGATGGAACTAGTCTATATTGGGATTATGGTCAGCATGGACTGATTGGACTGAAAAGGTCTTTTCCATGCTGTTTGACTCTATGCAAATAGACTCCACAGTTCACGGGACACAACCAGGAAGCAGCAACTAATCGGAACTTAAAGATTTGACATGGAAGGATAAGTTCTCTGGATTTGACATACTGTAAGGTGATGTTGTTGTGTGTTTTAAGACCTTTCAACTGTGTTCCATATGGAGATTGCTTGCTTTTTTTCTTTGATGTGATAAACCTTTGTTTGTTGTTAAAGAAAATCTGCAGCTGCATATACTTACATTTCAGTGAGTGACAATCATTTAAATGTTTTTTCAAAGACGATCCGTTAGTTTTCATTCTGTCCGGTAGTAGCATCAGCTGAGGTTGCAACTATCATCGTTCTGAAAAGTTTGATAGGTGAGATGCAGAGATGATGTTCCCAATTGTGGGGGTGGAGGAGACCAGAACATTGAAAGGGCAACATCATAGGACAGTCACCAATCAATCCAATCAGGGATTCAGTTGAAATATCTTCATCCCAGAGAGCATGGAGAATGTGAGACTCATCCCAACAGGAACTGGTCGAAGCGAACAGCAGATTTTTGTTCTGATGTATTACTGTCATATGTACCTAGGTACAGTGTAAACTTCTGTTTTGCATGCAGCACAGGCAGAACATACCATATAAAATGCATTAGGGTAAAAGAACAGAGTAAGGAATACAATGCCTGCAGAGAAGGTGCACAAAGAGCAAGATCAACATTCAATTTAATATTTGAGAGGTCCACTCAGAAGTCCTAACAACAGGAGGGGAAGAAGCTGTTCTTGAATCTGTTAGGGGCACATGATACAGCTTTTGTATCTTCTGCCACAGTAGTGAGGTTGGAAGCAATGCAACCAGGGTGGGAGGGGTCTTTGATTATTTTGGCTGCCTTCCTGAGGCAGTGAGAAGTATAGATGGAGAGACACATTGAAGTGGAAAGTGGCGACACAGATTGGCAGATAGTGTGATACAAAATGACGGGTAGGGGTTGGGAGGAAGCTCGCATAGAGTACAAATATAGGCATGGAGGAGAGAGGCCAAATAACTTCTCCCTGTGAAGGCAGAGCCACATAATATAGTTTGCCACCTCGCCCATGCTTTGAGAGATTATAAACACATTACCGTTCTTCCTCTCATTTGGAAATGATGCAACACTGAGCAGCTGCCACCCACATACTGAGGAAATAGGTGATGTCAGACGGGCATTTGAAGATGACCAAGTATGCGCTTAGCAGAGTCCTTCCATTTACCTTTCCAGAAGATCTTACCCCATTCCGTTCCCAAGAAGCCTTTCTTCTGAATCGACGTATGTGACATACTGTCATTAAGATTAACAATGTCAGCTTCTTTTCAACGCCTGGCCAACAGTGTATTTCAGTTTGAAACATAATGACTGATGCAGTCACTGGAGTGGAATTAATCACCAGGACCGTGCGCCTCAAAAGAACTTGTTTGTTCAGAGAATAAAAAGGGAAGCAATGTTTTTCACGGTCTGTCTGCCCATCCCCGACAGACAGTTCAACATCTTTTATGCACAAGAGTGGCCAATCCACGCCAGTCAGCATTTTCATTTTCCTCTTGCAACACAGTCTCTTATCCCAACTGCCTCCCAGACAACGGTCCAACTGAAACAATGGAGCTGCTGTCTGTCCTATCTGATTCAGAGTGATGGTCCCTGCAGAGGAGGGTGGGAGGAGGGGAACCAGATTCCGTGTGAGATCACATTTCAGTCAGACCGTTCTGTTGCAAGGTTTGGAATCATCAGCACACGGCTGAGCACACATTGCTCCTTGCAAACCTGCCTCATGAGGACATGGGAAGTAGTACAAGTATTTCATTCGGCCTGTCAAGCCTGCTCCACCATTCTATGTGGCCACGTCCAATCCTGGATTTCAAGTCCATCTTGCCATCCTATGCTCTCCATATCCCACGACTCCCCAAGAGACCAAACACGTCAATCACAGCCTTAAGTGTATTTAGCGATGGGGTCTCCTTCTGAATCACAACCTTCCAAATCAAGAAATTCCTCGTCATTTCAGCCTGAAATGGCCAACCCCTTCTCTTGAGGCTGCGCTCCTGTGCTTTACATTCCCTGATCAGAGGAAACAAATCTTTAATCATCTACCCTACCAATGAAGCAGGCAGATGGGGACAGTGAGAGGTCAAAAATCTGGCTGGTGGGAGTGTCATCTAAGAAAATGCAAAGATTTTGACCATGACAGGAGGAATAATGAGGAAAAAAAAAAAAATCAGCATTACTTAAATGGAGAATGGTTGCAGAAATGAGGTACAAAGCATGTTCTCGCACACAAGTTATAAGAGGTTAGCCCGCAGGCACAGCACAAGCAAGGCAGGTAATGGAATGCTATCCTTTGTTACAAGAGGAATTAAACATTAAAGGAAGGATATTCTGTTTCGGTTAAACAGGGCATTGGCGAGCGCACATCTCAAATATCTTGTGCAGTTTTGGCCTTCTTATCCAAGGAAGAATGTAAGTGTATTGGAGGCAGTTCAGAAGTTTACTAGCTTGGACTAATAGTTATCTAATGACAACTAGGCTTCTTTCCAATAGAATTTAGAAGAATGAAGTGTGATATGATTGAAGTAATAAGATCCCGATTGCTCTTAGCAAGGTGGACTTGGAAAGGACGATTCCTCTTCTGGGCAAGTCCAGAACTAGCAGGTGGGGGGGGACACTACTTAGAAATTAGGGAATCATCCTTTTAGAACTGAGATGACAGGCATTTTTTTTTCTGTACAAGAGGGGTTGACAGCCTTTGGAGCTCTATGCCTCAGAAGGAAGTGGAGGTAGGATCAAGGAACCTTTTTAAAAAAGGTGGAGGTAGATAGATTCCTGATAGGCAAGGGAATCAAAGGTTATTGGAGGTAGATGAGAATGAGGAATTCAAAACACAACCATGAGCTCAGCCATGGTCTCATCAAATGATACAGTAGGCTAGAGGGGCCAAATAATTTACTTCTGTACTTAGTTAATTTGTATGCAAGCTCCTTTAGATCATAGAGTCATACAGCACAGTAACAGTCCAACCAGTCTGTGCCGACCATAATCCCAAAATAAACTAGTCCCACATGCCTGCTCCTGACCCATATCATTCCAAACTTTCCCCATCCATGTACTTATCCAAAGGTCTTTTAAACGTTGTAACTGTACCCACATCCACCACTTCCTCAGGAAGTTTATTCCTCACACAAACCACTCTGTGTAAAAATGTTGCCCCTCATTTCTTCAGTAAATCTTTCTGCCTCACCTTAAAAACATGCCCCCAATCGTGAAATCCCCGACCCTAGGGGGAAGACACCTTATGATTTTATAAACTTCTTTAAGGTTACCTCTCAACCTCCCACCTCCAGTGAAAAAAGTCTCAGCCTATCCAGCCTTTCCATATAACTGAAGCTCTCCATTTCCAGCAACATCCTGGAAAATTTCTCCTGAACCCTCTCCAGCTAAGTAATAAATTTCTATACTGGGTGACCTGAACTGGACAGTACTTCAGAAGAGGCCTCACCAACATCCTGTACAACCTCAACATGACATCCTAATTCCTGTACTTAAAAGGACTAAGCATGTAGGCAAGCGTGCTAAACACTTTCTTAACAACCCTGTCCACCTGGAACACAAATTTCAAAGAATTACATACCGAACCCCTAGGTCTCTCTTTCTATAACACTACTCAAGGCCCTACTTTTAATTTTATAAATTCAGCCCTTGTTTGTTTTGGTAAAATGCAATACTAACAAGATCCTTGGACATTTCAGCCTCATTCTTCTAAACTACATTGAATCATGGAATCCCTACAGTGTCGAAACAGGCCCTTCAGCCAAGAAGTCCACACCGACCCTCAGAGCATCCCACCCAGACCCATCCCCCTATAACCCACCTAATCTTTACATCCGTCCACACAATGGGCGATTTAGCATGGCCAACCCACCTAGCCTGCACATCTCTGGACTCTGGGAGGAAACCAGGGTACCCGGAGGAAACCCACGCAGACATGGAGAGAATGTGCAAACTCCGCACAGACAGTTGCCCGAGGGTGGAATTGAATCCAGGTCCCTGGCGCTGTGAGGCAGCAGTGCTAACCAGTGAGCCACCATGCGCCTTAAATGTGAGGAAGTCTTTCGTCTCTGGGTGGCTCTGAGAATAGTGACCCTATTTACATCAGCCTCTCATCACAGAACTATGCTCTCAACCCAGGGGCTAATTCCCTGAACATCTGTCTAACATCTCCAGTGCAGTATATATTTTCTTAAATGTGGAGACCAAAACTGTACCCAGTATTCCAGATATAGTCTCAACAAAAACCCTGTACAACCATAACAAAACTTTTTTTTTTAAATCCTGCACTGCAATCCCTTTGCAACAAAGGCTCACATCAGTTTTATGAATTTGCAAATCTAGCAGTGGACAAAGAAAATGCAGTCAGTCTAACTCAGCCTGGAATACATGCAGTGACCCAGCCTCCACTGCTCTCTGAGCAACAGGATTACAAAGGCTCAAAACGGAAATGATGAGATATTTCTTCTGTCAGAGGATCCTACATGGATCCTACATTCCTACCTTATTCTGAAGCTATACCCCACCTTGCCTTAGATTCCCCCACAAAGGGGCAACATTCTCTCAGCACCCACTCTGTCAAACCTCCCGCTCGGACTCATATGTACGAGAGCAAGAACACCTCTGTCTTCTAAATTCCAATGAATACGTGTCCAAACGGTTCAAGATTCCCTCAAGACAAACTCCTTCATTCCAGGAATCAGCTTATTGGCTTGGGTCTCCAAGCACAACACATCTTAAAATCACCACAGCAAAACAGTGAGGGAGGCAGCTTGAAGGAAAAGAACATGTTTTCACCAACCTGTGACACCTCGTCAAAATTTTTCCTGAGTTGTTCCATATCCTTCTGGTACTGGGCTGTAAGGTCTTCCATCGCCTTATCGTGGCTGGACACTTCTTCCTTCAGAACCCCCTTCAGGGCCGTCAGCTCTCTTTCCTTCTGCCGCAGGATGTCTTCCACGGTTTGTTTTGCAGTGGCAACCATGTCCAGTTCCTCTTTCGTCCTTGCTAGCTCCTGTCAGAAGGAAACAACACTGTTGAAGAGATGGAGCCCATTCAGTCTACATGACCCCCAGTGCTTCGGAAGAGTTAGCCAATTAATTTTATTTAAAATTCAATCATGGGATGTGGGTGTTGCTGGCTGAGCCAGTGTTTATTACCATTACCCACCCCGGTTGTCCTTGCAAAGGTGATGGTGGTGATGAGCTGCCTTCTTGAAACACTGCAGTCTATGTGCTAGATCCACAATATCATTAGCCCCAATCGCAGAACAATTACAGCACGCAAGGGAAACATTCAGCCTGATTAGAGAGCAACTGGCACCTAACCCATCCCAATCCTTTCTCTGCAACCCTGTAAATGACTAGTTAGCCAATCCCAGTTTGAAAGCCACCACTGGATAAGACATAAGAATAAGATTAGGAGGAGCAGTGTTCCATTCAGCCCTTCAAACCCATTAAATAATGGCTGACCTTACTTCAACACTACCTCCCTGTACTAACCCTCTCTCTCTTTAGATCTTTAATATCTGGAAACATGTTCATCTCTGCCTTGAATACATGATGACCGAGCCTTCGTAGCTCTAAGGGACAAAGAATTCCAAAAGACTCAGCACTCTGAGTGGAGATACTCCTCATCTCAGTCCTAAGTGGTCTCTTATTCTGACAGTATTTCTCCCTGGTTTAGATCCAAACCCCACCCATAAACAAATACAATCTTAAAATTAGAGGGGGATAGTTTTTAACCTGTGGAAGTAAGGGATATAGCACAAAGGATGGAGTTATGACACAGATCCGCCATGATTTCACAGCCTGCACATGCTCCTTGTATTTCTATCAATATTCCCTGAGAGTTTTCTGCTGCTCTCTTCCAACCTTTTCCGTCAGGGAGAAGATACAGAAGCTTGAACACAAGCGCCAACAGGTTCAAGAACCGCTTCTTCCCTGTTGTTATTAGACTGGTGAATGGACCTCTCTAATTGTAAATCTAGGGTTGACCTTGCTTTTGTGCACCTCCTGTGCAGTCGTAACCTTGTGTGTCTCACACTGTCGTATGATCTGTGCGTCTTGTTTGTTATGACCTGCCTGTACTGCTCGCAAAACAAAGGTTTTCATTGTACACGGGTACATGCGACAACAATAAATCAAATCACTGCGCTGTCCTTCAAGGTCCTTGCTCAGCAGCGATTCCAGAAGTCATTCATGCATACGCTGATCAACATGCACAAGTTTCCCAGCAGCCGAGCATCCGCGCAGCTTAGGGGGGATATTGGTAAGCCACGTACTGATAAAATCTCAGTGTCCCCACTGTCTGCGGTGGATTTTCTGCTACTTCTCAGCTCTTTGTGCATGGCAGCCATTTCATCCTGCAGGTCTCTCATCTCTGCCTCCATTGTCTCCTTCTCCATCTTCAGTTTCATCAGTCTAAGGGAAGGGAAGGAGAGGAGAGATAAAAGAAAAAGAATGAACCAGATAAACAAACTAGGAAGGGAGATGATGGCCTTATGGTATTATTGTTGGTCTGTTAACCCAGAACCTAGGTATTGTTCCAGGGCCCTGGGTTCAAATCCCGCCACGGCGCATGGTGGAATTAAATTCAATAAAACAGCTGGAATTGAGAGACTAATGACCACCATGAATCCATTGTCGATTGTCGGGAAACACCCATCTGGTTCCCTAATGTCCTTTAAGAAAGGAAACTATCTTTACCTGAGCTGCCCTACATATTACTCCAGACCCACAACAATGTGCTTGACTCTTAACTTCTCTCTGGGCAATTAGGAATGGGCAGTAAATGCTGGAGTAGCCAGCAATGCCCTCATCCAGTGAATGAATTAAAACAAAACTGACGCAAAGCAACAGCGGACTTGGGCTCCTCAAGCCTCAAACCTCGGTAATTGATCGGACTAGAGAAGCTTCAGGTGAATAAACTCTGGCTGGGGTGATGTAGAATCAAGAAACAAAATTTAAGAGGGAAGAGACCAAGAAGTGAAGATGCAATAGTATTCAGGTTAAACTGTGACAGGAGAATAAGAGGATCATATTGGGGAGAAATGAGCTTTCCTTAAAAAATGTATTTTTAATTCATGTGTAAAGACTGGTATTCTTATCTTTTTTGCTTTTTAAACCGTGGACTGAAGTGGGAAAGCACAGCTGCACGTTTTGAAAGTAAGAAATTTGATTTATGAACTCTGTGCAGCTGTGGATACCAACAATGTGTAAACGGACTGGAGACGAGGTGCTGTTTCTAAGTGAGGCTGTTTGGTTTGCAGACTAGGGACCAATGATCAATGACAAAAGGTCCCTGCCTGCCAACAGGTGCCTGAACAGCTTGGGCTGTGACCAAGATGAAGGAAAGCATTGTCGGGCCACAAGAGGAGAAACCAGTAGGTCCGCAGCAGCTAAACAGCACTCTCTCTGTTCTCTGCAGTCAGCCACTTCAAACCTGAAGAAAACCAGCACTCTTTCAACCAATGCAGGTGGTGGTGAGCTGTCTTCTTGAACCTCTATAGTCTGCGTAGCACAGGGACATCGACAGTGCTATGAGGAGGAAGTCCCGGGAGTTTGACCCAGCAACAGGAAAGGAATGGTCAATACAGCTCAGAGTCAGGATTGCATGAGGCTTGGAGGGAGTGGTGCTCCTAGATGTCTGCTGGGTCATTGTCCCTCGAGGGCTAAAGGCTGCAGGTTTGGAAGGTGCTGCCAAAGATCAGATCAAATGCTCAAAAATTGTTTCCAAAAAGCTTGATCAAGATTTGGGAAAGGTTTCCAAATAGGATTCTGGTGAATGTGATTTTGTTTAAAAGTGGGAATGGTAGCGAAGGGGACTGTCTCCCAGCTAGGACTTTTTTTTCTTTAGAGCAAAGGAGACTGAGAGGGGATCGTATAAGTGTATAAGATCATGACAGGCATGGATAGGGTGAATGCACTCAGTCTTTTTCCCCAGGGTTGGGGAATCAAGGACTAGAGGGCATCAGTTTAAGAAGAGGGGAAAGAATACATGGGAACCAGAGGGGCAACTATTTCACACAGAGGGTGCTCACATATGGAATGAGCTGTCAGTGGAAGTGGTTGAGGTGGGTATATTAACAACATTTTAAAGGCATTTGGATGAATACATGGATAGGAAAGGTTTAGGAGGATATGGGCCAAGTTCAGGGGTTAGCGTGCAAAGACGTTTTGGTCAGTATGGACCAGTTTGGGCAGAAGGGCCTATCTCCATGCTGTAGGACTCTATGACTGTCACCAGGGGTGAAAAGAATCAAGGACCTTTCAAACAACACAGCTCATTCTGTGCAATAAAAAAAAATGGACAGCTGTATTTAACCTAGCTGCCAGAAATCTTTGAAAGTCCAATTACTGTAATTTTTTTCAAAGCACGTATTAATGGCGGTTCAGAAAAGAGGTGTTTGATCAGAAGGTACTATGTTCCCAACCTATCCTTTACCTTATGCAGAATAGCAAGCAGACACAGACAGACATTTTAAGGGGTATACATTTCAGACTAATCCTTTCTGGGATTCAACAGCATCTTGCATTCTACTTTGCAAACTTGGAATATATGTTTTATTAAAAAATATATCTTAAGTCTGTATTTCTGGTTTATTTTGAGTTACTGGCCAGTAGGTTTCCTTTACATCTGAAGTTAATCATCAACTTGCAAGAATTTCTGTAGCCACTGAATTTCCTTTTAAAACAATTCTGAGGCCTATCTTTAGAGGGAATGGGTTTTTGTGCACCACCAATGGACTGTTTTCATTTATCTTCAATTGTTTTGTGTTTTAGATTGTTGAAACCTTTTTTAAGCTTGAGGGAAACCCTCAGCTTAAAGAGTGGGAGATGTTTAGTATCACTTTATTCTTAAAGTGGGACAGTTCTGTGAAGTCCTTGGGATAGGATTTCAGTGCGGACCAGTAGTCCTGAGAAGGAAGGATACATCGTGAACTCGGTTTCCTTACAGCAATGAGCTACTGCTAGCCCCAGACCAGAAAGTTGCGATAAAACCCTGCAGAGGTTACTTAAAGCTGAATACACTTAAGCAGGTGTAAGATAGCTCAAGGAAGAAGCAACCTGCAGTTCCAGTCTAAAAGTTGAAGTCACAAATGACTTAAACCTAATGGAGGTGTTAAACGCAGGGGCTCTGCTGTATGAATACTGTATGAGGGGTATTTTGGGAACTAAACCAGTGCTGTTTTGGGCATGATACCAAACTTGTTTCTTTTCAATTTATAAGGGAGGGTTTTGGGATTAATGGGATTTTGCTTTAACTGCGTGTGTTATAAAACCTTTGAATTTGCATTATAAAATAGATAGGTTGGTTTAAAGGGAGGTGATGGCCCACTGTTATTATCACTAGACTATTAATCCAGAGACTGGGAGTCCCTGCCATGGTAGATGGTAGAATTTGAATCCAATAACAAGTCTTGAATTCAGAGTCCAATGCTGGCCATGAAAACATTGATGGAAAAACCCATCTGGTTCACTAATGTCCTTTAGGGAAGGAAATCTGCGATCTTTACTTGGTCTGGCCTACATGTGACTCCAGACTCATAGCAATGTGGCTGACTCTTAACTGCCCTCTGGGGCAATTAGGGATAAGCAACACACAAAAAAGCAACACACTCATCCCGTGAATGAATAAAACAAAGTTATATTTTATCCTAATTTTTGTTACAACACAATCTCCAACATTGTTTCAGTGACATGGGTCAAACATGGGCCAAACATGGGCAAGTGGGTCTAGTTTAGTTTGGGGAACCCGGTCTGCATGGATGAGTTGGACCGAAAGGGTCTGGTTCCATATTGTATGACTCAATGAGAGTCCATCCTGTTTTGAAACAGGAAAGGAAGACAGAGGGGCAGAATAAGAAAGAAATAGAAGGACATTAAAGAGAAAGAAGCTGGGACCAGTCAAAACCTTCAAAAGTTGTTGAAAAAACCAAACACCTCTGAGCTTTTTGTTTGGTGACTGGGACACAATAGAAGGTAGTTATCCAGGAGATTTGGCACGCCTAAGGTATCAGCAGCAGGTGCAGAGAAGGGAAGAATCCTATCTGCCTGCACCTCTTTCACGGCTATGTTCATGCCTGGGTACCCTTGGAGAGGGAGCATGCAGTGGCCATTAATACTCTTGAGACAGAGAGGGGGGAGCCTCTCCGACACCACGCTGATGTAGCTCCTCCGTCGTTTTCTCCTCCTTTTTGGCTTCTGTCATTGTTGTACTGCCCCAGTGGGCAGTGAATATAAACTATTGTTCAATTCGTTTAATTTTTCAACTTCTTCAGATATACCATGACAAGTCATCAGTCACACAACATGGAAACAGACCCTTCGGTTCAACCAGTCCATGCTGACCATAATCCCAAACTAAACTAGTCCCACGTGCCTGCAATTGCCCATTTCCCTCCAAACCTTTTCTATTCATGAACTTATCTAGAAGACTTTTAAATGTTTTAACTGTACTTGAATCCATCACTTCCTCTGGGTGTTCATTCCACATACAAACCACTGCCTGTGTAAAAAAAAAATTGCATGTTGTGCCTTTCTTAAAATCTTTCTCATTTGGAACAGATGGGATTTGAACCTGGGTCTTCTGACTCAGGGGCAATGACGCAACCTCTGCATTAAGGGCACACCCAAATTGGTTAACTGGGTAATCGGGTGGTGGGTTTTAGACCAAAATCAAATGTGTGGAATGCAGGTGAGGCACAGTTTAAACCATAGATATTCTCTCCTGTCCGTGACTTGTCCATGGCGTTATCCTTTGACGGTTTGGTTTTGCAGTCTGTAGTTCTACTTATTAAACTGTACGGTCATTAAAATGTCAACATGCTGACAGAAGATTGAACAACCATTGCCTATACTTTGCATGTACTCCCCTACTCTCCTCCCCTGAAGACACAGACGTTTGCTAAAGTATGGTTTCATGGCCAATGTGAGCTCTTCAAGTAAGTGCTCATCGCATGTGAACGTGGACTAAGGGCCCTGCAGCAGGGCAGTAGGTCAACAGTTGACCTTGATCTGCTGGGACACAAAATGCACTTTCCAAAGTAATCAAAACTATCCCAGTCGTCAAGTCTAATTTGGCACAGGCTGAAAACTTGACAACTGGGATTTTCACCAGACATGGCTTCCACCGATGCCATGGGCTTTTATTGAACCCGACAGAGTGACTGGCAACAGGATTAACTTTACTGCATGGTAGAATGACATGGAGGGGTGGGTGCTACACTGCAAGGAGATGGGAGGAACAAAGCGAGAGGTTTGTTATACAAGGTGACCTTACTCTTGCATGTTATCCTGGAGCTCCTTCCTATTCTTCTGGTACAGCGAGTGCAGCTGGTTCCTCTCTTCCTTGGTCTCCTCCAGCTGCATTTGGATGTCCTCCATATCAATCCCCCTCTGACCATCCTTATGATTCTGTATGGGATTGGAGGGTGAGGTTGAAGGAAAGGAGGAAGAAAGATTAACATGACAGAGTTTAGGATCATGAACGAAAGACAAAACCAAGCCACAACACTGAATATTTATAGCCAATGCAATATTGATAAGGCCATTTTGTTTTGGCTGGTCTCCAGGATGGTTCAGAAACAGAAACCCATGAATCTCCACCTTAAACATTCACACCTTCACCAACAGTGCATACCATCTACAAGATGCACTGCAGCAACTCAAGGAGGCTCTTTTGACAGCATTTTCCAATCCCTAGAATGTGAAAGGCAGCAAGCACATTGGAACACCACTCCCAAAAACGTCCTTCTGAGCCCCAGGCTATCCCAACTTGAAACTATAATTGTTTGTTCTTTCAGTGTTAAAACCTTGGAAATCCACCGCAACAGCACCGTGGGTGCCCCTACACCACAAAGCCTGCAGCGGTTCAAGATGGCAGCTCATTATCAACATCCCAAGGGGAAATTATTGATGGGCAACAAGAGCTGGCCTAGCCAACAATACTCACATTCTGTGAAAGAATAGAAGATCATCCACCGCTCTTGTTTGAAATAAGGAGCCTTTACAAGAGGAAGAGCAGCTGTCAGAATTCCTACAGCGTGTAAGTGGTCCATTTGGCCCATCGAGTCAACACCGACTCTCCGTACAGCATCACACCCAAACCCATACCCCTAACCTATCCCTGTAACCCTGCACTTCCATTGGCTAACCCACCCTAACCTTCACATCCCTGGACACTGTGGGGAAATTTAGCAAGGCCACTCCACCCTAGACTGCAGACAATGGGAGGAACCCAGAGAAAACCCATGCAGATGCAGAGGAGAATGTGCAAACTCCACACCGACAGTCGCCTAAGGGTGGAATCGAACCCATGTGCCTGGCGCTGTGAGTTAGTAGCGCTAACCACTGACCCACCGCACTGCCCCAACTAAAATAACTTGAATTTAACACCCGAGGTGACACAGATCCTATTAGAAAGCTGGTGGAAACTGGCCTCTCTCATTATACAGCTACTGTTGGGTCTGGTGTACTGTTTCATGGTTACACAAGCAGTTCAGAGAAGGTTCACTGGGCTGTATCCTGGAATGAAGGGACGTTCCTTATGGAGAAAGGTTGAGCTTCCTATTTAAGATGGAGATGAGGAGGAATTTCTTCTCTCAAAGGATTGACAATGTAGTGGTTGTAACAAGGTCAACTATTTCGACCTCAGAATATGAGATCCCTGATTGGACCAGACTAACAGCCCCAATTAGGGGGCCCTGGCTGAAAGATAAGAACAGGATTGTCAGATATCCTGTTCACTCAGAGCTGACTCTGAGGGAGGTGGATCAGAGTCAAGCACTTTGATAAAAGGGTGACTCTGATAAATAAAAGGGTGACTTAGTGACAGGATACCAGCCTCTGTGGAGTTATTTCAGACAGTCTGTGGAATTGTCTCCCACAGAACAGCGGTGGCCCGGTCAATTAATTCATTCAAGCTAAATGAGACAAATTTTAGATCAGAGCCTGGTCTTATGGAGGGCAGACAGGAAAAATGGAGTGATGGTCAAATTCAGATTATCTTACCAAACACTTATCAAATGGTTGCTCAGTTTGGTGTCTCTCGCTGTACATGCCCTCACTCTCCGACCATTAAAAAGGTCGCAGACTATCCACTTGTCGTTGGTCTTCATCTAGGTTCAGGACAGCTGAAGTTCCCAGGTCTGAACCCTAGATGGTTGATGTTTTCCCACCCACAAAGTCAAGTCCATGGGATAGGCTGACACTCCCAGTGGATTTTCCACTTTCTGAGGTGTCACCTTTTCAGTGAGGCCTTGTCTGTTCTATCAGGCAGGCCATGGCTTTAATTCAAAGAACAGTGAATTCTCTCTGCTGCCCCAACCAACATTTATCCCTCAACCGGACAGCAGTGAAACAGAAACTAGGAGTGGGTCATTCAGTTCTTCAGGCCTGCTTCAGCTTTCAACATGATCATGGTTGATCATCCAACTGTTCCCTGTTCATGTTTCCTCCCACACGCTTTGAATCCCTTTTGTCCCCAAGAACTATATCTAACTCTCCCTTGAAAACATTCAATGTTTTGGCCTCATCACTTTCTGTGGCTCCAGATCAGGGTTGCTAACAACCACGCCACAGAATCTCCTGTAAATGCAGATACGTACCATTAATTCTCCATCCAGTTTATGCTGGAGTTCTGCAATCTTCTTCTCCAAGTCACTGTTCTGAATAGAGAGAGTCTGGAGATCAGGTGATAATTCAGCATACTGTGTGAATTAAAGTGAAAGCATCATTAGCTCAGAGATAATCTTTATAGTGAGAAGCGTGGATGAAGAGGTTACGAGGTGACCGTACAGAGGTTTCTAAAATCATAAGGGGTATAGATAGGGTTAACGATAGCTGTCTTTTCCCTAGGGTGGGGTATTTCAAGAACAGGGGTATATTTTTAAGGTGGGGAGAAAGATGTTAAAAAAAGGGCACTTTTTTTTAAACGGAGAGTGGTTTGCGTGTGGAATGAACTTCCTGAGGAAGTGGTGGATGTGGGTACAGTTACAACATTTAAAAGACACTCGGATAAGTACGTGAACAGGAAAGGTTTGGAGGGATATGGGCCAGGAGCAGGCAGGTGGGGCTAGTTTAGTTTGGGATTACGGTCGGCATGGACTGGTTGGACCGAAGGGTCCGTTTCCGTGCTGTATGACTCTAACGGCATTGCAAAAAATTAGGCTACACTTTAAAAAAATCTTTGTGATTCAAAGGACAAGGGGTCATCAGAGTGAATGTGATGTCGCCAAGTTTGTATGTTACTTTCCTGAAAGAGGGACTAGCTACGCTTCCCTTTTGCAACGATTAAGACGGCAAAGTAGGCATCAGGACAACACTCCGGACTTCTGGTCTTCGTACTGTGGAATCCTTCAGACCACTTGGATTGAACTCACTGGTCCTCAGTTTAACAATGGTACACAACTGAGGCATTGCCCAAAGAGGTGGCCTCAGTTAATGACACTTACAAATTGAGGTGCTACTCAAAAGCCTTCCACTAACTGGACCAATATAATACTTATAACTGTGGTGGTTACAGGCAAACAAAGAGAGTTAGGGGTGCAGGTGCAAAGTTCCTTGAAATGGAGTCGCAGGTAGACAGGGTGGTGAAGACAGCAAAAATAAATATTGCTAGAAAATCTCAGCAGGTCTGGCAGCAACTGTGGACAGAAATCAGAGTTAACATTTTGGATCAAGTGACCCTTCCTCAGGACTCAAGGAGTTTGGCATGTTTGCCTTTATTGGTCAGTGCATTGAGTGTAGGAGTTGGAAGATCATATTGCAACTGTACAGGGTATTGGAGAGATAGTAGGAACTGCAGATGCTGGAGAATCTGAGGTAACAAGGTGTAGAGCTGGATGAACACAGCAGGCAGCATCAGAGGAGCAGGAAGGCTGATGTTTCGGGCCTAGACCCTTCTTCATTTTCTGAAGGAGGGTCTAGGCCTGAAACTTCAGCCTTCCTGCTCCTCTGATGCTGCTTGGCCTGCTGTGCTCATCCAACTCGACACCTCGTTATCTCAGGGCATTGGAGAGGCCACTTTTGGAATATTGCATACAGTTCTAGTTGCCCTTCTACAGAAAGGGCTTTGTTAAACTTGAGGGGGCAGAAAATTGCAGGAAGTGGAGGGTTTGAGTAATAAGGAGAGGCTGAATAGGCTGGGGCTTTCTCTCTGGAGCGTTGGAGGCTGAACTGTGACCTTATAGAGGTTTATTAAATCATGGGGGGCATGGATAGGGTGAATAGCCACGGTCTTTTCCTTAGGGTGGAGGAGTCCAAAACCAAACAGCACAGGTTTAAGGCAAGAGGGGAAAGATTTAAAAAGGACCTAAGGGGCAACATTTTCATGCAGGCAGCGGTGGACACCCTGCTAGAGGAAGTGGAGGAGGATGGTACAATTTTAACACTTAAAAAGGCATCTGAATGGGTACACAGTAGTAAGGGTTTTGAGGGATATGGGCCAAATGCTGGCAAGTGGGACTAGATTAATTTAGGATATCTGGGTGGAATGGACGAGTGGGACCAAAGAGTCTGTTTTAATGCTGTACGACTATGATTCCACATGTACCAAAGAGGTGGCCTCTGTTAATTGCAACTTGAAATTGAGGTGCAACTCAAAGCTTCCCACTAATTGGGCCAAGATAATACTTAAATTGCAGTGGTTACAGGACTTCCAACATGAAACTAAGTCACGTTGCATAACATTTCTTTTGACAATAACCAGCACACTTAGGAAAACCATCAGTTACTGATTGTGGGTTCCTCAGCTTTTACAACTTAAGGTGCGGAATACAAAAACTGGGCAGTTTAAACGAAATCTATAGAGACCACCTGCTGAGCCATCAGCAATAGTGTTTTTGAAATTCAGCGGAAGTAAAGATTGACACTCCAATGCCAGCACTGAGAGTGCGTTTTAATGTCAGATCCCGAAGTTGTCCATGTCCAAATGCAGAACGATCAGGACATTATGCAGGCTTGGGCTGACTAGTGGGAAGAAATATTTGTGTGATAGGGCTAGATATTGGAGCTCGTTGTTTGAAGTTGTTGAATTCCATATTGTGACTAAAATGGCCTTGAAGTGCCAAAACTGAAAATGAAGGACTGATCCTTTAACTTATGTTGTGTTTCACTGGTGTATCCTCAACGTTCTGGAGCAGGGAATTATAAATACTCTCCTAGCTTTGCATACTGCTTTAATGAAAGGGCTCCAAACCTTCATAACAATCTTTTGAGTTTATATTTATGTACTAAGTATCCCAAGGTGTTTCACAGCAGGATATCTGACAAAATTTGACACTGACCCACTTAAGGTAATGCCAGTACAGGTGACAAAGCTTGCTCGAAGAGGTGAATTCTAAGAAATGAGGTGCTCTATTTTGGAAAGGGAAATCAGGGCAGGACTTAGACACCTTTAACGGTAAGGCCCTGGGGGTGATGCTGAACAAAGAGGCCTTGGAGTGCAGGTTCATAGTTCTTTGAAAGTGGAGTCACAGGTAGATAGTGAAGAAGGTGTTTAGTACGCTTGCCCTTATTGGCCAGTGCATAGAGTATAGGAGTTGGGAGGTCATGTTGCAGCTGTACAGGACATTGGTTAGGGCCACTTTTGGAATACTGTGGTCAATTCTAGTCTCCCTGCTATAGGAAGGGTGCTGTGAAACTTGAAAGGGTTCAGAAAAGATTTACAAGGATATTGCAAGGGTTGGGGGATTTGAGCTACAGGGAGAGGCTGAATAGGCTGGGGCTATTTTCCCTGGAGCATCAGAGGTTGAGGAGTGACCAATTAGAGGTTTATAAAATCCTGAGGGGCATGGATAGGGAAATAGACAAGGTATTTTTCCCCGGGGTGGGGAAGTCCAAAACTAGAGGGCATAGGTTTAAGGTGAGAGGGAAAAGATTTAAAAGGGACCTAAGGGGCAACTTCTTCATGCAGGGGGTAGTGCGTGTAAGGAATGAGCTGCCAGACGAAATGGTGGAGACTGGTACAATTTCAACATTTAAAAAGGCATGTGGATGGTTATATGAATAGGAATGTTTTAGAGGGGTATGGGCCAAACGCTGGCAAATGGGACGAGATTTATTTAGGATATGTGTCGGTACGGACAAGGTGGACCAAAGGGTCTGTTTCCGTGCTGTCGAGCTCTAAATTCCACACTAGTTTATGATTGAGTCAGAGGGTCTTGTCAATTTTTGGAAATGCTCTCCCCCAAGAATTGTGGCGCCTGTCACCAAACAGATTCGAGGCAGAGATAGACAAGCTGTTCAGCCCCTTTGGGGGCAAGGGGGTGGTGGTCATGGGAGGTGAGCACGAAAGTGGTGACGATGCCAATCAGCTGTGATCATACTGGAATAGCAAAGCAGTCTCAATGATCAAATGGCCCACCTCCTGCTCCTACTTGTGTTCAGAAAGCTAGGATGCAGTGAGAGTGAAGGAACAAGGCAGCAGGAAGGAAAGGGACAGAGAGCTAAGCTGGTGGGAGCGAGTGGGACAGCATTAAAGTAAAAACAGAGTTTAAACAGAGACAATGTGCAGTCCTGGAATGAAGTCATGCTGACCTTTGTATGGAGCTGAAGAGAAGGCGAATAACAAATTCCACAGTTTTAACCTTCTAGTTAGAAATCTGTGCAGTGTCACGGTTGTAACACCAAAGATGAAGGGAGGAAGTAAGGGTCAATAGGGGAGACTACGCCTGTTAGCATCAACAGTTGAAAATTAACAGGAACGTAGGTTTAAACTGGATACTTTCGCTTGCCATTTCTCAACATTTATATGGAGACTGAAGAGGTCAAAACACTCAGAATAACTACCTTTCAGGATTCAAGCAAGATCAAATGAACAGTGTCCCATACCTTCATGCTTTGGAATTTGTCAAACACCAGGCTTGCTTTCTTCCTCAAGAAACTGTCACTTTCAATACTCCTGTGGGAAAGTATCAATGTTACAATAAGCAGTTTGACCAATTATCCAACGACAAGCCTCACTATACCACTCAAGACGTGGACATCACTGGCCAGCTCAGCATTTAGTGCCCATCGTTCACTGCCCCTTGGAAAGGCAGTGTCAAGTAACCTTCCAGAATCTAACCATGTGCCCTGCCAGGGGGGAGGTGATGGCCTACTGGTACAATCACAGAATTATTAATCCAGAGACCTAGATAATGTTCTGGGGACCCAGGTTCAAATCCCACCACAGCAGATGGTGGAATTTGAATTCAATGAAAAATCTAGAACTACGAGACTAATGATGACCATGAAATTATTGTTGATTGTCAGGAAAAACCCATCTGGTTCTCTAATATCCTTTATGGAAGGAAGCTGCCATAACTGGACTACATGCAACTCCAGACCCACAACAATGTGTTGACTCTTAACTGCCCTCTGGGCAATTAGGGATGAGTATTAAATGCTGGCCTAGCCGGTGATACCCACATACCGCGAGTGAATTAAAAAAATAGTTAAGAGTCAACCACATCACTGAGGTTCTGGAGTCACATGTGTACCAGGCTGGGTAAGACAGCAGATTTTCTTCCCCAAAATAGGATATTCTTGAGATGTGGGCATCTGCTGACCATCCCGAATTGCCCTTGAATGGATTAATTTGCCACATCAATTTCAGAGGGTTGTCAAACCCCTTTGCTGTGGGTCTGAAGTCATGCGTAGGCCTTCCCTAAAAAGGACATTTGTGAACTAAATGGGTTTTGAACAATGATCCAGTAGGTACACACAGTCACCAGCTTATACCCATTCGAGATTTAGTAAATTAACCAAAATCAACAAAGTCTCTAAATCCAGGAACTGACTTGGCAGTCAGGTGATTAATTCAGGCCTAATTTATGGCCCTAGAACATAACCAGCATTTTACTGTACTTACCCATCTAAGGATCTTCATCCAGAAAAAGTTCCAAAAGAGACAGGAGAAAAGAGGCCTTGTGGGGCAGTGGGTAGTAACCCTACCAGTGAGCTGAATGAATGGATTCAAGTCCCATTCCAAAACTTACGGCCAAGGAAGATAAATTCACAACATGGCCAAGCAAGTTGATTATCAAACTCAGAGGTAAGCTAGGGGCAAATGTTGCAACTCTAAACTCCTAATCACCAATGCTCTGCTAAAGTCTCAGCCGCAGTTGTTAATCATGGACCTCACTGGCACAGGAGTGAGAGAAAGGGGGAGAAAAGAGAAATAAATCAGACCCAAAGCACCTTTCTACATTGATATGTAACCGCTCTATGAGGCGGTCCAAGTGCATGGACATCAGGCATGAACAGAGACAGGCTGGAATGCTGCCCTTTGCGCCAGGAGTAAAACCAACACAGCAGGTCGCCCTGTTGGCCAGTGGGAGCAAATGATGGAAAAGTCCAACGGTTCCTAGAGGGACCGATCGCCTAATGCCCTGAGGAGAGCCCTGCACCTCACAACCTCCCAGTCTGGGCTCAGGTTCAAAAAGGGTAACACTAAGAAGAGGGTGGAGTGGCCAGGAACATCAGGGAACCTTGGGTGGGGTGGAAGGAAAAATGCAATGGAATTGAAGCATGATCTTCTATTCCTTTGTCCCTTGTGTTCATCCGGCTAACTCCTTCAATGCATCTCTATTATTCACCTCCATTACTCCCTTCCCTCTCCCCATGCCCTCCACTCCCAACTGCTCCCCAAGGGGGCAAGCGCCATATTCCGCCCCCCAACTTCCCACTGGGGGATGTCTGATATTCTGACCAAAGCAATTTCTCCTTAATTTCTCACTGGATTGATTAGCCACTCAGGTTGACAGCTTCTCATCTTGCTCTTCCCCTGCAAACAGCAACCCACTCTGGTTGTTGACTTCATACAAACCTTTTAAAATCCTCAAACCAGATCAACCTCAGGCCTCCCTTTCCAAAGAGGAGCCAAGCCTATTCATAAGTAAATATAACAGTGCAGTTCTCATAATGAAAGTAAAATACTGTGAATGTTGGAAATCTGAAATAAGAACAGTAGTCCTGGAGAAACCCCTCGCTCTAATATTTTACCTGCTCTTGATTTCTTCAAGAACTGGTGAGGTGACATCAGCTGCCTTACTGTCTTTGCACCCCTCACCCACTGTAATCAGTCTCTCTCCGAATTTGGCTGCAGGCCATTCTCGCAGGGCCTAACCTGGAGTGTTATCAAACCCGCTAATAAGAGTGGCGCCTAGAATGCCAGCATCTACCACAGAGTCACACAACACAAATAGACCTTCTGGTCCAACCTGTCCTTGCTGAACATAACCCCGCAGACTGCCAACTCTCAAATACTGTGCTAAAACTTAAACTCTGTTTCTCTGTCCACACCTGCTGAGTTTCACCAGATTTGTCTGTTTTTATTGAGGTTTCAGTGTGGTATACTCACCCTTCCTTCAGTATTTTGAAGATAAGCTGCTTTGTTAGCTCTTCGCTGGCAGGAGAGAGTTCTTGTTGGTCCCTCAGAAGGTCAGGTGTAGATTTTAACTGCCAAGGCAATGCAACATTAATCAGCGCTCAAGGTGACAAAAGCTGGCACAGGCTCACTCAGACAGGACACAAACAGAACTACAGAGAATCTGAAGCAGTGAACAGTTCAATTGATAATACAATATTCTTCCACCCAGGTGTAAGAATTGCCCTGTTAGGAACAGGCAAAAGAGGGAGTTTAATTTGGATAAATAAGAGTGTGTTGCATTTTGATAAAACAAACAAAGGTAAGACTTATAATTAAAACTAGGGCCTTGGGTAGTGTTGTTGAACAGAGACCCAGGGGTTCAGGTACAGGTTTTAGCTGTGGTCAGGTGTAGTTTATGAACTAGCTGGCAAGAATCAGCTTCAGTGGACAAATGAGTGTGTTATATCAAGAGTCCAAGTTCAGCAATCAAAAGGTTTGCTAAATACAGAGCAGTACGGTAGCTCAGTTAGTACTGCTGCCTCACGGCGCCAGGGACCTGGGTTCGATTCCACCCTCGGGCAACTTTCTGTGTGGAGTTTGCTCACTCTTCTCGTGCCTAGATGGGATTCCTCTGGGTACTCCGGTTTCCTCTCGCAGTTCAATGATGCTCAGGTTCGGTGGATCAGCCGTGCTAAATTGCCCCATACTGTCCAGGGATGTGCAGACTAGGTGGATTGGCAATGGGAATTGCAGGGATAGAGTAGGGGTCAGATCTGAGTGGGATGCTCTTCAGATAGTTGATGTGAGCTCGATGGGTCGAATGACCTGCTTCCACACTCTACAGATGCTCTGATGAGAAAGGTAGAATAGAAGACGAGAGAAGAAGAAGAAAAAGAACAAAATAAAAGGAGATTGAAGAGGATAGATTACTATATTAAGAGAAAAGATAGCTAAATACAGTCTTTGTAGCAGAAGACCCAGAACCCTTTTCTCTGACACCAACTGAAGAAGAAATCAAGGGTAAAAACAGAAGAGGGAGGGGGAAATAAAATAGATAGGTGGATGATATGGAGAGGTGCACTGCTGGAGTCTGTAAGAAAGCCAGAGAATAAGCAAGATGCCACCAACGACTTAAGACGATGGTGATAGTGACTGTTTCCGTCCTACATGCCTCTATGATTCAATACATGTACAGAGATAGGAAAAGTTTAGAGGGATATGGGACAAATGCAGGGAAGGGAGACTAGTTCAGTTTAGGAAACCTGGTCAGCATGGACAAGTTGGGCCAAAGGTCCCGTTTCCATGCTGCATGTCTATGACTGAACAAACATCAAACACATCACCTTCACCTTTTACCACATACAAGGTGGTGGGAGTACTGATTTGCTCTCCTGGCCTAAAGGAGGATACATTTGGTAAAGAAGGGGCACATTTCGGGCTGAAGGAAGAAATTTCTTCTTTGGGGGGTTGTGAAAAGCCGAGCATCTATAGTTCTCTGCAAAAGAGGATTCCAGCTCCTCAGACATTGACAGATTTCTACATACAGAAGAAATTGGTATTGATGAGTGGTGATGGCAGCAGGCCGTTGAAGAGAAACAACAAACAAACACTTTATATGTCAAACTGGCAACAACTTTGGAAGTACTAAACCACAATTGATATACAGTTTTGCTCCTGAGCTTAAGTTGGTACAGGACAAGATGCCCAACAGCAATCCCCAGGAGATTTGAGTTTGATCTATTGCTGTCACATGTACAGAGATACTGCTCTGTGTGCTCTATAAGCAAGTTGTATCACACAGAGTGCACCATGACACAGCAGAATACAGCATTACAGCCGCAGGGAAGATACAGAGAGAAATCAACATGAACATTTGACAGGGTCGTTCAAAAGTCTAAGAAAAGCAGGGAAGATGCTCTTCTTCAATCTGTTCATACTGGAATCCTCTTTTGGTATGGAAAGAGCTAATTTTGCTGCAAACATCCACCTTCCACCTCAAAGAATTCACTAAACCCTGTGCTTGAAACTATTTTATTGAAAGATTAGGATCATCCCAACAACTGCTTTCCTCAGTATCATGCCCACCTTAAATCAAAAAATGTAAAAGTTGACCACCCATAAAGTAACTGAGGCTGAAGCCTGATCTGGCATCATAGGAGTAAGAGTAGGCCATTCAGCCCCTCAAGCCTGTTCCATTATTCAATGAGATCATGGCTGTTCTGTGGCCTGACTCCATATACCTGCATTTGGCCCATATTCCTCGATGCCTTTGTTTTACAAAAGTTTATCCATCCATCTCAATTTTAAAACTAACAACTGATCCTGCATCCACCGTCATTTATGGAAGAGAGTTCCAAACCTGCGCGTAGAAGTGCTTCCTAACATGTTTCCTGAATGGTCTGGCCCTCATTCTCAGACTATGCCCCCTTGTTCTAGAATCCCCAGTGGAAATAATTTATTGTTATCTACCCTGTCATTTCCAGTTAGTAGTAAGACTTTGATCAGTGAATTTCCAGTGAAAACAGGCCTAATTTATATAATCTTTCCACATAACTTGACCCCTGAAGTCCCGTTATCATTCTTGCAAGCCGACGTTTCACTCCCTCCAAGGCCAATGTATCCTTCCTAGGGTGTGGTGCCCAGATCTGCTCACAGTACTCCAAGTGGGGTCTAACCAGGGTTTTGTAATAACCGTAGCTGTCTGAAGTGGAAGAGACACTTCAGGCTGACAAAATAATCAGGAGACAACCCAAGATAGAACTACAGGCAAACTAGCATCTTTAGTTCTAATGCAACAATGCAAACAATTTTACAGGAATGTTATTAAACAAAGGCGAGCTACGTAATGAAGACATTAAAGGAGATCATTAAATGCTTGATAAGGGAGGTAGGGTTTAACAGCTTTTAAAAAGAAAGAAAGTGAGACAGAGGGGCTTAGGGAATTTCAATGCTTGCAGCCCATACAAGCAATTTAAACTGGAGGCCAGAATTACAGGAGCACAGAGATCTCGGAGGGTTGTGCAGTTGCAGTAGATCACAGAGAGAGGGAGGGAGAAATTTCAAAATCACAGCATGCCTTCTACATTTAATGGTAGGGTCCTGGGGAGCGTTGCCAAGGAATGAGACCTTGGGGTGCAGGTTCACAGTTCCTTGAAACTGGAGTCGCAGATAGAAGGTGGTGCTTGGTACGCTTGCCTTTATTGGTCAGTACATTAAGTACAGGAGCTGGGAGGTCATGTTGCAGCTGTACAGGACATTGGTTAAGCTGCTTTTGCTGCATTCAGTTCTGATCTCCCTGCTATAGAAAGGATGTTGTGAAACTTGAAAGGATTCCGAAAAGATTTACAAGCATGTTGCCAGGGTTGGAGGGTTTGAGCTATAGGGAGAGGCTGAATAGGCTTGGGCTATTTTCCCTGGAGTGTCAGAGGCTGAGAGGTGACCTTATAGAGGTTTATAAAATCATGAGGGGCATGGATAGGGTGAACAGCCAAGGCCTTTTTTCCCCAGGATAAGGGAGTCCAAAACTAAAGGGCATAGGTTTAAAGGTGAGGTGGGAAAGATTTAAAAGGGACCTGAGGGTCAACTTTTTCCTCACACAGGGTGGTGTGTGTATGGAATGAGCTGCCAGAGGAAGTAGAGGAGACATTTAAAAGGCATCTGGATGGGTACATGAATAGGAACGGTTTAGAGGGATATGGGCCAAATGCTGGCAAATAGGACTAGATTAATTTAGGATAGCCAGTTGGCATGGGCGTGTTGGGCTAAAGGGTGTGTTTCTGTGTTGTACATCTCTATGAGTTTAAGAAAGCATTCTGAAATCAAAATGTTGCTTGAATGGTGCCAATGCAAATCAGGGACCTCACGGTTGGTAGGGCTCATGCTGAAATTCTCACTGAAGTGTGGCAGCAATGACATTAATGACTGGGAGGAGTTTGCTACCGACTGTTCAAAATGGTGGCATCTCTTTAATCAAGTTGCATCATCCTTTGCGACCAAATGATGAGGTGAGGAAAGAACAGGAAGCAAATCCTGCAATCTTGATCTCACGAGCTCTTGGGACATCCCCTTCCCTGTGCCCAAAGATCTGCAGGTTGAGAACTGGCTTGTGTAAGCCTATGAAGACACATGACAGAAATCCTGACCCTCAACATTACTCACAAAGAATATGTAATACCGGAGGTGGCCAAAAGAAGAATATATCTGCCACAGAGGGAGTGTGACAATTGTTCATCAGACTGATTCCTGGGATGGCTGGATTGTCCAATGGAAGAGACCGGTTAAAAGAATGAGAGGTCATTTCGCTGAAGCAGATAAATTCGTGTAGGCTTGATAAGGTAGGCAGTTTCCCTTGGCTGAGGTGGTCTAGAATCAAGGGACACAGTAAGTCCAGCAACTAAATGATGCAGTTTCTGCCCTGTATAACTGAAGCATAACTGCTCCCCACCCCACCAATATTGCATTCAATTCCCCTAGCTTTCCTGATCACTTGCTGTACCGACATTCTAAAAGTTTGAGATTCATGCACCAAGATACACAAATTCCACTGCTTCTCAGAACTCTGCAACCTTGTTCTGTCATTGGCAAACAAACAGTCTACAGTTTTGCCAAGCTGACCAAAGGAACCAGCATTAGAATAGCTGGCTGGCTGCCTATTTTTCCTCATGTCCCATTGCGAGAGTTGAGATTGGCACCAATGGTGACAGAATGGAGACTGCTGTTATACAACTGAAGTGGCTTGCTGTCAGAAGTCTGCAAAGCTGATGGGAACGTGCTACCTCAAACCATGAAGATAAGATTTGAATAAGGGGAACAACTAAAGAGTGAAAGATTACTTTTAGGAAGGGCATAAATACGTGAAGACACTGGACAGTGTTAAGTTCACTATTTTTTAAAATCACTCATAATTTGGGTGTCATTGGGGAGGCCAGTGTTTGTTGCCCGTCGGGACAACGAAGGGTCGCCCACGTTGCTATGGGCCTGGAGCCTTATGTAGGCCAGGCCAGAGAATGACAGCAGATTTCCTTCCTCAGTGAAAAAAAATATTACTGAACCCATCATAGAGATCTACAGCACAGAAGGTGGTCCTTTGTCTCATTGCGTCTGGCCAGTCTAAAACAACCACCTGACAATTCTAATCGCAAGAAACAGATGAATTCTGAAACAACGCATTAACAATAATCATCATGGTTACCATTACAGAGGCTGGCTTTATATTCCAGATTCATTCACCAAATTTAATTCAAACTGCTAAACAAGAAAGAAACCTGCACAAGCAATCTGGTCTTTCATTTTACCTGTGTGGTTCGCTTAGTGAAGACTGCAGTATTCTGACTTCTCTCCACGACAGCCTCCGCCTCAGTTTGGTTCTGACTCCATTTTTTGGGGAGGCTAGATGCATTAGCAGTTGGGGAGTGATCCGGCTCCTTGGCAGGTTTGTTGGGGAAACCCGCTGTGTATCTGTTGACTGCACTGGAGACTGGAGGAGCAAACTGGGTTCGGGGGGGCGATTCCTTGGCAACCAAAGGAGGCCTTGCTTCCAGGATCTTCTCGTAACTGACATCCTTACAAACATCCATCACATCACCAGAACGGAATGGTTTCTGGCCGCCAGGCGTCTCAAACCCCTCGTCCCACTCAGGCTCTTTCTTCAGTTCCGGTCTGCTGCTGGAGCGGTCCACTGGCATTCTGCTATCGAGGCTTTGCGACCGCTTCTGGTCGCTGGCTGTAATCCTATTACGTCTCGCTGTTCGGCCCCTCTGCTGCCCACCACTTCTGTCAAACTTGCTAATTAAGGAGTCGACAGATGAGAGGGGCTTGGTGTCTATCGCACCGGCATCACTGGACTTGGACGAAATGTCAGTGGAGGAAGATGCCTTGCTCACAGACTTTGACCACCCAATGGAACTTGACACGGGCAGATTCGATCGAGGTTCGTCTGGGTACAGATTATTGGAATAGCCCTGGATTTTCCCTCTGCCACTGCCAACAGACTGCTCGCTGCTGGTTGATGCAGCAGAGCTCCGGGTCTGCTGGTCCACTCTTTTCCCGGGCGGAAGCTCAGGAGGAAATGGCCCTTCTTCCATATTGAGCAATGATCCCTGGGAGTGAGACTTCCTCAGTTGCTCTTCGGGGTGTGTGGGTCTCCGGCGGGGCAGTGACATGTGGCCCTCAATGCTCTCGTACAAGCCAGCATTCCTGCTGCTCCGCACGTAGGCCTCCGAGTCGTAGAGCCGCACGTAGTGTCTAGAACCCGCTTCTTCATCGGAGGTACTATATTGGGAATCACTGCCAGTGCGATGCCTACTGGAGGTGGTGTCTCCATAAGGGTTTTCCGGAATATCAATCTCCTTTGCATCTTCTCTATTTTCCGGATAGGTGCCAGGGACAGTAGAGCCATTCTCTTCTGGGATACCATCTTTAACATAATCTGTCCTGTACTGTGCCCCAGGTGCTGGTGATACTCCATCGCTGTTATTCAACACCACATATGGCTGTCCAGAAATTCCCTGCACCCGGACCATGACTCCATAGGAACCTGACTTGGCCACGTTCTTCTTCGCTTTCTTAGATTTATGGGTGTCTTGGAGGTCATTTATGAAGCGTATTTGGACCCCGTAGTCCACAGGGCCCTGCCTATCCACTGTGCTTTGCTCGATGCATTCATCCATTATGTGGTCTTGATACTCAGGCTCACAGTTGTTTCTGAAATGACGAGAAAAAGATAGTTAGTAACAGTCTGCCTAACTCATTGGAAAAAGGAAGTACAGGCATATCCAACCAAAGCACTGAATCCCGATTAATTGTATATGGTAGAAATACAGTTGTCCACTTAAGTATTTCAATGACAATTTAGGTCACGAGGTCCACAGCAAAGAAAAAGGCCCTTGGGCCCATTAAGTCTGTGCCAGTCTAAAAACAACCATCGAACTATTTTAATCCTTCTGTCCAACACTGACATGCCTCAGGATTGCAACTGCACATCTAACTTCTTCCTCTAACCAAATTAAGTGACTTTCAGGTGAGGTGGCGGAAGACTGGAGGGTGGCTAATGTTGTGCCATTACTTAGGAAAGGCTGAAAGGAAAAACTAAGGAACTATACACTGGTGATCCTAACGTCAGTGGTGGGTAAGTTGGACAGTTGTTGGAGGGATAGGGTCTTTATGCATTTGGAAAGGCAAGGACTGATTAGGGATGATGAGCATGGCTTTGTGCATGTGAAATCATATCTCAAACGTGATTGAACATAGAACATAGAACATAACAGTGCAGTACAGGCCCTTCGGCCCTCGATGTTGCGCCGACCTGTGAAACCAATCTGAAGCCCCTCTAACCTACACTATTCCATTATCATCCATATGTTTATCCAACGACCATTTAAATGCCCTTAAAGTTGGCTAGTCTACAACTGCTGCAGGCAAGGCATTCCATGCCCTTACCACTCTCTGAGTAAAGAATCTACTTCTGACGTCTGTCCTATATCTAACACCCCACAATTTAAGGCTATGTCCCCTCGTGCTAGCCATCACCATCCGAGGAAAAAGGCTCTCACAGTCCACCCTATCCAATCCTCTGGTCATCTTGTATGTCTCTATTAAGTCACCTCTTAACCTTCTTCTCTCTAACGAAAACAGCCTCAAGTCCCTCAGCCTTTCCTCATAAGGCCTTCCCTCCATACCAGGCAACATCCTGGTAAATCTCCTCTGCACCCTTTCCAATGCTTCCACATCCTTCCTATAATGCAGTGACCAGAACTGTACGCAATACTCCAAGTGCGGCCGCGCCAGAGTTTTGTGCAGCCGCAATATGACCTCACGGCTCCGAAACTCAATCCCTCTACCAATAAAACCTAACACACCGTACGCCTTCCTAACAACCTTATCAACGTGGGTGGCAACTTTCAGGGATTTATGCACATGGACACCGAGATCTCTCTGCTTGTCCACACTACCAAGAATCTTACCAGTAGCCCAGTACTCTGTATTCCTGTTATTCCTTCCGAAGTGAATCACCTCACACTTTTCCGCATTAAATTCCATTTGCCACCTCTCAGCCCAGCTCTGCAGCTTATCTATGTCCCATTGAGTGTTTTTTGGAAGAGACGAACAAGATGACAGACGAAGGCAGAGCGGTAGACACTATCTACAGGGACTTTAGCAAGGCTCTTGACCAGGTTCTGCTTTTAAAATGCTTAGTAAGGTTAGATCACATGGGATCAGGGAAAGTGAGCCAATTAGATCCAAAATTGGCTTAACAGTAAGAGACAGAGGGCAGCGGTTGAAGGTTATTGTTCAGACTGCAGGCCTGTGACCAGCAATGTGCTGCAAGGATCGATGCTGGGTCTACTGTTGTTCACTATTTATGTAAAACAATTTGGGTGAGAAGATTGGATGCTTAGTTAATAAGTTGCGGATGACACCAACGTAGATGGTATAGTGAACAAGTGAAGGTGGCTAAGAGTAGAAGGGGATCTTGATGAATTGGGCCAGTGAGCCAAGGGACGGCAGATGGAGTTTAATTCAGATAAACACGACGTGTTGCATTTTGGTAAAACAAACCAGGGCAGGACTTACCCAATTAATGGTAAGCGAGTGTTGTCGAACGGAGACACCTATGGGTGCAGGTATACAGTTCCTCAGAAGTGGAGTTGCAGGTAGACAGGATGGTGAAGGTGGTGTTTGGAACGCTTGCCTTCATTGGTCAGAGCACTGATTAAGGGAGTTGGGCATCATGTTACAGCTGTAGAAGACATTGTTGAGGCCACATTTGAGTACTGCGTACAATTCTATTCACCCTGCTATAGGAAGGATGCTGGGAAGCTAGAAAGGGTGCAAAAAAAGATTTACAAGGACATTACCAAGACTGGAAGGTTTGAGTTATAAGGAGAGGTTGGATAGGCTGGGATTTCTTTCCCTGGAGCATAGAAAGCTGGGGATGGTGACCTTATAGATGTTTATAAATCACGAGGGCTATTGATAAGGAGAATATCTAAGGACGCCGCAGGATAGGGGAGTCTAAAATGAGAGGGCATAGGTTTAAGGTGAGAGATGAAAGATTTAAAAAGGGACCCAAGGGGCAACCTTTTCATACAGAGGGTGGTGCATACATGGAACAAGATGCCAGAGGCAGTAGTACAGGCAGGTACAATTACAACATTTAAGATGATATTTGGGCAGGTAAGTGAATAGGAAAGGTTTCGAATGATATGGGCCAAATGCAAACAAATGGGACTAGTTCAGTTTAGGAAACCTAGTCAATATGGACGAGTGGAGCCAAAAAAGGGCCTGTTTCTCTGCTGTATGACTCTGACTTGTACTTCTCTAGTGTACGCCACCACCTCCAGACTTTCCAAAGCATCTCACAGGCAATGAAACATTTTTTCAACTGTAGTTACTCATGTAAAACAGAAAACTCAGCAGCCAATTTAAATATAGGAAGCTCCCACAAACAGCAATGAGATCATGATTCAAATTGTTTGTTTCTTTTTTAGTGGTGTTTGTCAATGAACAACAATTGGCCCCAGGACACCATAGAGAACACCCGCTTCTGCTCCTACCCTACCCCACCCTTTCTCACCACAGTGAGATGGGCAAAGTCTTTTACGTCTACCCAAGGGAGTAGATGGACATGGATGTCTGAAAGAAGACAACTGACAGTGCAGCACTCCGACCGTACAGAATTAGGGGCCTCAGCCTAGCGCTGTGCTTAAGTCTCTGAATGGAGCTTGAATCCACGATCTGCTGACAGATGAAAATTGCAAATCTACCAAACCACACATTTGTAAAAACACTCAAAGGAGTAAATTTTTCTTTCTCAAATGAAATGCCACACTCTGGATCCAAAATTAAAAAAGGACCAGATTATGGCTGAACTGTGGAATGGTGATTCCATGTAGGAACAAACCTAAAATGTTAAGTGATGTGAGCCAAGGGGACAGGAATCAGGGCTGAGGGGGTGGGGACAGTTAGGACCTATAAGCCCTCGCATGATAAATGATTTTGTGGCATATCAAACCTTATGAAACTTTCACTGTACATTTGGAGAGAGTCTGATTAAGTCATTGACTCAATGATGCAGGATATTACAGTACATTGGCTAATTAGACCACCTTCTCTGGGTGCTAAGATCACGGAGTAAAAACCAAACTCTAATCTGTGGGAGCAGTATAGTACAGACGTAGTATTGGATCGTATCTCATCAAATCAACCACAGTGGAAATTTATGGAACGTCCTATGGCACAGTGGGTAGCATCTCTGCCTCTGGACCAGAGGCTCTGAAGTTCAGCCCCAACTCCAGGACTTGACAGCCAAATGGGGTGCATCCATAACCCAGCCAAACTGGTGGGTTATCAACTTGCAAGTCTTCCAAAGGCAGGTGGTAAAAGCAGTAGAGATTCCTGATGGGCTGTGGAATGTTTGAGTATCACCGTAACTATCCACAGCTCCACACCACACACATGGAAGAAAGTCATGTCCCATAAGAAATAGGAACAGGTGGTGGTCATTCAGCCCCCTCAGGCCAACTCTGCCATTCAATGAGACCATGGTTAATTTTCTATCTCAACACTATTTTCCTGCACTATCCCTATGGTCCTCAGTGTCCCTCTCAATTTCAGTCTTAAATTCACAGTAACTGAGCCTCCACAGCTGCTGGCGTAGAGAATTCTAAAGATTCACCACTTTTCAAGTGAAAAAATTCCTCATTTCAGTCGTAAATTATTTACTCCACGCTCCGAGTCAAACCTTCTCTGGTTCTAGACACTGCCACCCACCCTCAACCAGGGAAAATATCCTTCCTGCATCTTTAATTCATTCATGGAACGTGGGTGCCGCTGGCTGGTGGTGTTAGTGAGCTGCTTTCTTGAAACGCTGCAGTGTGTGTGCTGTGGGTAGACCCACAATACTAGCCGGGAGGGAGTTCCAGGGTTTTGATACTGAACAGTCAGCAACATATTTCCAAGTCAGGATGGTGAGTGGCTCAGAGGAGAACTTACAGGTGCTGGTGTTCCATGTATCTGATGGCCTTGTCCTTCCAGATGAAAGTGGCCATGAGTCTGGAAGGTGTCGGTTAAAGAATCTTGGTGAATTTCTGAAGTGCATTTTGTAGATGGTATACACTACTGCTACTCAGCATCAGTGGTGCATAGAGTGAATATTTCGTGAAGGAAGAACAGAGTAGAAGTTGAAGAGTGAGAAAGATGAACGCAAACTCCAATAAATAAAAAGGGGCACAGTTTTACCCAAGGGGCAACATGCACCCTGATCACTACTTGAAGCAAGAAGTCCATTTCATCTTTCCCTCTAATTCACAATTAATTGCAGCAGCCCAGCAGAGAGGAACAAAGCACAATAGAAGTGGCAATTAAGTCAGAAATTCTCTGGCTTCTTACAGCTCACTGTCCTATCAAGGAGAACATCAGGGAGCCTTGTAGTACACTTTTCACTGTTGATTAGTCACGAACAATTCAACATCTGGCAAGAGGGTGGGAAAACCACAATCGACCTTTTAATAGTCTGAAGTTGCAAGATATAAGAAAAAGTTTCACAAGTTATTGATCCAGATAGAAAACCACAAAACAAACTCAATACACCCAACTAGTAGGGGATTTCTCCACCTTCAGTAGACTGCCGACCATGTCAAAAGCCCTTAATCCACCATCAGCTCGAGGGTAATGCATTCAGAAGGTTTAAAACTGTGATGTGGGAATTGAAAATAGCGTCAGAGATAAAAGGTACTGCAGATGCTGGAGAATCCAAGATAACAAACATGGGGCTGGATGAACACAGCAGGTCAAGCAGCATCATAGGAGCAGGAAAACTTGACGTTTCGGGCCTAGACCCTTCATCAGAAAATTGAAAATAGCGTGTTCGTTTTTTCTTTGAAACTTCAGGTAGACTCAGCCCTCGTTGCCAACTTAGTCCTGATATTCACAAAAGAGGAGGTGTGTGTGCACGCATGCGTGTGTACGCATGTGCATGAAAACCTGAGGGTAAGGTGAAGCCTGAAATAGGCCCACTGTTCACAGGATTAAAATTTTGGGGATACGCTGCAGCAGCAAGTCGTAACCACCATCACCACAATTTAGGGCTGCACATGCTGCCTAACAGCTTTACCTAGTTCAAGGAAGGCCAGCAATAATTGTTCTGCCTCCACTATTATATTGCTGGGAAATGTCCTTAGTGCTTTTGTTTTAGGTTGGCACCATGCAAGGTGTTCAGGAAATCCCCTTGGTTCAAACTACTCCACCCACTACGTTGAGCCCTGTTCTTTCTCAAGTTATTTACGCTTAACTATTGTGAAGTCTCTCTACAACAGGGGATAAAAGCTGGGTCTAGATTCTTGCTCTGCTGTCAGTCTTTCTTTTTTTCCCCATTTTTGGGTTGACATCCTCAGGTTCATTAAGGATGTTATCATTCCATGGGATGGTAATACTGAACAAAATAAGACTCCAGAGAGAAGCCCAGCTCGATAGACTACAAGTTTTATTTTTTTCCCCAATTCTGTTACCATGCTGGTCGGTCAGTGAATAACATGGCTGTCAATTAGCATCTTAAACAAAAACTGCAAAAAGATCAACCCTTTATCTCCGAGCAATATTCCTTACTGACACTCAAGCCCAGTGAATTATCATGCCTATTTTTACCGAACTAGTAAGGTCGTAAGCATTTCTTTTTCCCGGCAACTTTCTGCACATTCATCAGATCAGATTCTCTCCATTATTTTCTCTCCCCAAACACACAGCCACACGGGTTAATTTTTCTCACTGAACTCAAAGTTTTGAGAACTTTTAAGCTGCTAAACTGCCCATTTGCTAGTATGAATCTTTTCCGCTGAACTGCCACTTGTTTCAGCTAGTATAAAAACTCAAGTCAACAACTGGTAACAATTGTCCTAATTATTTTTGACATTTCAGGTACACGCAAGGCCTCATATAAACTGAAAGTGTCTTTTCTTTGCTTGAAGAGTTGAAGAATGAAAGAGAGACTATCCAGCCCAGGAAAGACATCAACAATCAGGAATATTCAACATAACATACTACAAAGGATTTGGCACAATAAAAATATAGGGGAGGAAAGTGGTACAAAGCAAGGGGAAGCAATTTGGAGCGCTGAATATCAAGGCTAGATGAATGAAGAGTACAGGTAGTCATTAATAGAAGGCGCATATCGAAAATAGAATCAACGTGTGAGTCATCAATTTGAGAGAATTTGGTTGAAAAGGTTACAGAGGAACTGAGATTGCCATGAGCAAGCCTTCTTTTGAAGCTTGTAATGTTAATCTGTAACTAAGTGTACGATGTAGGTGACTCATTCATCATCGTGTTCCATGCCAACACTTGATGGGGAGGTGGTGGCGCAACAGCAATGTCACTGAACTAGCAATCCAGAGGCAATACTCTGGCAACGAGTTAAAATTCCACTATGGCACCAGGTGGAAGTTACACTGAAATATAAAGTGGTTCTCTGATGGTGACCACTATGACTGCTGTAAAAACCCAACTAGATCACAAATACTTTTTGGGAAAAGAAATCTGCAGTCCTCATTCCAGATCCATAGCCATGTTCTCAACTCTTAACTGTCCTATGAAATTGCCTAGAATACCCCCCTGTACAAGTACAGCTTTTGATTATCTTTTCTGCCGAGCAAACAATGTGCGTTCTTTTGCCAAAAGTTCAATGACAACTTCACATGAATATGTTCAGCGAAAGCCCACCACCATAGCGAAACTTGTAGTTTAATCAAAATAGAAATCAATCTATAATTCAAGTTGCCCAGTGTTACAATCAGTTGGGAGCATAAGTGGCAGGAAAAGTGACAGCAACATCAAACTTGAGAAGGTTGCAGCGTAGAGCGCAGCAAGATTTCATAAGGATTCCTCAAAAGTGTTGGGTTTTGAAATGGTTCCTGCACCATCCATGTCCCAATTTTAAACTTTCTATCCTTGCATTCAAATATCATGCCACAAGCAAGACTTTCTTTCCCCCACCCATCCCCCAAAACAAACAGTTAACGTTACCCTACTCTCTACCTGAAAGTGCTCCTCCAACCCACACCACCCAGACCTCTGCAATCCTCAAACCCTGGCCTCTTATGCATTCCCCCATCATCAATAGCCATTCCTTCAGCTACCTAGGCCCAAAGCACCAGATAATCCCCACAAAACCTCCTCTCTGTCCCCAACGTCTGTTTCAAGCCCAAGCATCCAGCCACTTATCCCAGAGCCTCCCCAGTTTAGGGAGGAATCAACTGTTGCCTGAATTACATTAGTGAAGAGCATCTAGGGATATTTTACCATTCCAAAAGGCAACAGATAAATGCAAGCTGTTGTTGTGGATAAAACTGAGAGCCGATACCTATCAAAACCGTCAAAAAAAATTCTCATCATAAATCACGGATGGAAAGGAAAAGTACATTGCGTGTTATTTACAGCTGAAGTGGACGCGGATTTTCAGTGCCTTACTGAAACTCCAGTGTCAATACCAGTGTGGGATTGCTCAAGGCTGGTTAATTTTGCCCAGAAAAATATGTCAATGGTTCATACTCAAATTTAGAACCTTTATGCATAAATTTTACACACTGCTTGTAATTATCGAGGGACAAGTCAGGAATGTGCCAAGTATACCCCACTTCCCTGGGGGGGGTGCAGCACCAGCAACACTCAAGAAGCTCAACATCACTCAGGACAATGCAGCACTCGCTTGACTGGCACCACATTCACTACCTTTCATTCTGTCCGCCACCAAAAGAGTGGCAACAGTAAGCACTATCTACGCATGACGCAAAGCAACAATTCACTAAGGCTCCTCCAATAGCGTCGTCTACATCAGTAATCTCTGCCCCCGAGGAGGAGGAAGGTAGCTGACGTACGGCAACACCACCGGCAAGTTAGCCCCTCAGCCACACACCATCTTGACTTGAAAACATATTGGGTGTTCCTTCAGTGTTGCTGACCTAGAACCCTTCAGCTCTCACCCTAACAGCACTGCGGGTGTCCTTACACCACACAGACTGCAGCAGTTCAAGAAGGAAGCTCTCTACCACCTTGCAATAGAAATGAACCACAAATGCAGGCCTAGCCAGTGATGCTTTCATCCTATGAATGTTAATTTTTTTAAGTGAACAGCTCCTCTACAAAGGAAAAGACTTGCCGCACTTTTCATTAAGACAAATAAGATAGCTGTCACTAAATGCAGAACCAAGAACACCTCATACAAAGAAAATGGGTCAGATTGCTGACGAAGTTATGCTCTTCACAGTTTATTACACTTGGCGTGCAATGCCAAAACCAATAAAATTATATTTCTCAAAGCTATGAAAAAGGGAACCCAGAAAAATCAAATCATTCTAACTCCCACTGCATCCTCTCAACTCCCTCGAGCTGTAAAGGGGAAATTCACATAATTATAAATATCTGATGCAAATGTCCAATGTTAACTTTCAATAAAAAAAAGTTCACATCACATAGGAACGGGAGTAAGCCATTCAGCCTGTTGAGCACGTTCCACTATTCAGCGAGATCGTGGCTGATTGTGGCCGAAGTCTATATATCTGTCCTTGGCTCTATCTCTTAATATACCTGCTTAACAAAAATGTATCTATCTCTGATTTAAAATTAATAACTGTTCCAGTATCCACCGCCATTGGAAGAGAGTTCCAAACCCTTTGTGTATAGAAGTGCTTCTTAACATCTCTCCCAAATGGTCCGGCCTCAGATTTAAGATTATGCCCCTAGTTATATAATCCCAAGCTAGTGGAAATAGAATTTCTACAATGCAGAAACAGGCCATTTGGGCCATCGAGTCTGCACCAGCACTCCACAGAGCATCCCCACCTAGACCCACCCCCTACCCCTGGCTGACACACCTGACCTGCACATCCCTGGACACTATGGGCAATTAGTTTGTCTTTATCCACCTGGTCTTTTCCTGTTAATATCCTGAAGGCTTCGATCAGATCACCGTGAATCTTCTAAATTCTAGAGAAAACGTGCCTAATGTACCATTTCCCTTCCTAACCGAACCCCTGAAGTCCAGATATTATTCTTGCAAACCTACACTGTACTTCCTCCAAGGCTAATGCATTCGTCCTAAGTGCGGTGCCCAACTCTGCTCATGACATTCCAAGTGATGCAAAATACAATAACAATCAAAATCCTTCATGTAAAGCTTGAAGTAGATGACTCAATTAGCCAGGTTGAAGTGCGTTGGAAACAGAAAAAGGGCAAGATTTTTCATTTACAGCCTTCTCTTCCCCATGCTCCCACCATCTTATTCTTTCAACTCAAGAACAGGGACGTTCAGTCTGTCCCACCTTTCAGCAGGATGAATTGATGCTCCACCTCTGACAATTTCCCTGTCAGCTCCCGTATCTTTTGGTTCACACCGTGCCCAAATTTTCACCAATCTGTCTATCCTGAGACTGTTACAAGTTCTAGGTTCTTCAGACTAGGAAGAAAACAGCCTTTCAGCACCTAATGAGTCAAAGGATCTTACACATTCCAAATTGCGAGCACCTCTTAAATTTTCTGAAATCTAGAGAGGCATAGGTCAATTCTACTCTCTTAGTGGGGTAATGCTCCATGGAAGTTAGACAGCTCTCTAGTATTCCAGCCAGATACTTGCCCTACAGTGCAGACAACAGGTACCAGCACACCATGGCGGGCATCACAACAGAGGACAAGATTCACTCATCAGCAACGGACAGTGAATAGCAATCTGCAAGAACCACTGTTGATTTACCCTCTTCTTGGCCTGGCGGTGCAGAGAAGACGATCTATTGCTGGCAGACAAAAATGCCACTAGACTTGTTTTGTCTTGCACTGCTCAGAACAGAATTGCAAGAATAAATGGTATCCCTGGCAACTCCTCTACAATCATCTACTTGCCAACCAATCAGCATCTCCTTCTCATTCAATACAAAAATCATTCCTCTTGAGATTTGGCATTCTTGCGAGCCGGTACTAGCGAGTACAAGGGGGAAAAAAGTCTGTTTTTGTTTTAATATGCTGTTAAAATAGGAAAGAGGCCATTCAGCCCATCAAGTCTGCTCTACATTCAGTAGGATCATTTAATAGATCTCCGTACCCTGCTCCCTCTTTCTCTCCATAAAACTTGATCCCTTTAGCTCTAGGAACTACTACTACAACTCCTTTTTGAAAATATGTTCTGCAATAGAGAATTCCTCAGGCTTGCCACTCACTAGGTGAAGACATTTCTCTTCATCTCAATCTTAAATGGCCTTCCCAGTATCCTTAGACGGTGACCCCCAGGTTCTGGACTCTCCAGTTATTGGGAACATCCCTCCTCTGTTTACCCTCTAGACCTGTTAGTCTCATAGAAATTTCTAAGTTTCTACCTCCATCTTTTTCTAAATTCCAGAGGATATTGTACTAATCATCTCTGAGCTCATTCATTCCCTCCACCACCAAAGCATGGCGACAAGTAGTGTGTACTCATTGACAAAATGCACTTGCAGCCATTCACCCAGGCTCCTTCAACAGCACCTTCCAAACTTGCAACCTCCATGCCCTAGGAGGGGGGATGCAAAGCCAAGGAACATTACCAGCTGCAGGTTCCTCAAGACACACGCCATCCCAACATGGGACTACATCACCATTCCTTTCCCGTAACTGGGTCAAATTCCTGGACCTCCTCAACAGTACTGGGGGTGTCCCTGCACCACATGGACTGCAGAAGTTTTTTTAATTTTCATTCAAGGGGCGAGGGCATTGCTGGCTAAGCCAACATTTATTCCCCATCCCTAACTGTCCAGAGGGCAGTTAAGAGTCACTTTGCTGTGTGGTCTTGAGTCACATGTAGGCGAGACCAGGTGAAAAAGGACATTCGTGAACCAGGTAAGAGCAAATTACTGCAGATGCTGGAATCTGTACTGAAAACAACAAATGTTGAAGATCACAGCGGGTCAGGCAGCATCCATGGAGAGGAAGCAAGCTAATGCTTCGAGTCTAGATGACTGTTTATCAGATCTGAAGTGAAGTGTGGAGGGGGCAGCATTTTTGCAATAGTTGGGAGTTGTGATGGTGGAGTGTAGAGTATAGGGGGAGAAATGATGTCGATAGTTCAGATTAAGTGATTTTAGGTGGGGAGGCACAGTGGCCTAGTGATTAGCACTGCTGCCTCACAGCACCAGGGACCTGGGTTTGATTCCACCCTAGGGTGACTGTACAAACTCCATGCAGACAGACATTCTCCCAGTGTCAGAGAGTTTCCTCCAAGGGCTCCGGTGCTTGTGGTCACAGTGCCAATCAAGCAGGCTGCTTTGTCCTGGATGGTATTGAGTTTCTTGTGTTGTTGGGGATGCACTCAGCCAGGACAAGTGGGGAGTATTCTATAACACTCTTGACTTGTGCCTTGTAGATGGTGGGCAGGCTTTGAGGAGTCAGGAGGTTGTTACGCGCCGCAGTATTCCTAACTTCTGACCTGCTCTTGTAGCTAGTACGTTTATATGGTGAATCCAGTTGAGTTTCTGGTCAATGGTAACCCCCAGGATGTTGATAGTGGGGGATTCAGTGATGGTAATACTATTGAATGTCAAAGGGCGGTGGTTGGATTGTCTCTTATTTAATGATGGTCACAGCCCGACATTTGTCTGGCGCGAATGTTACTTGCCATTTGTCAGCCCAAGCCTGGATATTGTCCAGATCTTGTTGCACTTGACCATGGACTGCTGAGGAGTTGCAAATGGTGCTGAGCACTGATTAATCATCAGCGTAATTTCCACTTCTAATCTTATGATGGAGGGAAGGTCACTGATGAAGCAGCTGAAGATGGTTGGGCCCAGGACACATCCTGGAGCTGAGATGACTGACCTCCAACAACCATGACCATCTTCCTATGTCGGGTATGACTCCAACCGCTGGAGAATTTTCCCCCGATACCCATTAATTCCTGTTTTGCTAGGGCTCCTTGATGCCACACTCGGTCGAATGCAGACTTGATGTCAAGGGCTGTCACTCTCACCTCACCTCTGGAATTCAGCTCTTTCGTCCATGTTTGGACCAAGGCTGTAATGAGGTCCAGAGCTGAGAGGCCCTGACGGATCCCAAACTGGCCATCACTGAGCAGGTGCTGCTTGACAGCACTTTTGATGACACCCTTCCATCACTTTACTGATGCCTGCAAATTTGAAGGCATTGAACTCAATAGAGTCCAGAAGGCTGCAAAATGCCTAGTCTGAAGATAAAATATTCTTCCTCCAGTTTTCGCTGTGATTTGTTGGAGCACTGCAGCATGCTGAAGATAGAATCATTGAATTTTTCTAGTGTGGGAGCAGGCCATTCAGCCCATCATGTCCGCACCGACCCTCCAGACAGCATCGCACCCAGACCCACCCCCTACCCTGTCCCTGCATTTCCCATTCTGGACACTATGAGCAATTTAGTATCGCCAATCTACCTAACCTGCACATTTCTGGACTGTGGAAGGAAACCGGAACACCCGGAGAAAACCCACACAGACATGGGGAGAATGTGCAAACTCCATACAGACAGATGCCTGAGGCTGGAATCAAACCCAGGTCTTTAGCGCTGTGAAGCAGCAGTGCTAACCACTGAGCCACCGTGCTGCCTCTTACAGGCACGTGAGCAGGACGCCACGCTAAAATGACCAGCCACAGGAAGGTCGGAGTCATGCTTGCACACAGGCTGCAGGTGTTCTGCAAAGTCATCACCCAGTCTGTGTTTGGCTTCTCCAACTACAGCAGGCCACATTGGGTGCAGCAAAAAGAATACACAAGATTGGAGGAAGTACAGGTAAAATGCTGCTTCATCTGGAAAGACTGTTTAGGCCCTTGGATGGTGAGCAGGGAGATGGTGAAGAGGCAGTACTACAATGCTATCCCTCAGTCTAGATCTAAATAAGACTCATCGGCATACAAGCCACATCCAGAGGCCAATCATCCATGTTCTGCATGGAATTTCACCCAGCAATAGTCAGAGCAGTCACTCTGTTGTCCAGTGCCCTAACCAATCAGCTGCTGTTGCTTGATTTGAGGAAGGTGCCTGCTCAGGGTCAAGAGCTTCGGCTGAGAAATCTCCAGGTGAATAACAATACCAATTCTCAACCTGTCACATGGATATATCCCTGGAGGAAGATGGATCTGGACAGCAAGGCATCCTTTTGTGCTGCAGCTCTGTCTCATCAAGGCAGCGTTCAAAGTCAAAAGAAGGCTGCTTTTCAATGGACAGGCTGTCATTATTCTAAATGACCAAGGCAAGACCCTCCTAGCCTCAATGCTGTCTCACTTCAGAGTGATCACAAAGCATTTTCTTTGCCTTCCACTGGACTGTAAGTCAGTCATCGGAGGGTTGAGGAAAGGGGACCAGTCAGGGAAGATGCTCATCGGACACAGGACCTAGTCCATTGGAGTTGATTTTTCAAGAGTTTTGCTGAACGCTTGTGGAGCTGCCTTCAAGATGGGCACTCGCATCTGACGAAGTCCTGTCGAATCCCACTAAAGGATATGGCACAGATACTGATTTTTTTTTTTCCCAGAACCCATGTTATTGAGAAACACTGTCCGGGTCTCGCTGAATGGCAGAGCAGGCTTGACAAGCCTTATCATCTACTCCTATCTTTTCTAACATAGCACAGTGAAATGGCGAAAACAACCACTCCACACTCATTTCAGGTGAAGGAATAGGCCACCTGGCACCTCTAGCCTGCTCTGCCATTTGATAAAGACTGATTGTGGCCTCTACTTTTCAGTCTCCCCTTTGATTCCCTGATCAAATAATCCATCTGACTTAACCTTTAATATATTCAAGAAGCCAGCCTCTACTGATCTCTGGGGAACAGAATTCCACAGATTCACAAATCTCAAAAGAAAAGCATCTACCATCTTGGTTCTAAATGGAAGGCCCCAGTTTTTCAACTGTGTTTCTCTAGTTCCAATCTCTCTCTCACAACCGGAAGCATTCACATCTGTCGAGTCCCCCAAGGATCTTGTGTGTTTCAGTAAGATCACCCCTCATTCTTCTAAACCCCAATAGATACAGGCCCAGCCTATCCAGCCTGTCTTTATATGGTAAACCCCTTCATCCTAGTAATCGTACAAGTGACCCACTTTCAATGCAATTATATCCTTTCTTAAATAAGGAGATCAAAACGGTACACTGCACTCCAGATGTGGTCTCACCAATTCTCTATACAACTCTAGCAAAGAATCCCTACTTTAATATTCTAATCCCATTGCAAAAAAAAAAACCAACATTCAATTCGTCTAATTAAAATAAAATACTGTGGATGCTGGAAATCTGAAATAAAAGCAAGAGGTGCCAGAAAAATTCAGTAGGTCCGATAGCATTTGTGCAGAGAGAAACTGAGTTAATGTTGAGTCCAATATGACACTTCTTTGCAACTGAAAGGAGCTGTAAAAACAGTGATTTTTCAGGTTGTAGGCAGAGCTAAGTTAATAGCAAAGCCACCATAGTCTAAGCAGATAAGACAGCGAGAGTCACAGGGAGGCTGGTGGTAGTTTAACCAGAGGGTCATCATGCCTCAGGTGTGGGAGAGGTTGAGATGGTGGAATCTTAATGGTACCCTGAGCCAGGAATTGTAACCACACTGCTGGTGTCTCGCTGCATCACAAACCAGCCATCCAGCTAACTGAGCTAACCAACCACGAGTAGGCAGAGGGGGAGGGAGTTGAACAAGCTGTGGGGTGTCTGAGAAAAAGACAAAGGGTGTGTTAATACTAGTAAAAGGACAAAGAATGACGCAAAATGGAGGAAAGGTCTTCTCTGCTGACGAGGGATTAGGGCGGGAGCGGGGGAAAAGAGAGAGAGAAAACACAAGGAAAACACAAGACAAAAAAAAGGTCATGCTCTGAAGTTGTTGAACTCAATATCAAAGCCCATAGTGTGTAAAAGTACCTAAGCAGATGTTAATTGGTGATACCTTCAGTGACATGGACTCTAAACTCCGAGTTCCCTCACCAAACCTCTCCCCTTAAGATGCTTCTGAAAAACTCCCTTTGACCAAGCTTTTGGCTACCAATCATGATACTTCCTTATAAATCTCGGCATCATGTTCTGTCTTGTAACAGTTCTGCAAAGCTATGCGGGACATTTATTACATTGAAATCACTAGATAAAGAACAGTTGTTGTTGTTTATAAGATAGGAACTCTTACAGTACAGTGGGTAGCGTGCCTGACCGAGAGGAATAGAGTTCTAGTCTTAAGGCCCACTCCAGGATGCGGATAATGCAGCCAAACAGGTTGGTTATCAGCCTGTCAATCTTTCAGATATACACCTCATCAGACGGTAAGAGCAGCAAAGTATCCTGATCAACCAGGCCTGATGCAGAGTGGCACACCTTAAACACCTGGTAGCCCCCTTCCAGGAAATACTAGGTCGTGGAAATGGACGCAAGCTTAGTTTGCTTTGGCACTACAGACATGGCAGAGGTCATTTATAAGTAAAGACTGGAACCCCTGGAAAGGACAATGCTGGATTAAAACATAAAATTGCAAGGAAGTATTTATAGCAATATGCGACGTATCAGTCTTTCAATTGTGTGAGAACTACGCCTTGCCGAATTTCTAAGACAACACCAAGTACCAAAAGGATATTGAAAACATTTAGGAATTGTGTGTAACATCTTGGTAGTCTCCCACTGACATATACGGAGTTGGTTGTCAGGAACACCGAGAGCATTCCAGCACATCTCTGCCACAGAAGTATTTTATACACTGGTGTGTGTCTGCAGGTGCGCATGCGCGTATCATAGATAGGATCGATGGGCAGGAACTTTTCCCTTTAGTGGAGGCATCAATGACCAGGGAGCACAGATTTAGAGGGTAGAAGGTTGGATGTTGATAGAGATTCGAGGAAACATCTTTTATCCTGTCAAAGGGTGGTGGGAATCTGGAACTCACTGCCTGTAAGGGTCTTCGAGTCAGCAACCCCCGTAACATTTAAGTAGATGTGCATTTGCGATGCTAAGATATATACGTCTATGGGTCAAGTGCTGGAAAATGGGACTAGGATAGTTAGGCTATTGTTTTTGACAAGTGCAGACTCCACAGGCCAAAGGCCCTTTCTCCCCCCGTGCTTAGACCTCTATGGCTCTACGACACTAACGCTCTAGTCAGTTCCTCGCTGAAACACTCTGAAACGTGCCTTTGTCAATGCCACAGACATTGTCTCAAATCAACTTCACATGAATGCTGCCTACAATCTGGCAAGATATCAAGAGATGTACACAGCTCAGAGTCGGTTGTCCCTGGCAAATATCATTATATGTATCTCAAGTCGACTTTGCAAACAAGCAGAACCCTTCCTCATAACCAGATGCTTCAAAATAGATAACCAGAGTTCGAAATGAAGCTTGGTTAATCTGTCATAATTGCACTGAAGCAATTAAGAAGGAACTTGCCTTTATACAGCATCTTTCACAATCTTAGAACGTTCCAAAGTGCACAACAGTCAATTAAATACTCCTGAAATTTTAACACGGGAGACAGACAGGTAGGTCAGATGATCATTAGGAAAGTTTGTCCGATAGCCTGGCAGGTAAAAGTTAGCAACAGAAAATCACCCAAGTCTGTCCAGAATGCTCTCACAGCCAGACAGTGGTAATAGTCTCCGTGTCACTAGTTTGGGAGGGGTGCGGAGGGAGTTTAAATGACACTGCCCAGGGTCTTTAAAACCCAATTACAATACCACTGTGCCCACTTTAATAATGTAGATGCAGAAACTGGACGAAAACAGGATGGACCTTCGTTCTCCCCTCCCTTCACCCCCAAAAGCCAACAGCTCGCAAATATACAAAAGCAAAGCTTGCAAACTGAACAGGATTTGGTCAAGGACTGAAGATTGTCAGTGCCCCCGCGACAAAACAGGAGTCAAGCAGCATGCAAATACTTCACATCAAAACATATTGCAGAACTGTGTCCTCACGGCACACTACAATCTCAAAAAAAAAACACCATATAGTAAAAATAAATCTCACACTCGAGAGTAAATCTGCCTTCATGTTTCTGATGCAAGAATCATTTACTTATAGAAAAATCTCCCTTACCTTTCTCCAGACTTCTAAACATAGAACAAAAGTGCCTTGGATTCAGACTTTAGTCAACACGTGATTCCTGACCTAGTCATGAGGAATGCAAAGCAACTCACTATCTAACCTTTCCTCAAACTAGTGCTGATAACAGAGCCTGCACAGTGCTTTTGGAATATCCTTCAGAGTCAGCCGGACGACACCAGAAACCACAGCTGCATGCATATACACCCGCCTAAAATGGGCACACTTCCACAAGAGAATTAACACAATTCACAGTCAGTGTAATTACACAGACTACAGCAACAAATTAAATTATTTGCTTATCGCATGGCTGCCATACCAGTTAAAAATATTCTGTTTTGCAAAGCAAGTTTACACTTAACTGGGAGGCTTCAAGGAAATTATACAAAACTAATATCTATAAAAATTTGAATTATTAAATATTGAAATACCCATTACAGAGTCATTACCCGCTATTTTCCTTGCATTCCTCAGTCAAATTTTGCAATAACCCTCTGCCTGATAATAGGAATTTAATTCCTTTCTTAACGCCTACCCCTTCCCAACTCTGCTTTCCCAAAGATGTCAGCTCTCCTTGGAATCATAGGTGAGTCTAGTCCTCCTTGACAGCCAAACAGATGACAGCTCTAAAAGCCAAAAATCCTGACGCAGCACATTATGTAAACACAGTGTGGAGCGTGCGGCAAGGTGTGGTGCTGACTTCGTTTCCTTCTCACCCCATGGTGATGGGTAAGGAAGCATTTATTGCACATACAACCTGCTCACAGTCCGCCCTTGGAGAATTGAAGCCATGCACACATAAAATCTGACCAAAAAGGAGTTTAGTTTGTGGTTTGTGCAAGCAGAGAGGTAGGGAAAGAGCAAGAGCAAGCAAATGATAAAAGGAAAGAGAAGTATGAATTTGACAAGGTAAAAATTTCTCAATATTTTAACTCCTTCACAATTCATTGTCATTTGTCCTTTAACATTCCCTTAACTCATGCACTGCCCTTAGATTCTCTCCTCAGAACCCATAAACGTAGCATTTTAAATGCCAGCAGGACAAGTCCCATTAGATTGTATAATTACAAGATAGATATCTGCATAGTGAAAATTCTCCACCCAAGCTTTGCTGCCCAGTAATCAGCGATCAGCACACTTTCACAATGCAAGAGGTTTGAAACCAAGGTTCCTCACTGAACAGAGATAGTACCACACGTTTTCAAGTATTACCCAAAAGGGTGGCAGCAGCAGATTCAACAGCAAACTTTCAAAAGCAAGTTGCATAAATATTTTGGAAAGGAAAAAATTTGGAGGGGTAGGGAGGAAGAAACTCACTGGATAGTTCGACCCTCCTAGGCAATCCCTCAGGATTAAATATAACTTACTTTCAGTTCAATGGGTTCGAGATGCTTGCTAAGCCCAACTGTGCAATCGAGCATGTGTGGTGGTGGTCCTTCTAAGGTTGGGTAGGTGGGCTGTTGTGTGGAGGATACCTATAAAGATAGCCAGAACAACCAATGAGCTGAAGGGCCTCCTGCTGCTGTCATAGCTCCACAGAATTAGGCGATTTGTCATCTACACTTATGCTAGTTATTCATTGGAACCTGCTGTGCATTTCAGTCTGCCCAGAGTTAAAATAAGCCATACTCCTCACTTGAAGGAGAAAGTAGACTTTTACAAGTGGGGTCAGAGCTAGGTGAAGCTCACGGATCAAGGAGACGGTCGTTTGATCAGTGATCCAATGGCTGGGTCACATTGCATCAGGTGTGCAAGACAAATGGACAACATTTTCACTGTACCTACACTGCCTTAATACCATAAGACAGTGCGAAGCTTTTCCCAGGGAGGTACTTGGCCCAGGCTGTCAGCAGTTAGCCACTTGCAATCTGTTGCTGGTTTCCTCTGGAGAGGAAGCCAAATGAAGCCAGGCTGCCAAACTGACTTCCTGCACATCAGAATCACTTTGTGCACATTAACGCCAATGCTATACTCAAAAAGTCAACAGTTGATTCGCCATCTTGATGGGATTGAATAGTGAATGAGGTACGGGGAGGGAGGCATTCTGCAATTTTATAAAAAACTATAATTGAATCCTGATCTCAGAATGTTGTTGCAATGTAAAGAAAGTGCAATCATCCTACTATCAGGCAATTAAAATGACTATCATTTTCACAATGTTTTAGAATTTGCTGTTGGGATTTTATTTTTTAAAAATCATTCTGGTACCTGTTCAAAGACCTGCATTATTATCAAGTCTCCCAATCATGCTTGGAAATGTCTTATTGTCACATTTCAGCTTCACTTCCGGAAGAAGTTACAGTGCAGGTGGTTGTTCAGTCCACTGAGCATATAACAGATCTCTCTAATCAATTTTACTTTCTCAGAATCCAATTGAGTTGGATTTTTGTTACAGGCTGAAAACAGAAAAAAAACCCTCTTTCCAAAAGCACTCTGAAGTACAGCTCTGAGTGAAATTACAACATTTAAAATTCCTAATTCAGTAAACTATCTTTAATGTTATAAAGGTGACAGCCTCCCTCACATTTGCATGGCTGCTTTTAAGTTATGCTATGTAATGATCTACATATAGACTGATAACTTAGAACAGCATTTTGAACTTCTACCTGCTAGCCCAACCAGAAACTTTCTAAAACATTCTCAAGCCTTTACTATAATGGGTGACGGGTTGCTTATAGGCTGCTACAGCACAACGAGGCTAAACTCGCTAAATTCCCTCACATGATCATTGCCACCTACAAAGTGCCGTTCCAAGTCTAGTAAGTCTGACTGGGAAACGTATCCATTGTTCCTTCACTGGAATGGGCTCCCTAATGCCACACTGTGATGGTTCAAGGTGATGGCTTGCCGCCACCACCTTCTCAAGGCGTAGTTAGAATCAGACAATAAGTGTTGCCTTGCCAGTGATGCTCACACCCCATCACTGAATAAAACAAATTTGTTGCATGTAGTGACTCCAATGGAAGGATTATATGTAAGAGGATGCGTAAACTCCAGTATTACCTCCTTTCACCACCCGTTCAGAGACCACTTACAGCACCAACAGTCCAGGCAGCAAGCAAAGGCAATATATTTGCCTGAAACAGAGAATCTTCATCAAGGCCTGGTTTACTCTGCACAGATCCAACATTTGCTCTTAACATTATTTACATTACAAAGTGGTACAACATACCATGAATTCACACATAGCGCAGGAGTTCGGAAAGGAGGTTAAAAAGTTATCATAGAACACAGGGCTGCTCGCTTGTTATAGACAGAGACAACTGGTGGTGATTTAACCACACCTCGGGCAAGGGGAAAGAGGTTGAGAAGTTGGAATCTTCAATGGTAACCTCAGGGAATTGAACCTGCATTGTTAGCGTCACAAATCAGTCATCCAGCCACCTGAGCTAACCATTCCAAAAAGGGGAAGTCTTTAGTCAAACCTTCATTTTGATAGTTGAAAATGGAAGGGTCATTTTTGTTGACCGTGGTCCAGCTGTAATGCAGCATCACTTTTTGGATCCCAACATCCGTGTTACAACACACCTCTACAAAATCAAATTTGAAACTTGCCTTGTCCTATTGGCATGCATTTGTTTATGTTTAGCCAGCTGACTCTTCCTGGGCATTAGATGGCAAACCTCAGTGGTTTATTCGACAGCTGAACCATTAAAGCTGGGCTTAATCCTGTCCCCAGTGTGAACACTCAAATGCGTTCTCCAATGGGAAGCACTGGGAAATGATTAAAGATCACTAACCATAGAAGAACGTTCCTCCCTGCCAAGCTCAGGATAACGAGGTCCCTGGTTCATATTCATTTAGTGGTTGGCTAGATGACGATTCCTCAAGCTGGGTAACCAAGTGTCGCAATGACTCACCTGGGGTTTTCCTTTTGAATTCATCATGTTTTCTCACCTTCCACAACCAGACTTAACATCTACTGAGGGAGGGAGTCATGGGGGTGGAGAAACAGCAGTGATACTGCGCTGAAATGACACTGTACTAAAGTATGAAAAGCTTTACCTTCAGCTGTTCTCACCCTCCCTCACATTTGTACGGGTGCTTTTAATTACCCGAGTTAGGTTACATAATGGTCTCCAAAGAGACTGATAAATTGTACGAGTTTCAAATGACTACCTGAAAGCTGAAAGAATGATTCATATTCTAAAACTTTTACTGCAGCAAATACTAATAAAGCATTATTAAATAAACATAGTTTCCTTTTGGGAGTCACTTATCCTTTAAACTACAGAAAGTGACATTCCATTTGTACATTTAACATTCATGCATGCTCCACAAAATTAAGAATAAAGGATCAGGAAGTGTTGAAAAAACTCAGCAGGTCTGGCAGCATCTGTGGACAGACAGAGTAACGTTTCAGGTCCAGTTCTGAAGAACGGTTACTGGACCCGAACGTTAACTCTGCTTTTTCTCCACAGATGCTGCCTCATCTGCTGAGACTTTCCAGCAATTTCTGATTTCCAGCACCCACAATTCTATGTTTATTCGCTCCATGAGATTACAGTCCCTTTAGCAAAGAGTCCACAGTTGCTGAGATAATAGGAACTGCAGATGCTGGAGAATCCGAGATAACAAGGTGTGGAGCTGGATGAACACAGCAGGCCGAGCAGCATCAGAGGAGCAGGAAAGCTTGACGTTTAGACCCTTCATCAGAAATGGGGGAGGGGAAGAGGGTTCTGAAATAAATAGGGAGAGAGGGGGAGGTGAATAGAAGATGGATAGAGGAGTTTCCCCTCCCCCATTTCTGATGAAGGGTCTAGGCCCGAAACGTCAAGCTTTCCTGCTCCTATGATGCCGCTCGGCCTGCTGTGTTCATCCAGTTCACACCTTGTTATCTCTAGTCCACAGTTGCCTGCAGATTTCAATGAGCTCCAAATTCTATTTTTGCAGAGTAATAACGCCGTGACTGTCTCCATGGGAATTCGATTTTCGGAGACTTCCTTAAATCCACCACCAACAGTAAAGCCCGTTCTGGTAAATCTTCTTGCCCCAGTCATGCCAGAACCAAGCTCCCAAAATCCTTTGGTAGCAGCAGGCCTAGAGACCATATCTTCTGACATCTGGCTGTAGTCACTCAAAGGAAACTAGCCTTTTTCTTTTATTCTGACAAAATGCTAAGCCAGCAATTTATTGCACATCCCGAACTGCCTTTGAAAAAGGCAGAACACTATTATATTCAAGACATGAGAAGTCTGTAACCTTATATTAAAAGTTAGCTCTGCCCATTATAACATAAAACACTAACATTTCAAATCGAGGTTGAAAAGCTAATGAGCTACTGAGATCCTGATTCTTTCATCTTAAAAAGTGAACAAATCGCAGCACTACTACTTACAACCCATGACCTACCAACACTTTTCTGGGACTTAGGGAAACTCAAAGAATCTACTGCCATTGTTGCCAAGTGTAACTACCTTGAGCTCGCCTCTCGGCAAAACAGTCCAAGACTTCTTTTGATCTCTAAATTGAAGTAATCAAACCAGCCAGAACCCCAGCATTTAAGATACAATCCCAAAATATTATAACCTTATAAACCTCACGATTGTAATTTAATTCTAAATTCTTGGAGACTGCTGCCAAGTCAGCTTGTTATAATTATACTGCAAGATCTGGCTCTCTTTTTAGGTTTACAAATTCATAAATGCAAACTCTCTTGGTCAGCGAAAATGCAATATGGATAAGGAAGTGGAGCCTGATGAACAAGGTGCTCAGCCCCATCACCTCACAGGTGGATCAGGCGCGCAGTAGGTATCAGTTCATCCAGATGCCTATCTGTCCGAATCACAACATCGGCCCTGCACCACAGACCCTCCTCCCATGACACAGTGCTCCACAACCTGAGCCATCTTACAAAAATCCTCCCTGTGCCCTTTCGAATGGCACGGAGACGTGATCTGCACAGCTGACACCGCACACTCTCCACCGCCACGGACATGACTTGGGTTGGCATTTTTCCCTCCGGCAGCAGAGATCCCCAGTGGACAGCTCTCTACAAAGGAGTCCTCCCCTCTTATATTGAGGATCTGGGGCAGATAGTGCTGCATACGGCAGTGCCGTGCAACCGTAGGCTGAGTACGTTCACTGGTTGCTAGACCACGTGCACATTCTGCAGCCTGGAGGAGACAGCTTTCCGTGTCTATGTTAAATGCATCTGTTTGCAGCTCCTTTTAGTTTAACCTCTGGTTCAATTTTATTTGCACTTCAGCCCTACACGCCTGATCTACTGGCAGCCAGCACGAGCGGACAAGTCGAAAGGCCTTCTTGAGGCTCTGCTTACAGGCACGACCAAGATGGCAGTTAGCAAGTCCAGGCAACGGGCTAAGGAGTGGCTTGTTGTTCCTGCCTGTCTGTCCTTCATACATGGTTATTGTCCACGCTCAGGTGTCCCTGGAGAGGGTGCATGCAGTGCTCACTGGCACAGTTGAGGGCTTTCGAGACTGATGGATGTCACAGGGGCTGGGGTGCATCAGCAGTTTAGAAAATAATATTTTATAATTTAGTAAGTTTCTGTTCGACCTTTTGCATTTGTGTTTGATTTCGGTATGGTGTCCAGCAGGAGCTTTCCCCCCCCCCTGCCGGCTATCATCATTTTTGGACTCCCTGAAAGAACCAAGGGAGCTTTTATTTTAACTCCCAGTTGTCCTTGTCCCAGAAATGTTTGATAAAGTGAGGGGAACTTTATAAAAACCGAAAGAACTGCCGATGCTGTAAAATCAGGAACAAAAACAGAAGTTACTAGAAAAGCTCAGCAGGTCTGGCAGTATCTGTGAAGAAAAACAAAACGAAACGGAGTTAACATTTGGGTTGCAGTGACCCTTCCTCAGAACCGGATTTATTTTCAGTTCAAATGAGCAGAAGAAATTTTCCTCTACTTTAACTCACTGCTGTCCTTGTGTTGAGGATGGACCTGAGTAAACTTAAAAGTTCAAATGAGTAAAGAGAAGTTTACACTTTACTTTAACCCCTTGATGTTCTATCCCAAGAGTGTTTGTTGGGGACATTGTCGAGGGAACTTTATTTGGAGTTCCAAGGAGAGTCAAGAAAACTTTACTTTTCTATTTTGGAGCTTTATTTTGTATTTAACCCAGGGCTGTCCCTAACACAGCATGTCGGACGGGCATGGTGTTGAGCAGACTTGATTTTTCCATTAACATCTTAAAAAAAATAGAAAGTTTGTGTCCAGTGAAACACTGGAAGTTTACTGTCATCTGTGGATACCATGAAATCTGACAAGAATTGAAAATGGCTTTATGACACTTTGTCCCAGCAACACCTCAGTCAGATTAAATGCATTCCATGGAACAACATCCACAGTGGCTGCAATGACTTGCATTTACCTATTACCTTTGGTAAACCGCCGAAGCGTCTCAGCAGGCTTTATCAAACAAAATGTAAGCTCGATTTTAAGAAGCATCTTAAAAGACATAGGTAGAGGTGGGGACATTTAGCGTGGCTGGCAGCTTAAAGGCTGGACCACAAACCATGGGCGTTGTGGGGGAGGCAAAGGAAGGCTGCAGATGCAAGCGGTCAGAACTACAGCACAGATGGGTTGCATGTCTGGAAATGAGGAGACCAGTGAAAAATGAAATTGAAAACCAATAAAAATGCTTAAAAATGTAGAAAGACAGGGCATATACAGCAGGCACAGTGGGAGGGTGGCAGGTGATAGAAACTGGAGAGAGTTAGGAAAATTGGCAACAAATAAATTCGAGTTTACAGACGGAACATGGCCAGATGCGCGTTGGAGGCTCATTAAATTCCAGAATTCCAACAAATGCCTCGTTGTCAGGAATCCACAATATGGACAAATGTTTCACTGAATGTTTTGAAGGCACGCAGTACAAATTCAATTACAAAAAATCCACAGTACAGCTGGAACAGAACTTCCCCTCTTCTGACATCACCACATTACCGACTGCCTTCCAATATCTCGCTCAACTGGCTGCACTTTCACATATCTAGACAGTGGCAGCCAGCAGCTGAATAGGTGACCTCATCCAGCACCAAAGTTTTGGTGGTGAGGGCAAACATTTGGAATTCTCAAGCCCAGATAGCAGTGTGTGGAAACTCAACCATTGAGTAGGATCAAAGCAAAGATCAGTAAATTTCAGGAGACTAACAACAAATGGACACAGAGGTAGTGGGGAGAGAAAATGGCTGACAGGTCAAAGACTCCCTTGTCTGCTCCACACTCTCCTCCAGCCCCACCACACCCGGCACTTTTCCCTGTAACCGCAAGGAAGTGCTACACCTGCCCCCACACCTCCTCCCTCACCCCAATCCCAGGCCCCAAGACGACTTTCCACATCAGGCAGATGTTCACCTGCACATCTGCCAATGTGGTATACTGCATCCGCTGTACCCGTTGTGGCTTCCTCTACATCGGGGAAAACAAGCGGAGGCTTGGGGACCGCTTTGCAGAACACCTGCGCTCAGTTCGCAACAAACAACTACACCTCCCAGTCGCGAACCATTTCAACTCCCCCTCCCATTCCTCAGATGACATGTCCATCCTCGGCCTCCTGCAATGCCACAGTGATGCCACCCGAAGGCTGTAGGAACAGCAAATCATATTCAGCCTGGGAACCCTGCAGTCCAATGGCATCAATGTGGATTTCACAAGCTTCAAAATCTCCCCTCCCCCAACCGCATCCCAAAACCAGCCTAGCTCATCTCCTCATCCCACCCCCTTGACCTGTCCGTCCTCCCTGGACTGACCTATCTCCTCCCTACCCCCCTACCTACACTCACCTTTACTGGCTCCATCCCCGCCTCTTCGACTTGTCTGCCTCCTCTCCACCTATCCTCTCCTCTATCCATCCTCTATCCGCCTCCCCCTCTCTCCCTATTTATTTCAGAACCCTCTTCCCCTCCCCCATTTCTGATGAAGGGTTTAGGCCCGAAACGTCAAGTTTTCCTGCTCCTATGATGCTGCTTGACCTGCTGTGTTCATCCAGCCCCATGCTTGTTATCAATGATCAGCATGACCTGTTTAAGTGGCCAAGTAGGTTTGACAGAGCAAATGGCCTACTCCAGCTCCTATTCCCTAGGTTTCATGCTCCAGTCACCAGTGATCAAGAGCAAAGAAAATCAGAGCTGACATTTTTGTGATTTTAGTGCTGAAATTTTTTTTAAAAAATTGTTCCACAGGTTTTGTTGGCAAGGCCAGCATTTGTTGCCCATTCTCAATTGCCTCGAGCAGGGTGGCTTGCTAGGGTCTTTTCACAGGACAGTTAGGAATCAACTCTAATTATGTGGGCCATACATATGTCTGACTGAGTAAGAACAACAGATTTCCTTCCTTGAAGGTCACTGAACCAGACGGGTTTTTACGGTAAGTGATGATAATTGCCACAGTCACCATCACTGACACTGGCTTTCCAATTCTAGATTTTAATCAATTGATTTTAAATCCTATCAGCTGCTGTGGCGGTATTTGAAGTTGAGTCCCCACAGCATTAGGCTGACCCTCTCTCTGGTTTGCTAGCTGAGTGCACAGACAATTACCAATAGGCCACCATTACTTCCAGCCTGGCTGAGATGGATCAGCTTGCACTACACCTTTGCAAAACTGGGAATTTTCTTCATTATGAACAACACAACTTGGAATTCACAGGAGGAAGCTACCATCTAATTCTGGCACACTGCAGACCAAGCAAACAATGTGGTGTAGACTGTCTGTCTCCTCCCGCAATATCTTCTTGAAGCTGAAAATTGCCACAGTCCTTACTGTCTTCCAGCATCAGTTCCCACTGGCTTACAGCCTATTCGCAGAGGGATAACCAACCAGCAAACTGGAAGCAGATGTAGGAAACGCACTGCCTGCCATATGTGCCACTCTAATGTCAGGTCCGTCTATCAAGCCTCAAGTCCAACGTTTCTGAGAGCGCACAGGCAACACCAAACTCGAAAGAGATGAGGAGCAAACACCTCGCTTCTTCAACGCCCACTACTTCATCCTCTCTATAAAATAGTTCACAGACTGCTGTTTTCCTGTCCCTATTCCGACAGCTTCTTAATTACTACCCAAAAAGTTCAAAAACATCACCAAGGACCATTAAATGATGCAGACAGAAGATTCACTTCAGATTCAGAGGTGTTGAGGGTTATTTTCCTCATTCTAATTGGAAAGATGAGCCATAATGGTTACACACTACATAGTTCAGAGAGGACTTACACTGTCAAAACCAGCAGCCAGGCAATGCCAGACTTTGGCCCAAAATGTCCAACCCAAAATTGAGCAATCTGAGTCAGCTGAGGTGAATGGTCGCTTGGAGCGTGGGAGTAGACTGGCACGCAAGCAGCAAAACAGCTAAGAAGTCCAGCACCACTAAGTGCTTAGCCAACTGCCCAGCTAAATTCATTTTAATTCAGGCAACAAGTCCAAAGAAAACGTGTGACAAATTCTAAAAACTGTTGTTTTCGGACAAGTGCAGTGTTCACACATCTGGCTTTGGGAGAGTGTACCATATTCACTTAGAATGCATAATATTTGCTGCCTTTGCTATGTAGAAAGAAGCACATCTCCACTCAGAGGCTGGTGAATCTTTGCAGTTCTCTACCCACGAGGCCCATGGAGTAACAGTCTCTGGGCATGTTCAAGACTGAGATCAATAGATTTCCACATATTCAAAACATTGAGGGATACAAGGATAGTGCAGGAAAACGGTGCTGAAGTCAAACACCCAGCCGTGATCTAATTCAATGCAGAGTGAGCTTGAAGGGCTGAATGGCCTGCTCCTATTTCTTGTTCTTACTTGAAAGTATAGTTTGTGTCATTTACACAGCCTGAATGTAATTTAGTTTTGCTTTGAAGAACTTAATTCCCATATTGTTGCATTATTTATGTTGCTTAATCCAAATATGAAAGATTGTGTATTTTTATGACTTTGAATCATTACTAGGCTGCATTCGCAAAGTTACCAATCTCACGAAAGAGCTTTATTATTATGCGAAAGCTTTACACAAGCACTGAGGAATTTTGATTGCACCGGAAGCAGACACACCTGAACTTATTTTCTTTCTAAAAAATGTGTGTTCGATGCTGTAGTTTCCTGCAAAAGGCAATGCTAAATATACAACTTGCCTTTGGGGCTCTTGTGGTGAAGTGGTACAGTCCCTACCTCTGAGCCAGAAGGCCCAGATTCAAGTTCCACCCACTCCAAAGGTACACATCTCTGAGCACGTTGATTAGATAATATTCACAACCTGCCATAAAAGAATAAAGAAAGCTAATGTATTCATAAAGCTAGGAAACAGTAAACCTTGGCAGGGATATCACTATGTAGAAACAGAATGTTGGAACAACTTACAAACAAAAAGAGCTTTCAGGCTAAAGATTCAGAATTAACTTGATTTGTCACTTGGGGATTATTCTGTATTGTTTCATGGGACAGGGCAACATTTGCTGCCCATGACTGAGTGTCTTACTAGGATCATTGCAGAGGACAGTCAAGAGTCAGCCACATTTACCATTGGTCCAGAGTCACATTTAAACCCAGACCAGGTAAAGACAGCAGAATCCCTGAAGAGCATTAGTGAACTCCATGGGTTTTTACGATAGTTGATGACGTTGGTCATTATCACAATCACTGAAACTAGCTTCCGCTTCCAGATTTACTGATTGTAATTCCACCAGCTGCTTTGGGCGGGCTGCAATACCGTAACTACAGGAACAACTGGGCAGAGCATTCCACAAATATAACCACCACATAGCTGCTGGGCAACAACCAATTGGAGTAGGCCAAAAGGCTCCTCCCAAGTCACAGGTTTACACCTAAAAATATCAAGGGGCAGTGCCCACAGCAGCATCAGAAACAAACTCTGCCTGAAGAGGCAGCAACACTATCTTTCTGACTGAACCACAGTTCAGCCATGCAAGTCAATGACACGTCTTCCAGTATTTAATAGCCATGCATACAGACCTCCAAACCTTCCCAACGGCGCACTTGCTGAAGTGCTTCAGGGCAGTTTCTACAGCACTCGCATCAATGGCTGAGACACACGGCTTGAAGGAACTGTTGCGGTACAAATGAGCCATTTGATAAGGGGGGACTGCAGGAGATGGGCAAGCGGGAGAAATAGAAGCGCACATTTTATAGCTGATGGCTTCCTGGGAGAGTAGTAGGATTCAAAGCCCAGACCTGCCATCTCTGGCTCACCTGCCTCGTCCCATTTATGTTCCCTTCCTGCAGATGCTTCACATTAGAGTCCATACACTCCTGATTAGAGGGGGTGGGGGGGTAAGAAAGAGAGAGAGCGCGAGAGACAGAGAGCGTGAGCAAGAGAGAGAAAGCAGGAGGAAGGCCAGCTGCGGACAGCATGGCTTACTGGAGATTCGAATTGTAGCTGCCGGGCGAATCAAGATCACTGGATTGAGCCTTGTCTCACAATACAGCGATGCCAATGGCTGGCAAACTCCCATTAGTGCTGCTAACAGCACTCTCCTGAGCCATAGCTGGGAAGACACACAATCATATGAAATTTCCTCCATGGGAAATTAAGTTGTGAAGTTCCTGCTACTTGACCAGCTGAGCAAGTTCAGCATTTTCTTCTATTTAAAAACAGGTTTCCAATTCAAAATTTAGTTAAGATTGCACACAATGGCACACGTGTATTTAAAGAGCTCAGTTGCATGGAGTTGGGGAAACGAGGTCACCATGTGCAGAGACTGACAAACTCTTCATCTAACATATTTCACAAACTTAAAATTTGATACAAGGAGCGCAGAAGCCACCTTGACACTTGCTCGCTTTTACGGCCAGAAACCAGCTCAACAGGAGGGGAGGGGTGGGAGGGATGGAGGACTTGGCTTCGTAAACCAATGATGATCTACTGATGTCTATTCATACTCAAAGTAGAAGCAGATTAGAGTCAGTCAGTCAGTCAAGACAACTTGCCCTTTCCAATATTGGGAATTTAAATGCTGTGTCTTGTGAACGCAGATCAGAGTGTCACTGGTTAATCTAGTTCTTCTTCCCCTTTCGTAGGAGTGTGACATTTCACAGTCTCACCCAGCAGTGTGCAAGGACAGTCACTTACATGGTTGTCTGTTGCATGATTGAACTGTGGTAGACAGGGGCAGCTTCCACATGCAGTCAAGTAAATTTGGAATTAGAATTGATTGTTTTTGGGAGCGATTAGTTATTTTTCCATCCCTCCACACCATATTCCCCGAAGCTCTTCCAGCACAAAATTTATCAGCCAGGAGGAGAGGGTAGAAACCACTCCTACAATGAAACAAAATCCGGCATTAGGTTGCTTCCGGTGCTATACAATTGCTGCCAATTTCTGGCATCCACATCTCGTGTTAACACTGCCGCCACACAGGAACAAACCAATCAGAAGTTGGAGTAAGCCACTTGACCCCTCAAGGCTGCTTTGCTGTTCATTGCAGCTAATCTGATTATTCCACATACCCACTGACCCCAATAACCTTTCACCCTCTTGCTCCAAGAATCTGTCCACTTGTGCTTTAAAACCATTCCAGGACTGCTTCCAACTGACCATAAGACCATAACACATAGGAGTGGAAGTAAGGCCATTCGGCCCATCGAGTCCACTCTGCCATTTAATCATGGCTGATGGGCATTTCAACTCCACTTACCCGCACTCTCCCCGTAGCCTTTGATTCCTTGCGAGATCAAGAATTTATCAATCTCTGCCTTGAAGACATTCAACGTCCCGGCCTCCACTGCGCTCCGTGGCAATGAATTCCACAGGCCCACCACTCTCTGGCGGAAGAAAGGTCTCCTCATTTCCGTTCTAAATTGACCCCCTCTAATTCAAAGGCTGTGCCCACGGGTCCTAGTATCCCCACCTAACGGAAACAACTTCCCAGCGTCCACCCTTTCTAAGCCATGCATTATCTCGTAAGTTTCTATTAGATCTCCCTTCAACCTTCTAAACTCTAATGAATACAATCCCAGGATCCTCAGCCGTCCATCATATGTTAGGCCTACCGTTCCAGGGATCATCCGTGTGAATCTCCGCTGGACACGCTCTAGTGCCAGTATGTCCTTCCTGAGGTGTGGGGCCCAAAATTGGACACAGTATTCTAAATGGGGCCTAACTAGAGCTTTATAAAGTCTCAGAAGCACATCGCTGCTTTTATATTCCAACCCTCTTGAGATAAGTGACAACATTCCATTCGCTTTCTTAATCACGGACTCAACCTGCAAGTTAACCTTTAGAGAATCCTGTACTAGCACTCCCTGATCCCTTTTGAGGAACACTTGTGATCCTCTGACAGAAATAAATTCCCCTCATCTGTATAAAACAGTGGCCAACGAGGAGGAAACATTCTCTCCACATCCAACCTGCAAAGCACCCTCAGGATCTTTTGTTCCTTGGATGATAACTGATACAAAGACCCCAGCTGAAAAAACTCAACTCACTGGCAACTTAAAGCTAATTCAGTGCTAACGTGAGAAGATACCAGTAGCACCACCTTCAAGAAAAAGAATAGCTTCGGTTTGAAGGATGCAGGACTTTGGCTGACATGTTTGAAAACAGGAAGGTTAGGCCGCAGCTGTATAGGGTGCTGGTGAGACCACATCTGGAGAACTGTGTACAGTTTTGGTCTCCTTGAGAAAGGATGTATTGGCACTGGAGGGGTTTCACTAGGTTGATTCCGAGTTGAGAAGGTCAGACTATCAAGAGAAATTGAGTCGACTGGGTCTACACTTACTGGAATTCAGAAGTATTGGCCGGGGGTGGGGGGGGGGGGGGGGGTAGTCTTACAGAAAAATCTATTCCCTTCATAATTTTTTAATAAGATAGAAGCAGGGAGATTGTTTCCACTGGCGGGTGAAACCAAAACTAAGGGCATAGTCTCATAATAAAAGGGAAGCAGATTTAGGACTGAGTTGAGGAGGAACTTCTTCACCTGAAGGGTTGTGAATCTGTGGAATTCCCTGCCCAGTGAAGCAGTTCAGGCTGCCTTGAAAAACATATTCAGCTAGGTAAAGATAGATAGATTTTGGACTACAAGACTGTGCGGTTTCACCCAATCTAGACCAAGTGAAATGCTGACAAGATAGACAAATAGTTAATTAACAAATTAATTGGAAATGCAAGCTTGGTAAATTGTCACCAGTGACAACTAGTTGTATACACACGTCTAAAATTCTTGTCATTTCCAGCAACACCGAATAAGCTCCCAATGCTTGCATGTTGACGATGGAGGTGGTAAACCCTTCCTCCCCATTCCAACAGGGAAGGGAAGTCCCCTCACTCTGCTAGAAGACCTTACCGTGAACCTTGGAATCTGACAATTAGGCATCTCCAAAGTAAGACATTAAATTAGCCTCTTCTCTTTTTAGTTACTGACTGATCTGTTTTGTGACAAGCAAATGTTGGAAGCAAAGGAAATAAAAAGCGGTAAAACAGGTGTACCCGCACAGGAGATAACCATTCAACACGTTGCCAAATTATTCCAAGCAGTTTTTAAGCTGTAAAACGTGTTTGGTTCTCATATCCCATTTCTTAGGTATTGTAGAGGATGGTAATTATTTCTGCAGTTTAACAAGCTTGTACAAACCGATGGGAATAAAAAGTAGTGAGTACAGAACTATTGAGCAATGCTGATCTGCTCTCCAAGTCAAATAAGAATGGTCGAAACTGCCACTCCTAGACTTTATAAAGATTACTAACAATTTCCACACCTCCACAAACCGAAACGAGGTCAGATAATTGGCGAGAACAATGCAACACGGTGACAATACAAGGCAACAGGCATACCAGAGACAAGAACCCACAACGTTAATTCACTACAGCCTCCAGTAATCCAAAACTTTCCAAATCTTTGCATATTTTCATTGGATGGTCAGAATGTACATAATTTAATTGCAAATTCTAAATTAAAATTCTAATGCAGAACCTACAGGTTGCTTTATCATGAGATTAAAAAAAATGTCAAACTATGATTGTGTTAACTTTCGCCCAGTGGTCTCAGATACCTGATCTTAAACACATGGCAACCTGTGAGGGGTACACTCCCACTCTCAGAGAAGGAGGAGGGTAGAACATAGAACATTACAGCGCAGTCTAGGCCCTTCGGCCCTCGATGTTGCGCCGACCTGTGAAACCAATCTGAAGCCCCGCTAACCTACACTATTCCATTATCATCCATATGTTTATCCAACGACCATTTAAATGCCCTTAAAGTTGGCGAGTCTACAACTGCTGCAGGCAAGGCATTCCACGCCCTTACTACTCTGAGTAAAGAATCTACCTCTGACATCTGTCCTATAGCTATCATCCCTCAATTTAAAGCTACGTCCCCTCGTGCTAGCCGTCACCATCCGAGGAAAAAGGCTCTCACAGTCCACCCTATCTAATCCTCTGGTCATCTTGTATGTCTCTATTAAGTCACCTCTTAACCTTCTTCTCTCTAACGAAAACAGCCTCAAGTCCCTCAGCCTTTCCTCATAAGACCTTCCCTCCATACCAGGCAACATCCTGGTAAATCTCCTCTGCACCCTTTCCAATGCTTCCACATCCTTCCTGTAATGTGGCGACCAGAACTGTACGCAATATTCCAAGTGCGGCCGCGCCAGAGTTTTGTACAGCTGCAACATGACCTCACGGCTCTAAAACTCAATCCCTCTACCAATAAAACCTAACACACCATACGCCTTCCTAACAACCCTATCAACCTGGGTGGCAACTTTCAGGGATCTATGCACACGGACACCGAGATCTCTCTGCTCGTCCACACTACCAAGAATCTTACCATTCGCCCCGTACTCTGTATTCCTGTTACTCCTTCCAAAGTGAATCACCTCATGCTTTTCCACATCAAACTCCATTTGCCACCTCTCAGCCCAGCTCTGCAGCTTATCTGTGTCCCTCTGTAACCTGCAACATCCTTCCGCACTATCCGCAACTCCACCGACTTTAGTGTCATCCACAAATTTACTAACCCATCCTTCTACGCCCTCATCCAGGTCATTTATAAAAATGACAAACAGCAGTGGCCCCAAAACAGATCCTTGCGGTACACCACTAGTAACTGAACTCCAGGATGAACATTTCCCATCAACCACCACCCTCTGTCTTCTTACAGCTACCCAATTTCTGATCCAAACCACTAAATCACCCTCAATCCCATGCCTCCATATTTTCTGCAATAGCCTACCGTGGGGAACCTTATCAAACGCTTTACTGAAATCCATATACACCACATCAACCGCTTTACCCTCATCCACCTGTTTGGTCACCTTCTCAAAGAACTCAGTAAGATTTGTGAGGCACAACCTACTCTTCACAAAACTGTGTTGACTATCCCTAATCAAGTTATTCCTTTCTGGATGATTATAAATCCTATCTCTTACAATCCTTTCCAACACTTTACCCACAACCGAAGTAAGGCTCACTGGTCTATAATTACCAGTGTTGTCTCTACTCCCCTTCTTGAACAAGGGGACAACATTTGCTATCCTCCAGTCTTCTGGCCCTATTCCTGTCGACAATGACGACATAAAGATCAAAGCCAAAGGCTCTGCAATCTCATCCCTAGCTTCCCAGAGAATCCTAGGACAAATCCTATCCGGCCCAGGGGACTTACCTATTTTCACACTTTCCAGAATTGCTAACACCCCCTCCTTGAGGAGCTCAATCCCGTCTAGTCTAATAGCCTGTATCTCAGCATTCTCCCCGACAACATTGTCTTTTTCATGTGTGAATACTGACGAAAAATATTCATTTAGCGCCTCTCCTATCTCTTTGGACTCCACGCACAACTTCCCACTACTGTCCTTGACTGGCCCTAATCTTACTCCAGTCATTCTTTTATTCCTGACATACCTGTAGAAAGCTTTAGGGTTTTCCTTGATCCTACCTGCCAAAGACTTCTCATGTCCCCTCCTGGCTATTCTTAGCTCTGTCTTTAGGTCCTTCCTGACTAACTTCTAACTCTCAAGCACCCTAACCAAGCCTCATCTTTACATAAGCCTCCTTCTTCCTCCTGACAAGAGATTCAACTTAGTTAGTAAACCACAGTTCCCTCACTCGACCACTTCCTCCCTGTCTGACAGGTACATATTTATCAAGGACACGCAGTAGCTGTTCCTTGAACAAGCTCCACATTTCAATCGTGCCCAGCCCTTGCAGTTTCCTTCCCCATCCTATGCATCCTAAATCTTGCCTAATCACCTCATAATTGCCTCTCCCCCAGTTATAACTCTTGCCCTGCGGTATACACCTATCCCTTTCCATTGCTAAAGTAAACATAACCGAATTGTGGTCACTATCACCAAAGTGCTCACCTATCTCCAATTCTAACACCTGGCCTGATTCATTACCCAGTACCAAATCCAATGTTGCCTCGCCTCTTGTTGGCCTATCTACATTCTGTGTCAGGAAACCCTCCCGCACACATTGGACAAAAACTGACCCATCCAAAGTGCTCGAACTATAGCGTTTCCAGTCAATATTTGGAAAGTTAAAGTCCCCCATAACAACTACCCTGTTCCTTTCGCTCCTATCCAGAATCATCCTTGCAATCCTTTCCTCTACATCTCTGGAACTTTTCAGAGGCCTGTAGAAAACTCCCAACAGGGTGACCTCTCCTTTCCTGTTTGTAACCTCGGCCCGTACTACCTCAGTAGACGAGTCCTCATCAAACGTCCTTTTTGCCACTGTAATACTGTCCGTGACTAACAATGCCACACCTCCCCCTCTTTTACCACCTTCCCTGATCTTACTGAAACATCTAAACCCTGGAACCTGCAACAACCATTCCTGTCCCTGCTCTATCCATGTCTCCGAAATGGCCACAACATCGAAGTTCCAGGTACCAACCCATGCTGCAAGTTCACCCACCTTATTCAGGATGCTCCTGGCGTTGAAGTAGACACACTTCAAACCACCTTCCTGCCTGCCGGTACACTCCTGCGACCTTGAAACCTATTCATGACCTCACTACTCTCAACCTCCGTTCACTGGAGCTACAATTCAGGTTCCCATCCCCCTGCTGAATTAGTTTAAACCCTCCCGAAGAGCATTAGCAAATTTCCCCCCCAGGATATTGGTACCCCTCTGGTTCAGGTGAAGACCATCCCATTTGTAGAGGTCCCACCTACCCGAGAATGAGCCCCAATTATCCAGGTATCCGAATCCCTCCCTCCTGCACCATCCTTGTAGCTACGTGTTCAACTGCTCTCTCTCCCTATTGCTCACCTCGCAAGCACGTGGCACGGGTAACAAACCAAAGATAACAACTCTTTGTTCTAGCTCTAAGCTTCCATCCCAGCTCCTTGAATTTCTGCCTTATATCCCCAACCCTTTTCCTACCTATGTCGTTGGTGCCTATGTGGACCACGACTTGGGGCTGCTCCCCCTCCCCTTTAAGGATCCCGAAAACACGATCCGAGACATCACGGACCCTGGCACCTGGGAGGCAACACACCAATCGCGAGTCTCTCTCATTCCCACAGAATCTCCTATCTGTCCCCCTAACTATGGAGTCCCCAATGACTAATGCTCTCCTCCTCTTCCCCCCTTCCCTTCTGAGCAACAGGGACAGACTGTGCCAGAGACTTGTACCCCGTGGCTTACCCCTGGTAAGTCGTCCCCCCCTAACAGTATCCAAAACGGTATACTTGTTATTGAGGGGAACGGCCACAGGGGATCCCTGCACTGTCTGCCTGTTCCCTTTCCGTACCCTGACTGTAACCCATCTACATTTTTCCTGTACCTGAGGTGCGACTACCTCCCTGTAACTCCTCTCAATTACCCCCTCAGCCTCCCGAATGATCCGAAGTTCATCCAGCTCCAGCTCCAGTTCCAGTTCCCTAACGCGTTTTCCAAGGAGCTGGAGTTGAGTGCACTTCCTGCAGATGAAGTCAGTGGGGACACTAATGGTGACCCTTACCTCCCACATTCTACAGGAGGAGCATGCAACTGCCCTAACATGCATTCCCACTGTTCTGAATTCCCAAACAGACTATTGAGAGAAAAAAAAACTAGTAATCTTACCAAATCAGCACTCAGTACCTTTTTTTTTGGTTAGAGGAGGATGGGTGGGAGACACAACCTAAGTAGTGTTTCGGGTAAAGCAACCGCCCAAATATATTACCTCACTTACTCAGCCGTCCCATGTCCGCTCCTACTAAACCTTCCCAGCAGTCCCCTCGCACTCTCTCGACTCCCGCCGCTGAACAATCGGAGGCCGCCGACTTAGGTACACACTTTAACAATTCCTGCTCCCACTAGAGGGCCATATACATCAGAAAGCCACCAAGATACTTAGCCAATACAGGTACGATGGGCTGAATGGCCACCTCCCATGCTAAATCTTCATTGCCACACTCTGGAGTAAGAAACTCTCAGCTGCTGACGTTACAAAGAGAAAACAATAAGCCTCAGCATTCCTTTGGCAGATAGACAAGGCAAGTGAGACAGAGGGATGGATCTGGCACGGCTCTCACCTCAGTCACTCAACAATGACTCATGTGAGTCAGTATCATAAGACTTGGCAGTGAAGACTAGTTCAACCAGCTTCCCAATACGCCCTGTTCACCTCAAAAGAGATATGGTGATGTATAAAGATTTGAAGAACCACTGCTGCGAGCAGACTGACATCGCAACTTAAACCACCACCACCTTCAGAAAAGAAAGCAAGAAGAAAACCTTTACAGCACTCTGGTTCAGCCACAACTAGAATACTGCATCCAGTTCTGTTCACCATACTTCCAGAAGGATGTGAGGACCCTCGAGAGGATGTAGAGATTTACTATAATGCTTCCTGGGATGAAGCACTTCTTTTGAAAGAAGTTGTTTGTTGAAGCAACTGGGGCTGTTCTTCTTAGAGGGAAGAAGATCAAGGGGGCAGTTTGATCAAGGTGGACAGGCTTGGAAAAGATAAACAAAGAAGAGCTGGTCCTGTTAAATGATGGGACAAGGCCTGGGGACAATGGTTTTGGGCAGATGCTTGGTTGGGTGGCGGAGCGGGGGTGGGCGGTAGTGGAGGAAGAGTGGAAAACAAATTATTTCAAAAGGACGTCATATGTGCACTTGAGGGAAATAAATTCCACAGGGCTGATGGGGTAGCATGTGAGTGAATTGGGAGGATGGGGGAAGGAAGATGTTGGGGTGGAAATGATTGGAATTCACTACAAAGAGCCAGTACAATCTTGACAGGCTGAATCTCCTCCAGTTGTGTCGTAATCACTGTAGCATCTGAAAAAAACCTCAAAGTCTATCATTTTTGAACTGTCCCTACATACAGCAACATGGAATATTCTTTCAGTTTAAACCTGATACCCTGCACGGCAGAAACCCAATGCACAGTTTCATGTAACATGTTGTCATTGGATTTTTGGCGAGGAGGGAGGGACGACATTACAAAGTTTATATCTGGTACAAGTTATTTTCTAGTAACACATATATGGACTGAATATTAACATTTCTGATGAAGGGTCTAGGCCCGAAACGTCAAGTTTTCCCGCTCCTATGATGCTGCTTGACCTGCTGTGTTCATCCAGCCCCACGCTTGTTATCTTGAATATTAACTGTGTTGTTTTCTGACATGCAACGAACGCATTCCCAAACTCCCCTTCACAATAAAATGACACGGATTTCTTTCATAATTCTTCGCTGTCGAGGGCGTGGAATCCTTTTGGGATATTTTCCATTGAATGTCCTTCAGTATCCTGCCCAAGGGCCCATTCTTCACACAATTCTGGACAAGGAATGTTGTCAAACAACTCAACTGTGAAGAAAGGACTGGTATTAATGTTGCCCCCTACCCCCACACACCCAATTACCATACACACAGGAACTTTCTAGGCAGGAGTTACTGCTGAATCAGTAATCATATCAGTTAACCCATTGGATCATAGCAAAGAGGAGCTGTAGGCCATTCAGCCAGATGCAGACTGGTCTTCCACCTCAATGCTGTTTTATCAAGAGATATGGGGATATTTTGAGATGTTAACAATCTAGAAATCTGTCAATGATTAACCATAATCACAACACCATAGGAAATAGGAACAGGAGTAGCCCATTCGTCCCCTTGAACCTGCCCCACCATTTCTCACATCCACTTTCCTCATAGCCCTCAATTCCCTTACTGATTAAGAATCTCTCTCTCTAACTTAGCCTTAACTACACACAATAGCTGCCACCACAGCTCTCTTATAGCAAGGAGTTCTTAAAAACTCTCAACCCTCAGAGAAGAAATGCCTCTTCACCTCATTGATTGAGCTTCTGCAGCCCTCTTGGGTAGAGAATGTCAAAGATCCAGCACCCCAAATGAAGAAATTCCTCATCATCTCAGCCCTGGTTAGCTGACAGCTGAGACTGTGTCCTTGGAGTCAAGATCCTTGGTTGGGGAAACATCCTTCTTGCATCTACCCTGTTTGACGCTACATAAAGCAGCCAAGATTCCATCAAATCACCCTTATTCTTCCAAACTCTAAAGAATACAGGACCATCTCCCCAATCTCTCCTCACATGACAAACCCACCAAACCCAGGATTGATTGGGCAAACTGTCGCTGTGATCCATGTATATCCTTCAGCACAGACCAGCACTGCAACTCAAGATCTACATGTCTACACCACTGAATTATAGTGTTTTGATAACTGAGCACTGGGGGCTGAGAGGATAGGGGTGAAGGGTGATGCTGCCATTCTGAAATAAGCTTTAATCTGATTGATTTGTAGGTGAAGCCTGGCATGGATGGAGGCAATGGGAATCCCACACAGGGCCAGAACGCATGACACTGCCATCAACAGTGGTGTTGTGGTGGTGCAGGGCAGGGAGTTTTCATGGCAAAAAAAGACAGTGGAAGGCAAAGGGAATCCAATAACAACTTATAATTTTAATCAAGCTTTTAGTGCAGTGACACGCGTCCAGGGGCCTCACAAAAAAGGACCAGAACCCAAAGTTTGACACCAAGCCACAGAAGGATGGTTTTTACATATAAAAATAAACAAACATTCATTGAATCCCTACAATGTGGAAGTAGGCCATTCAGTCCACAACCCTCCAAACAGCATCCTATCCCTATAAGTCTGCACTTCTCATATCTAATCTACCTAACCTACACATCCCCAGACAAGACGGGACAATTTACCCTGGCCAATCCACCTAACCTGCACATCTTAGGACTTGGAAGGAAACCACACAGACACAGGGAGAAAGTGTAAACTCCACATCGCCCAAGAGTGGAATCAAACCCCGGTCCCTGGCGCTGAGGCAGCAGCGCTAACCATTGAGTCACCGTGCCATCCCTTTTGGGGATATGGGTTTCGCTGGCTGAGCTACCATTTATTGGTCATCCTTAAATGCCCACGAGAAGGGGGAGGTGAGCTGCCTTCTTGAACTACTGCAGAGATTTGATGTTGGTGCACCTACAGTGATACCAGCAAGGGAATTCTGGGACGTTGACTCAGCAACACCGAAGGAACAGTGATATGCTTCCAAGTCAGGAAGGTGCAGGGGTGGTACTCCCATGTATCTACTGCCTTCGTCCTTCTTGATAGGTGTGGTCACAGGTTTGGAAGCTGCTGTCCAGGGCCAGGCAACCAAAAGCTCAGTTGAAGAGGCCAGTTTTAAAAGAGGAGAGGCATAGGGGTTTTGGCAGGGATTTCCAGAGCTTCGAGCCCAGTCTTTGGAAGGCATGGCCACAAATGGCACAGCAGTTTAAATTGAGAATGCACACAACACCAGAATTCAAGGAGCATAGATACAGGTCGGGAAGCCTTTATCCAAGAACCTCAGGGCCAGCTGTTTTTCAGATACAGAATATGTTCAGTTTTTCTGAAAATTTTTCATTTATCTATAGGTCCATTCTGGCCCTTGGAGAAAAAAAACATCAGTTTGGGCCAAGCAAAGTATTTTTCCAAGGAGCCTGAACTCAGCGTGTCTACAGGTCCATTCTCGAAAAGAGCGAAACAACCATTTTTCAGATGACTGGATGAAGAATATCCAATCTGTATCAGGGAGGGCTGTGGGGTTGGAAGAGACCACAGAGATAGGATAGGGAGGGGCTAAGCCCTGTACAGATTCGAAAACAAGATGAGAATTTTAAGACCAAGGCGCTGCTTGAACGTGCATTAATGTGAGCAAAGGGGAAAAAAACATTGCTACAGGGGTAGCAGAGCTTCAAATTAACTCCAGTTCATGGAAAGCAGAATGAGAGAGACCAGGCAAGAATCAGAAGACAATAGCACGGATGAGGATCTTGGTTGCTGGGAAAAAGAATGGGACAAGAAGGACAGAACGGGTGTGTGGCTAGGAACCAGAAGTGGGATGAAGATGACTTGAGCATGATGAATTGAATAGGGTAGCACAGAATGGACATTCCCACATGCTGGACTGTTGCAATGAAGGTACTAATTGGCTCACAGGCTTTTGAGGGGCATTGCTGGTGTATTCCACAATTTAGACGGTGGCACCATAGTATCATTTGGTTATGGTATTTTGTTAAACGATCCTTACCAATGTGTTTCATCCAGGGTTTATTTGTAAACTAAACACAGAATAGGAGGAATCAATTCCTGAAATATAAGTCAGTGCACTTTCCAAATCCATATTTTGAAAGCTGTTATGAGCAGTCAAATCCCAAGAGGGATTGGATTACCTGAAAACAGCTGCTTCTAAAAGCGGATAGTTCTTGACGCTATTACTAAAACTTCAACACATCTACTATTCATTCCAAGTCATTAAAACATGATTCAACTTATTAATAGATGTCAAATTAATTAGCAACCAAAGTTTGGTCAGAAATTTCTGGTTTTGATTCACCCAGAATGATTACAGTGCAGAAGGCGTCCATTTCGCCCATCATGTCTATGTCGGCTGTCCAAAGGAGCAATTCATCTAATGCCTCTCTCCTCACAGCCTTGCACAAGTTTCCTTTTCAGAAAGCAGTCCAATTCTCTTTTAATGTCTTGAACTTGGGTATGTTCTGGAAAGGGACACTCACTGTCACTCTTCCTTCCCTTGCCATTTCTGAGCATAAATTAGAATTAGGTTTATTGTCACAAAAACGGACCGTATACACCCAGCAATCAATACTAACTCATAATTCAAACTGGGAAAAGTTGTCCTTCCAAAAGGAAATTGCTCATGGTATACAATCTTTCAGTTTACTGATGAACAAATAGGAAAAGATATGACTTTCTTTTGAATAATATCTTGCTGGTACAGAACTTAAGCATGGCTAAAAAGGAGACAAGAAGCGTCGCATCTTGCACTCATTAGGCCTAGGACACAAACACCAGATTTAAACAAGATGAGAATAGTACATTAGAGATAAAAGGTACTGCAGATGCTGGAGAATCCGAGATAACAAGCATGGGGCTGGATGAACACAGCAATTCCCCCCCCACAGTGGTCGAGAACGCCCTCGACCGTGTCTCCCGCATTTCCCGGAACACATCCCTCACGCCCCGTCCCCGCAACAATAACCAAAAAAGAATCCCCCTCGTCCTCACATACCACCCCACCAACCTCCGGATCCAACGCATCATCCTCCGACACTTCCGCCATCTGCAATCAGACCCCACCACCAAAGACATCTTTCCCTCCCCACCCTTATCTGTCTTCCGGAGGGACCACTCCCTCCGCGACTCCCTTGTCCGCTCCACACTCCCCTCCAGCCCCACCACACCCGGCACTTTTCCTTGTAACTGCAGGAAGTGCTACACCTGCCCCACACCTCCTCCCTCACCCCAATCCCAGGCCCCAAGAAGACTTTCCACATCAGGCAGAGGTTCACCTGCACATCTGCCAATGTGGTATACTGCATCCGCTGTACCCGTTGTGGCTTCCTCTACATCGGGGAAACCAAGTGGAGGCTTGGGGACCGCTTTGCAGAACACCTGCACTCAGTTCGCAACCAACAACTACACCTCCCAGTCGCGAACCATTTCAACTCCCCTTCCCATTCCTCAGATGACATGTCCATCCTTGGCCTCCTACAATGCCACAGTGATGCCACCCGAAGGCTGCAGGAACAGCAAATCATATTCAGCCTGGGAACCCTGCAGTCCAATGGCATCAATGTGGATTTCACAAGCTTCAAAATCTCCCCTCCCCCAACCGCATCCCAAAACCAGCCCAGCTCATCTCCACCTCCCTAACCGGTTTTTCCTCTCACCCCAAGCCACACCCCCATCTCCTATCTACTAACATCATCCCGCCCCCTTGACCTGTCCGTCCTCCCTGGACTGACCTATCTCCTCCCTACCCCCCTACCTACACTCACCTTTACTGGCTCCATCCCCACCTCTTCGACTTGTCTGCCTCCTCTCCACCTATCCTCTCCTCTATCCATCCTCTATCCGCCTCCCCCTCTCTCCCTATTTATTTCAGAACCCTCTTCCCCTCCCCCATTTCTGATGAAGGGTTTAGGCCCGAAACGTCAAGTTTTCCTGCTCCGAGAATAGTACATTGACTGGTTGGGCAATCATTGTTCTTTCAGCAGCTCTATGCCAATTAACTGTTGATCTCACTTTCTGAAGTTTGTGTGCTGTTGAGTTTTCACCACCTGGTCAAGGAGGCAGAAACATTCAGTCGACTGGTGAGGCCCGAGTCAAGTACTCTCCATTGATACTACACAACTCTGCTTGCAACTGAAATGTGGCTGCCTAGATGTGCTGCACACAAACTTGAGAAGCTACAGCCTAACAACAGCAAAGCTGCCAGCACATTGAAGAACAGTGCTTTTTGTTAATTTACCAGTGATAATTCTCACCAAGGGCAGCCATTACCTACCAAATGCAAACCCAAATACCAAAAACAACTGAACATTTCAGGACTTTTTTCAATTAAAATCAACCTGTTCAGGAATGACCTGACACACCTCTGGAACACATGGGTCCCTGAACCCATGCCTCCTGGCTCAGAGGTAGGGACATTACCACTGCACCATAAAAGCCCTCCAAATTAACATTTCCTAATCAGCTCGCTCAGAGATGTTATTATGCACCTTATATCTAGGGCCTCCTGATCCAGAGGTAACAATACTACCACTGTCACAAGAGCTCCTTAAAATTAACATTTCATTCCTATCACAGTTGTTTGCATGCGACATTAACAGCAAAAAAAGGCTTTGCACTTGCATGCAAATTATTTTAAAATAGGTTCAAAAGTGCATTTTAAGGCAGGGCGACAAACAGGCTAACAGTTAAACTTTCTTCTCACAACATGCATTAATTTTCAACGGATCCAAGGATATAACTATTACGTGATAACTCAAATTACACGGGCATGCCAAAGTCGATAGTACAACAACCCATCACAGAAACATGCCATTAGGCCTCTCTGCTCCATACTAGTGTTTTGTTACATGCAACCCTCCTCCCAAACGCCTCTTCATCGACCCACTCACCCGATCTTTCTATTCCTTTCTCTCTCGTCCCTTTAGCTAGCTAGCCTCCTTCTTCCATATCTTCAATTCACTTCACCCACTCCCACTGAGAGCAAGTCTTTCTCTTTCTCTCTCTCCCCACCCCCACCACCTCCTTCTCTCCAGACTCCCTCCCCAAGCCACTCTCTGATCAAAGATGTTCTCCTGAATTCCCAATTACATTTATTAATGACTATCTTTTAGCTAGAATCTCCCATTTCAGAGTCTTATTTTAAACACACATTACCCCAGAGTCAGAGATGTACAGCACAGAAACAGATCCTTCAGTCCAATTCATCCATGTTGACTTGACTTAAGGTTCCCCACAGTAGGCTATTGCAGAAAATTCGGGCATGGGATCGAGGGTGATTTAGCGGTTTGGATCAGAAATTGGGTAGCTGTAAGAAGACAGAGGGTGGTGGTTGATGGGAAATGTTCATCCTGGAGTTCAGTTACTAGTGGTGTACCGCAAGGATCGGTTTTGGGGCCACTGCTGTTTGTCATTTTTATAAATGACCTGGATGAGGGCATAGAAGGATGGGTTAGTAAATTTGCGGATGACACTAAAGTCGGTGGAGTTGTGGATACTGCGGAAGGATGTTGCAGGTTACAGAGGGACACAGATAAGCTGCGGAGCTGGGCTGAGAGGTGGCAAATGGAGTTTGATGTGGAAAAGCATGAGGTGATTCACTTTGGAAGGAGTAACAGGAATACAGAGCACGGGGCGAATGGTAAGATTCTTGGTAGTGTGGACGAGCAGAGAGATCTCGGTGTCCGTGTGCATAGATCCCTGAAAGTTGCCTCCCAGGTTGATAGGGTTGTTAGGAAGGCGTACGGTGTGTTAGGTTTTATTGGTAGAGGGATTGAGTTTTGGAGCCGTGAGGTCATGTTGCAGCTGTACAAAACTCTGGTGCGGCCGCACTTGGAGTATTGCGTTCAGTTCTGGTTGCCACATTACAGGAAGGATGTGGAAGCATTGGAAAGGGTGCAGAGGAGATTTACCAGGATGTTGCCTGGTATGGAGGGAAGGTCTTATGAGGAAAGGCTGAGGGACTTGAGGCTGTTTTCGTTAGAGAGAAGAAGGTTAAGAGGTGACTTAATAGAGACATACAAGATGACCAGAGGATTAGATAGGGTGGACAGTGAGAGCCTTTTTCCTCGGATGGTGACGGCTAGCACGAGGGGACGTGGCTTTAAATTGAGGGGTGATAGATATAGGACAGACGTCAGAAGTAGATTCTTTACTCAGAGAGTAGTAAGGGCGTGGAATGCCTTGCCTGCAGCAGTTGTAGACTAGCCAACTTTAAGGGCATTTAAATGGTCGTTGGATAAACATATGGATGATAAGGGAATAGTGTAGGTTAGATGGGCTTCAGATTAGCTTCACAGGTCGGCGCAACATGGAGGGCCGAAGGGCCTGTACTGCGCTGTAATGTTCTATATTCTATGTTCTATATCCTAGGTTAAATCTCGTCCCGTTTGCCAGCATCTGGCCCATATCCCTCTAAATCCTTCATATTCATACACCCATCCACACGCTTTTTAAATGTTGCAATTGTACAAGCCTCCACCACTTCCTCTGGCAGCTCATTCCATACATGCACCACCCCCTGCATGAAAAAGTTGCCCTTTAGGTTGCCTTTAAATCTTTCCATGTCACTTTCAACCAATGTCCTCTATTTATGGATTCCCCTACCCCAGGGAAAAGACCTTGTCTGCTTACCCTATTCATGCCCCTCTCAATTTTATAAACCTTTCTCAGGCTAAGTGTGTCTGAAACCTTTAAAAATAGTTTAAAAGAGATTAAAAAAAAGCTAAAATTTCCACTGCACCCTTCATAAAGGAGCAGTGAGGTACTCAGTCACTGCTTAGTGGTTCACAAACACACAACTTTCTGACTCATGAGTATGTCCCAAACAAATCTAGGTTGACACTCCAGTACGGTACTCTGGGTGTCCCACATTGTCCCTCTCAGGTGGGCAGTGATGATCTCAAATCACAGAATCAGAATTATTACATTGGAGGGGGCCATTTTGTCCAGTGTCATCCACACTCTCTGTACAGCAAGGTATTGCCAGGCCAGTCACCTGGCGCCAAGATAAATCCCTCAATTCAAAGTTATCCATTCATTACCACTTGGTTGCTTGTGGGATCTTACTGTTTGCAAAACTACACTTGCCTTGTTACAAGGGTGACTACGTTGTCCTAAAGTAAAAAAGGTAAAGTCGCTATAATCCCAGAGGATCATAGCACTGCTGTCTCATGAGACAGAGACACGACCAGTGGTGAGTCAACCAGAGGGTCACCATGCCTCAGGCAGGGGAAAACGAGGTTGAGAAGGATGGTCATAGAGACGGGGGTACAGCACAGAAAAAGGCCCTTCGATCCAACTCATCCATGCCGGCCAGATATTCTAAATTAATCTAGTCCCAATTGCCAGGTCCTTCATGGTAACAGCAGCTGGTATTGGAATTAAACCCAGACTGTTAGTAATGCAAACCAGACACCTAAGCTAACTTGACCCTTCATGAAAGTACTCTGGTGGCTGACAAACACAGATGCCTTGAAAGGTACTACAGAGACAAAAGCCTTCATTCCTTTTTGTCCCCCTTGAAGGGCGGCACAGCGGGTAGCACTGCTGCCTCTTAGTGCCAGGGACCCTGGTTCAATTTCACCCTTACTGTCTGTGTGCGCACACACACACGCACAGGTTTCCTCCCACATTCCAAGGACGTGCAGGTTAGGGTGGACTAGCCATGCTAAATTGCCTACAGTGACCAGAGGAGGTGTTAGTTAGGTAGATTAGCCATAGGATGTGCAAGATTACAGGATTGGGGTAGGTCTGGGCAGGATGCTCTTCCGAGGGCCAGTGTGGACTCGGACCAAATGGCCTGCTTGCACATTGTAGGGATTCTACGAATCATTGCTTCAATGAAAGACGATGACCCTTGCTAGTGTTGTCATTTCAACTGGCATGGAAAGAATGGCTATTTGGACAAGGTGTTGCCAGACTTAACAATTTCAATTTTTTTTAAAGCTACATTCCAACAACACAACAACCTAAATAGGCTAACAGAAAGGGTCATGTTACATCCAGCGAGAAGGAGAGAACTCAGATACAGTGACATGTAGCAAGGATTTTTAGGTTAAAAAAAACGTTTTCAGATGGGTGGAAACATTTTTAGCCAAAGCCATGACTCATATCTCTGCCCATCTAACGGTAAGCACAGGGGTTTTGCATTGGCAAACTTAAATTTACCATCAGTGGAGCATACTGTTGATGATAACTACAAATGCAACAGTTTTATCACGGAAATCTGCACACATGAAGGCATAAAGATTAAAATCACACTGCTTTCTTGGGAAGAAAATCTAAAATGATCGCCATCGCATAAATTCTGGTAGCACTGGGACTCGAGAATCAGAATCACTGAATCCCTCTTCAGAGGATAGAGGTGTGAGGCTGGAAAAGCACAGCAGGTCAGACAGCATCCAAGGTGCAGGCAAGTCAGTCAACTCACACCTATAGACTCCGGCTTCCAGCATCTGCAGTCGTTGCTGTCTCCTCCTTCAGAGGATGTTGGTTAGGCTACAGATAGAGTAGTGTGTGTAAATTACAGGAGGGATGTGATAGTGTTGGAGAGGGTGCAGCGGAGATTTACTACGATGTTGCCAGAAGTCACACGACACCAGGTTATAGTCCAACAAGTTTATTTGAAATCACAGGCTTTCAGAGCATGGCTCCTTCATCAGGTGACTTTACTTGACAAAGGAGCAGTGCTCCGAAAGCTTGTGATTTCAAATAAACTACAACCTGGTGTTGTGCGACCTCTGACTTTGTCCATCCCAGTCCTAAACCAGCATCTCCACATCATGGCTACCAAGATGTTGCCTCTGCTGGAGCGACATAGCTAGAAAAAAGACCTGGAGCGCTGGAGTTGCTTTCCTACAAGCAGAAAAAGCATAGGGGCAACTTGATCGAGGGGTACAAAATTGCAAGGGCTATAAATGGGGTAGACAAGCAGAAACAGTTCCCCTTATTAGAGGGGTAAACAATCGGGGGCACAGATTTGAGGTAAAAGGGCAAGAGGTTGAGTAGGCATTCTTAAAGAAATAATTCACTTTCAGCCAGAAGGTTGTAGGTATCTGGAAGGCATTGCGTGAAAGAGTGGGATATTTAAGCAGTGTTTAGATAAATCACTCAAAGTGCCACTGCATACAAAGCTACAGGCCAAGTGTTAGAAAGTGGGACTACAGCAGATAAGTGTTTGATGCCTGGCGAGGACATGACGGGCCAAAAGACCTCTTTACATGCTTTAAAACCTTATGACTCCATGAGATTTACCTCTGCGGTAAAGATTTACTCTCCTTAAGAGAAGAAATTCCTCTTCATCACCATCTTCAACATAGGACATCCTTATCCTGAGATGATGCCCCTCTGGTTCTAGACTCTCCCGCACAAGGGGAGACAACCTCTCCATATCTCACCTGTCAATTTCCCCCTATGAATCTTGTATTTTTCCATAAGGTCACCTCTCATTCTTCTAAACTCCACCAAGTACAGGCCCAACCTACTCAACCTCACCTCCATAAGACAGCTGTTCCACACCCAGGATCAGCTGAATGAACCTCCTCTGGACTGTCTCCATATAATCTTTCCTTAAATAGAGGGGATCAAAACTGTTCACAGGGCAGGCTACAGTTTCAGCAAATTGATAGTTTCCACACTCAGGAGCTGCCAGAAGAGAAAATAAAACATTTCGAATTCAACGCTGGAGAGAAGTAGTCAAACTCCATGAAGCAAGAAAAATGACAACTTAATTTTTGTTTTTCAAAACGCGAGAAAGCACTCGCAAAACTCCTGCCAAAAGGTGCTTTCCAAACTTTCCAACAAGATAGTCAGAAACAAATGGCACGCATTTCCAGACAGAGAAAAAACAATCAATGCCCGAAAACAAAACTTGCACTTTAAAAGAAAAGCAAAAAAAAATGTAGAACGATTAAAATGCTTTGAGAGGTAACTGCTGATATCTTTGCTTCAGGATAACTTAGCATTTCCCAATTCTCACTTTGCAAGGAATCTGAAGTAAAGCATTCAAATTGAAATACTTTTATTGCAAAGACTAAAATGCACCAAGACCAACTTTATGCAACGATTTTTTTCGATTAGAAATAATTCCACCTTGCACCATCTCAAGTAATTTCAGTGCTCACCTGAGAGACAGGGAAAACGTCGGTTTTCATGGTAAAACAGCGTTCTAAACGGGCAACTCACCTCAAGAAATTCGACTCTTAATTAGATTTTGAAGGAATTTGATGTTTTTACTGAATTTTTTTTCTTCCAGTTTCTACCTTTACCTTTGAGAGATACAGCTCGAGCCCTCAACCGAACCTGCGCCGGCGCGAGCGGGGCAGCAGGAAGTCCCGCCCCCGGCACGCACCGATTGGTCAGGTGCGGGGTACCGCCCACGGCCATAGGTCCGCCCCCTGTCAATCATCCGTATCCAGGTGTGGGCGATGGGCGAAGTTGGGGAAATGGGAGTTGGATGAAAAGGGGGATATAGGTGAAAGGCGGGATGGGGAAAGGGGAGAGGGAACAGGGTCAGGGAGATGGGGGTTGGAGGAAAGGGGTTGTGGGGAATGGAGAAAAGGAGGGGGGAATGGGGGGTTAGGGAAAGTGGGAGAGGAAATGGAGAGATGAAGATGTGGGAAGAGGGAAATGGGAACAGCAGGAAGGGGGGAATGGGAGGATTCAGAAACAGGGTGAAGGGGAAATAGATGGGGGAAGAGGACACAGAAAGGAGGAATGGGGAAAGGGAGGGGAAAGTGGAGGGGAAGGAGGACCGAGGGAGGGGGAAGTGGGGGAGGGGGAAATAAGGGAAAGGGAGATGGGGAATGGGGGGAGGGAGGAAATGGGGGAAAGGGGGACATGGAAGTAGCAGGGTTGGAGAGGGGAGAAATTAGAGGAGGAGGAACATGGGGAGGGGAATGGGGGGAGATAGGAGTGGGGGGGCGATTGTGGTTGAGGGGTGAGATGGGGTTTGAGGGGAAGATGAGGGTGAGGGGGAGATGGAGTAGGGAGATGGGGATGAGGGGTTAATGTGGGGAGATGGTGGTGGGGTTTAGATAGGGGAGATGGGGCTGAGGGGAGAGATGAGGGGAGATGGGGGTTGGGGGTTAGGCATATGGGGTTGAGGGGGGAGTTGGGGTATGGGGGTTGGGGAGGAGGTAGGGGTATGGGGGTGAGGGGAGAGATGGGGGTGAGGGGGACATTGGGAGGGGAGTTGGGGGTGAGGGGTGAGATGGGCATGAGGGGAGATGGGCATGAGGGGAAATGGGGGCGAGATGGGGAGGGGAAATGCGGGTTGAGAGGAGAGGTGGGGGTTGAGGGGGGTAGGGGTATGGGGTTGAGGGGGCAGGTAGGGGTATGGGGGTTGAGGGCGGAGGTGGGGAGATGGGGGTTGAGGGCGGAGGTGGGGAGATGGGGGTTGAGGGGGGAGATGGGGTGAGGGGGGAGATGGGGGTTGAGTGGGGTGAGGGGAGAGATGGGGGTTGAGAGGGGAGAGATGGGGTAAGGGGGAGATGGGGGTGAGGGGGTAATGGGGCCAGATGGGTCTAAGGGGCGAGATGGGGGTGATGGGAGAGATCTGAAGGGGAGATGGGAGTGAAGAAGGAGATGAGGTTTGAGGGAGGTGACGGAGGTGGGGGGAAGATTGTGGTGAGGGGGATGATGTGCGTGAGGGGGACATGGGAGTGAGGGGTAGATGGAAAGGAGAGATGGGGGTGAGGGGTGAGATGGGGGATGAGGGGAAGATGGGGTTGGGGGTGATGGGGTTAGGAGATTGGGGTGGGGGTGACGGGTGTAGGTAGGGGTATGGGGGTTGAGTGAGGAGATGGGTGTTGAGGGAGATGGGATGAGGGGATAGATGGGGAAAGGAGGGGATTGAGGGTGAGGGCTTGGGGTGAAAGGAGGGAATGTGGAGCAGGGGCAAGGGGGAAAGGGGTGTGGGGTGCATGGTAGGAGGTGAGGGAGTTGGGGGCAGTGAAATTGGGAGGGGGAGTGGAAGGAGGTTGGGGTGTGGGAGACGGTAGGGGAAAGGATAAGGTTGAGGTAGGAAAAGGGGTAAGGAGAGGTAAGGTGGAAGGTTGGAGGTGGGAACTGGCTGGAAAGAGGGGCAAGTATGGAGGAATCGAGAAGGGTTAATATTGGGGAGAGATTGGGCTGGGGGGGTGAAGGGAGGGTGAGAAAGAGTCGGGGGAAAGGGGAGTGAGGAAGGGTGGAGGGAGGGAAGAAAGCAGAAGGGTGGTCTGGCGAGAGGCAGGAGGGAAGAGGAGGGGAGAAGGGAAGGGGGTGGGGATGGAGAAGAATGGTGAGCAAGGGAGAGGTTATGGGGGGAAGAGGATCTGGGGCAGAGAAAGGGTGGGGAGAGAGGGCAGATGGGGGGGAATGTAGAAACAGTGAGGGGGAGGAGGAGGGGAGAGGAAGAGAGTAGGTAGGAGCCGTGGAGGGTGGAAAGTATGAGATCAAAGTGGAGGGAATAGGTAGAAGTGGAGAGAGTGAGGGGGAGGGAGCAGGAGTGCAGGGAGAAAAATGGATTGTTTGAACGAGACAATTTGATTGCACATTTCAAAGAGCCATCATGAAAGCAATGGGATGAATGGCCTCCTGCACTCTTGTGCTTTGATTATGTGTTAACGTTTGAACATTAGTTAATGTCCCAAACACCCCAACCATGCACCCACTGCCATCCCCTTTCTTTTTAATGGCAGGCTGCAAATGCTGGCGGGAAGCTAGTCAGCTGTGGATGGCATTGCTGATGACCCCAAGCTGTCGGCGCCCTGCTCTCCCGGCTGTGTGTGCACTTTCTCGATGCCAATACGTGTCGGAAACCTCCAGATCATCTGCTTGCTTTGTCTCAGATGGTGAGGCTACTTGCGAAACTGCCCCTTCAACGCTACCCCAGCCCACTAACCACCAGTGTCAGGGAGGGTTAGGGTTAGGCCCCAATTCTCGATCTCTGTGAGTGAGTCAGAAGAAAGTCCAGGCCAGCTTTAGGCACGAAATTCAACTTTCAAAGACACTCCTTGGTTATTTATCACAGACTCCAGTGGGTTGCGAAACCACTCGCTATTTTAAGAAAAGCAAAGTTGCATAGGCTAAGCGAGTCCTGACGTTTTGCTCTTTCACAGAGATAAGACCGGATGGGATTGGCAAACATTTTAGCTGTGAAACTCACCCACCGTCCTGTAGGTGGGGAAAGTCTCCATTCCCTTATATGCTGCATATAAGTTCACCCACAAGCTATTTACAGAGTTGGGTCTTGCACTGTTTTGAATTGCTTAACAAACCATGTTACCCCTGGAGATTTCCCCCCACCCTGCCCTGTGATCTCACGATTCATGAACTGTGGACAGACCAGGTCTGGACCCCCCCCCCCCCCCCCTTCCCAAATCCACAAACAGGCCTTTGCAAAGTTGGAACAAAAAGAGAAAGAACTGGAGAAACTCAGCAGATCATAGTCATGGAGTTGTACAGCACGGAAACAGACCCTTTGGCCCAACTCGTCCATGCCAACCAGTCCATCCTATGTTAATCTTGTCCCATTTGCTGGCACTTGGCCTGTATTTCTGTAAGCTCTTCTTACTCATATACCCATCCAGATACCTTTGAAATGTTGTAACTGTACCCGCCTCCACCACTTCCTCTGGTAGTTTGTTCCATACACGCATCACCCTCTGTGTGAAAAAGTTGCCCTTTGGTCTCTTTTAAATCTTCCCCCTCTCACTTTAAACCTATTCCCCTCTAGTTTTGGACTCCCCTACCCTGGGGGAAAAGACCTTGGCCATTCACGTTATCCATGCCCCTCATGATTTTATAAACCTCAATAAGGTCACCTCTCAGCCTCTGACGCTCCAGGGAAAATAGCCTCAGCCTATTCACCCTGTCCCTATCGCGTAAACCCTCCAAACCTGGCAACATTCTTGTAAATCTTTTCTGAGCCCTCTCAAGTTTCACAACATCCTTCCTGTAGCAACCAGACCAGAATTGAACACAGTATTCCAAAAGTGGCCTAACCAATGTCCTGTATATAAGCATAAGTGAGTAAAGCAAGTAACTAAAGTCAAACTAAAAGTGGAAAAGAAGAAAAAACAGAGAAGAAAACCAGTCGAAGTGAACGAGCGCAGGGGCTGTACTCCACCGCTGTACTGAGTGAGTGATGAGGCTGTGAAAATTTTTTTTATTCTTTCATGGGATGTGGGCATCACTGGCTGGCTAGTGCTTATTACCCGTCCCTAGTTGCTTCTTGAGAAGGTGGTGATGAACTGCCTTCTTGAACCTCCACAGTCCTTATGCTGTAGATAGACCCGCAATGCCCTTAGGGAGGGAGTTCCAGGATATTGACCCAGCCACACTGAAGGACTGGCGGTATGTTTCCAAGTCAGGATGGTGAATGCTGTAGTGGTTGTGTGCTTCCGGACTGGAGCTGTTAATCTGGTCCAATCAGGGAGTCCTGGCTCGCAGACATAATCAGGAGTGTCAGAGGTTCTGTTCACTCTGAGAGCTGGCTCGGGATTGGGGTGGGCGGGGGGGCATGTGGGGGAGCTGGATCACTGTCAATGATCTTCCATGTGTAAATAAAGGGTGACTTGGTGACAGGATACTGGCCTCTGTGGAGTTACTTAAGTGGCAAAGAGAGAAACACACGGTCCTGAAGAAATTCGCTCACAATAGTCGTTGAGTTGGATACGCATTTCTGGCATCATGCTGTTATTTGGGAAACTTGTCCTGGACCAAACGGACCTAAAAGTAGAAATTGTTTCTAAAGGGACAGAAGTCAGCAAATCTACAGGTCTGTTCAGGCTCTTTAGAAAAAGAAAACTTCACTTTTAGGACCATTCTGATATTCTGTCAAGGTCAGATCTCTGTATATTATGTTTGTAATAAATTGATGGCAGTGGAGGAGAGAATTTGATATAAGTAAAACCAGCATAATCCTTTCCAAAGTACCACTCCAAAACTTTATAAATTGCCTGTGAATTTCTAACTGTTAGCATCGAAACATAGTTTGTGAAAACCGAAAGTATCTTTTAACTCAGAAAAGCAGCTGGTCTTTTGGATAAAGGATTCCCAACCTGTAAAAGCAAAGTACTGCTGGGTATCTGAAATGAAAACCGAAAGTATCAGGAAAAACTCAGCAGGTCTGGCAGCATCTGTGGAGAGAGAAAGAGAGTTCACTTCTCTTGAGTCCAGTGCAACTCCTGTTTGATCCTAAAGAAAGCTCGTAGTGGACTTGAAGTGTAGCTCTCTCTGGTTATGAAAAGCATTCTTCAGTTGAGGCAGTGAATGTGGGGCGATTTAGCAGCTCTGCCTATGGGCACCCAGTAACACCATAGTCAGGTTATCGTGCAAGTCTAATGCTTGAGGGTAGCCCCCAGGGAAGAGTGTTCACAGAGTCAGGAAGAGAAGGAAAATCAGCTGCAGCTGGCTAAGGAACACGATGGCACATGTCAGATGGTGGTGCGAGCAATTCTAGAACTTTTAAGAAGGTAAAGCTGCCATAGTCTTACCTGACTATAGGGCTGCGGTCTCATTACAGAAATGGAGACTGATGGTGGTCTAACCTGAGGGTCACCACACCGCATGTGAGAGGAGAGGTTGAGGCTCCTTCATGGTATGAGACGTCGAACCCATGCTGTTGACATCACTCTGCAATGCAGATACCCCTCCCGGTAGATCCTAACATAGTAACTGGAGTTGGATTCTTTAAAATAGAACAGCTACAGGCCACAAGGTGTCCAGATGTTGTCAAATCAAGTGAGATGAAGGTCAAATTCGCTGGGGTTCAATGACACTTGGCTTTATTAAGGAGAATTCTGATGAGATACTGATGAAAGTGGAACCCCAAACAAAGCAATTAAAGGAAGCTGTTCCAAATGACAATGAGTTTTGACAAACTTAGTGGGAAAGTAGGCAACAAAAGTAGGTTTCTTAAAGTAGGGAAATATTATTATTAGGGTGTCACCATGGCTCAGTGGTTAGCTCTGCTGCCTCATGGCGCCAGAGACCTGGGTTCAATTCCACCCTCAGGTGACTGTGTTGGTGTGGAGTTTGCACATTCTCCCCCAGTGTCTGAATGGGCACCCTCAGTGCTCCAGTTTCCTCCCACAGTCCAAAAATGTGCAGATTAGGGTGGATTGGCCGTGCTAAATTGTCCCGTAGTGCCCAGGGATGTGCAGGTTAGGATGGATTGGGCATGAGAAATAGTCCCATAGTGCCCAGGGATGTGCAGGTTAGGTGGACTAGCCATGGGAAATGCAGGGTTACGGGGATAGGGTAGGTCTGGGTGGGATGCTGTTTGGAGGATCAGTGTGGACTCAATGGGCCAGTTGGCCTGCTTCTATACTGTAGGGATCCTGTGGTCACTGGTCAGGCGAGTATTTATTGCCCATCCCTAATTGCCCAGAGGGCAGTTCAGAGTCAACGACATTGGTGTGGATCTGGAGTCACATGTAGGCCAGACCAGGTAAGAATGGCAGTTTCCTTCCCTAAAGGACATTAGTGAACCAAATGGGCTTTTCCAACAATTGACAATGGATTCATGGTCATCATTAGACTCTCAATTCCAGTTCAGATTCCACCATCTGTGGTAGTGGGGTTTGAATCCGGGCACCCAGAACATCACCTGGGTCCCACCATCAGCCCCCAAACCATTGATAATCATTGGAAAAAAAACCCCATTGGATTCTCTAATGTGGAAATGAAATTGACCAGTCTGCACCTGAACGTGAGTCCACAGCAATGGCGTCATCTCTTAACTGCCCTCTGAAATAGCCCGAGCCACTCATTCAACTAAGGATGGGCAACAAATGCTGAACATTGCCAGCAACATCCCACAAACAAGTAGAAAGTGCTGCCTGGTTAAGCAGTCCCTGGGGTGCATACCGTTTGCAAATCGATTTGTACGCAATGCAGGATGAAATAACAGGGCCATTCCTAAGTATGGGAAATATTCATGCATCCGATCTTTAAAATTAGACTCCTGTTTGGCAATGCGTTTGTACGTACGGGCGTGTGTAAGTCAGACGTTCGTAAATAGGGGACTCCCTGTAATCTGGAGACCATTCCCAGCTGTTCCAGTCACAGGCGCCAACGTCTCAAATCTTAATGCAAAACAAAAAGCGCCAGCCTCATGGGTCAGTTTGTTTTATAAAATCTCTTTTTATTGCCATTGAAAACATACAAAACGTTTGTTTCTCCTCAAAATTGTAAAACACAAAACCTAACCTTTCGTCGTGCTGGAGTAAACACTTGTGGTCATCAAATATGGTCGCGCAACTGGCATACCCCACCTTGCCCTGTCCCGCCGCCCCCCAAACCCAGCAATAACCCCTTCCTACCCAGCCCATCCCTCAAGCCCTGCTCCAAAAGCAAGATGGTGCAGGGTGTCAAGACGCGAGGATAGCGCTGTTCGGTTTTGCCAAGGTACGACCGACACGCCCGTTCCACTCTACACTTGTCCCTCCGGCATTCTCAGACAATGCACTGCCTCGATGCAACCTGTGATGTGGGGGCCACTCTCTCAGACTCGTTGCTGCATGGTCACTTCCCCCAGTTCTGCATTTACTTTGTGATCTTAAGACGGGCGAGTAGCATTTTCCAGAGATGGTGTGGCTCGGGTTTGAACAGTCAGAAAGCCACACCCACCCTGCCCTCCCAAAACTGTAACTGTAACATGCTGCAACTGTACAAAACGCTAGTGCGGCCTCACTTGGAATCTTGCGTGCAGTTCTGGTCGCCCCATTACAGGAAGGATGTGGAAGCATTGGAAAAGGTGCAGAGGAGATTTACCAGGATGTTGCCTGGTCTGGAGTGAAGGTCTTATGAGGAAAGGCTGAGGGACTTGGGTCTGTTTTCATTGGAGAGAAGAAGGCTAAGAGGGGATTTAATAGAGACATACAAGATGATCAGAGGATTAGATAGGGTGGACAGTGAGAGTCTTTTTCCTAGGATGATGATGTCGGCTAGTACAAGGGGGCATAGCTGCAAATTGAGGGGTGATAGATTTAAGACAGATGTCAGAGGCAGGTTCTTTACTCAGAGAATGGTAAGGGCATTGAATGCCCTGCCTGCCAATGTAGTTAACTCAGCCACCTTAGGGGCATTTAAACAGTCCTTGGATAAGCATATGGATGATGATGGGATAGTGTAGGGGGATGGGCTTAGATTAGTTCACAGGTCGGCACAACATCGAGGGCCGAAGGGCCTGTTCTGCGCTGTATTGTTCTATGTTCTATGTTCTATAAAACGACCCACAGTATTTGGCGTTGACAGTGATGACTGGCACTTTGGCAGAGATGCCAATGCGGCACAACGGTGGCCTTCTCTGGCAGACTTTAACCCCCACACCCCGTGACAGCCCAGAGATCCCGTGGGATAAACAAATGAAGAGGTTTCGAACTCAGACCTTCTTACCTCTGAAATATGTTCACTGCTCCCATGCAATCTCTCTACCTACTGTGGGAAATTGCTGCGGAATTGGGGCACGGAGGCTCAGTGATTAGCACTGCTGCGTCAGAGTGCTGCGGATCCGGATTCGATTCCACCCACGGGTCGACTGTCTGTGTGGAGTTTGCACATTCTCCCCGTGTGTTCCGGTTTCCTCCCACAGTCCAAAGATGTGCAGGTGAGGGTGAATTGGCCATGCTAAATTGTCCCATAGTGCCCAGGGATGTGCAGGTTAGGGTGGACTGGCCGTGCTAAATTGTCCTGTAGTGCCCAGAGGTGTGCAGGTTAGGGTGGACTGGCCATGCTAAATTGTCCCATAGTGCCCAGGGATGTGCAGGTTAGGGTAGATTGGCCATGGGAAATGCAGGGTGACAGGGATAAGGTAGGTTGGTGTGGAATCGATGGGCCGAATAGCTTGCTTCCCCATTGTAACTGAATCAGTGAATCTGTCAGCGACATAGGGCTTGTATGATGGAACCTAATGTGTGATTGATAGGGCCCACTAGCTCCCTCTTTCTTCACTGGCGAGCTGCAGTGCCAGACACCGTACTCTCACATTGATGGGACGTTAAGCCGATCTCATCTTATGGGACTACAGAGGCAGGCAGGGGAAATCAGCTTTGATCCCAGCGTCTGTTCTGCTAACGGAGGTTGACTAGAACAGCGGACGTCAGCTGTTATGACTACCCCCAGGTTGGGGAGCAGATGAAGGGAGAAGTTGAAGGAGGCCCAATCTTTCCCCTGCTCCCCAGTCTGAGAAAAAAACCTACATTTCTCAGAAGCATCTGGTGGGATGCCAGGGTCGACTTTACTCTAGGTAATTGGTTACTGTACCTCAATCCACAGGAAAGGAGAAGGGGAATGGTATTGTACCATACACCTCTCCCTTTATTGTCTTGGATCTCAAGGTGTGGGCTGGACCTGCATTTATTCGTTAAATCAGGCAGCCTGTTTGGGCCATTTCCCACTGTGCAGTTAAAGAGTCTACCACATTGCTTTGGATCTGTATTCACATGTAGGCCAAAGCAAGGTAAGGATGTTACAGAGATAAAAGGTACTGCAGATGCTGGAGAATCCGAGATAACAAGCATGGGGTTGGATGAACACAGCAGGTCAAGCAGCATCATAGGAGCAGGAAAACTTGACGTTTCGGGCCTAGACCTTCCCTTCCCCAAAAGGTGTTTTTCCAACGATCGTTACACCTATGATAGAAAGGATATTATTAAACTGGAAAGAGTGCAGAAAAGATTTATTAGGTTGCTTCCTGGACTGGAAGATTTGAGTCATAGGAAGAGGCTGGGACTTTTTTCCCTGAAATGTAGGAGACTGAGGTGGTGACCTTTATAGAGGTCTATAAAATCATGAGAGGCATAGATAAGGTCAGACAGTCAACAGCTTTTCCCCAGGGTAGGGGAATCTAAAACTAGAGGGTATAGGTCACGTGTGAGAGGGGAGAGATACAATAGGGTCCAGAGGAGTCAATTTTTTTCCCCACACAGTGGGTGGTGAGTGTCTGGAACAGGCAGCCAGAGGTAGCAGTGGAAGAGAGTACAATTTCATTACTTAAGCAACATTTGAGCAGGTACATGGATGGAACAGATACGGAGGGATATGGACCTAACACAGGCAAATGGGACTAGGTTAAATTGTGAAAAGTGGACAGCATGGACAAGTTGGGCCAAAGGGCCTGCAGACCTCTATTGAAAACTCAAAAATGCCAGAGATCACAGCAGGTTGGGCAGCATCCTTGGAGGGAGAGCAAGCTAACGCTTCGAGTCTAAATCACTCTTCACCAGAGCTTTTAAACGTATAGAGTTCAGTTCTTCCCCTGAAAAACTGGTCATCTACCATGGCAGGATTCAAACCCAAGTACCCCTGAGGCGCCCTGGATTTACTAGCACTATTGAGGTTACCACTACACCACAGGCTGCCAGATACAACGACAGTGCTCCTGAACATTAAAAGCAAAACCCCCTTTCACTCCAGTGACCACAAGCACAGGCTGAACTGCAGCAAACACCAACAGACCCCTTCTTTTTTTCTTAACATGACTGTGTGTACAGCATCAATAAAACAGTCTCACTAAAATAAAAAAAAGCCCTACAGTCCATCTACATAAAATAGTAAACTTACAAACTTATTAGTTTTGCTCCAAATTTCTTTGTAAATATCGAATACCTATGAAGTGTAATATTTTCAATTCATTTTGCAGTTTTTTTTTAAGAAAGATTACCATTGTATAAGACCTTAGAAATAGCAAAAAATAAGTTGGATTTCAATTCTTTTTTCTTTAATTTACTTGCACTCCTTTCCATAATTAGCTTCTCCCAAGGAGTCGCCATATTCCTCGATTTTTGTACCCTTCGGGGAAATGGTTCCTGAGATGGCGTGGCCTCTTTTGCTGTTTTCGGAATAATCGTAACGAAAGCAAGGCAGGTCGCTTTTTCAGCTCCATCCGGGAAAGCCGGGTGACGCTTAGTGAAACTTGTTCTCCCACCTGGTCCCGGTGAGACGCGCTTCGGCCGAAATAGAGTGTTTCCGGCCAACAAGCTAGCCCGTTCTTTCAGACCGAGACCAGGCACTCACCGGCATTTTCTGTTCCAATTTACGGCGTTATCCTTTTTATTCCCATTCTCTGCACCACCCACCCGCATCCCCCCCCACCCCCGACAACTCCATCCCAAATCAACTCACGCCATGTATAAGTCTGTCAGATCGACTCATGAAAGAGCAAATCAGCCGGTCACCTTTATTTAAGGCATAAAGGCTCGTCTTCACTTCCTGCAGCCTTTGATGGGATGGAGCGGGTGGGGGAAATGAGGGGGTGGAATGGGGAGTGGTGGGGGGTGGGGGAGAAAAGCAGCAGAGGCAATCCTAGATTCAGGAGTATCGTGGGTTGGGGGAGTGACACTTGGAATCCTGTTCCCTGGCGCTCCCCAGATAATGTTTTCACAAGTTACCCCTTCTCGCATTATCGCAGCCATGGGCCATTGCCCTGCAGCTCCTGGAGGTGGTAAGCCGCCATCTTGAATCTACACAGGGCGAAGACGCTCGAGGAGAAGGAAAGAGGGAGAGCGAGAGAGAGAGGGAGGTCCCAGGATTTCAATCCTAAGAAGCCATAACAAGGATGATCAGATCAGCCACGCTCTCCCCGAATGGCGGAGCAGACCTGACGGGCTGAATGGCCATACTTGTGCTCCTACGTCACTTGTCCACCAGGAGCGAAGGAGTTAGCGAGTCGGAGGGGAACCTCTGAAGCTTCTCTGGTGATCCAAATCGATGGTTGGCCATATTGAAGGAATGGGTTCTACCGCCAAGGCATATGCGTGTCTCTCGTTAATGACAGAGGTGAGGAGAATATTTTCAATCACCCCGACAAAGAGGGCCTTTGGAACACCCTTTCATTCATGGAGCAGTGGAGGAATGGGACTTTTATTTTTTAAGGCAGAGGTAGATAATGGAGTCGAAGGTAATCTGGGTCATTTTTTAAAATTCAGTCACGGGATGTGGGCATCTCTGGCCAGGCCAGCACTTATTGCCCATCCCTAATTGCCCAGATGGGACAGCTGAGAGTCAACCAGAGTCTGGAGTCACATGTAGGCCAGCCTAGGCAAAGATGGTAGTTTCCTTCCCTAAAGGAGGTTAGTGAACCAGATGAGTGTTTCTGACAATGGATCCGTGGGTCATCGTTGGACTCTTAATTCCAGATTTTTATTGAATTCAAACCGTGGCGGGATTTGAACCCAGTCCCCTGAGCCTCTGGATTAACAGTCTCACGATAACACCACGTGGCTGGGATGTGGTGTCAAGGTCACAATTAAAGAAACAGGAGCAGGCCATTTGGTTATGTTGTTGGCTGATCATCCAACGCAATCTCCTGTTCCCCACTACCTCCCCCATTCCCTTTGATAAGCCACAAGCTTACCGACTGGCACGCTCAAGGGGCCAAATGACTTTTTCCTGCTCCCAATCACAACGTTCGTACGGTCTCAGGTTTGGTCCCCAGCCACACCTGGTTCTCTGAGCCGAGATGCCCCCTGCACCATTAGGTAAATGCTCCAGTTTTGGACTGACATAGACAGAGATGAGGAGGAATTCCTTCTCTCAGAGGGTAGTGGAATCTGTGGAATTCTTTATGGCAGAGGCTGGGCCATTAAGGATATTCAGGGCTGAGATCGACCGCAAATCAGCGAGGGGATCAAAACAAGACGACAGTATTGAGGACGATCAGATCAGATACCACCTCATTGAGTGGTGGAGCAAGCCTGATGGGCTGAACGGCCTGCTCTTTTGGGCTTTTGGCCGTGCGTCTTGTTCCAGGATACGTTACAGGAATGATGCAAGAACGTGATGTTCAAATGGAAGATTGGCTGCGATTCCATTGGCTGACAGAGCGGACTCATTGGGCCGAATGGCTTACTTCAACTCCTGTGTCTTGTGGTCTAATATTTAATCCGAGCAGCTACATCGGAAAAGGCCAGGATTTGCGTGGGCCGTGAGGTTGGCTCCTTCACATCTGCACGGTGCGGGCGGACCGAGAGAAATATACTAACCCCCGTGTCCCTCCACAAGCTTTCAGAAGTGAAGGGATTGCCTCACCGCATAGAGAGAGAGAGAGAGAGAGAGAGAGAGAGAGTTTAAACAGTCAATGTAGAAAGCAGGGGACAGTCAGCCCAGAGCTAAGAATGTAATGGCAGGACAGGCAGTTGTGTTCAAAATTATACAGGGTTTTGTTGGTACTAACTAAGAATTTGTTTCCACTGAGCACCCCAGACTGAAGTTAGGCAATTAGCAAAGGAATCTAAGAAAGTAACTTTTAAAACAACAAAGTTGCTTTGAGCCCAGAACCCAATGCACTGTAAGTGGAAGCAGACTTCTTTGTTCCCTTCATTCATTCATGAGAGGAGGGTGTCGCTGGCTTGGCAACATTTAATGTCAATCCCTAATTGCCCAGAGGGCAGTTCGGAGTCAACCACATTGCTGTGGGTCTGGAGTCACATGTAGGCCCTGCCCAGGTAAGGATGGCAGTTCACTTCCCTAAAGGACATTGGTGAACCAGGTTGGTTTTTCCCCGACAATTGGCAATGGATTCACGGTCATCATTACATCCTTAATTCCAGATATTTTATTGAAGGATTCGAACCTGGGTCTCCAGAATGTTATCCGGGTCTCTGGATTAACAGTCCAGTGATAATACCACAAGGCTATTGCCTCCTCCTATCAGTTTAGAAGAATGAGAGAGAGGATCTTATTGAAACATATAAAATTATGAAGGAAGTAGCTAAGATGGAAGCAGTGAAGTTGTTTCCACTGGAACGAGGGGGGCATGGCCTCAAAATAATGGGGAGCAGATTTCAGACTGAGTTGAGGAGGAACTTCTTCACCCAAAGGGTTGAGAATCTGTGGAATTCCCTGCTCAGTGAGGCTACCTTGTTGCGTTTCTTAAAGACAAAGACAGATTTTTGAACAGTAGAGGATTTAAGGGTTATGGTGAGTGGGCAGGTAAGTGGAGCTGAGTCCACGAAAAGATCAGCCATGATCTTATTGAATGATGGAGCAGGCTCGAGGGGCCCGATGGCCTACCCCTGTTCCTATTGCTCACATGGATTCAACGGGAACTTTCAAAAGGATAGTATATTGGGAAGGAAGACGTTTACAAAGTCACGTGGATGTCTTAGAGAACATGTCCTTGACCAGATCGCTGCTACAACATAAGAGGTTTAGGACAGAGTGCAGGATGAACCGTGAGACAGGTTAGCCTTAACTCACTGGCATTCGGCAGAGTGAGAGGTGGGAGCGCGCAAGATGCTTATGAGGACAAAGCCGTGCCAATTGATGGAGAGATGGGGGATTGGTTCCCTTGGAGGAGGTTCACATGTGAGTTCACAACATCTCGCAATGGCTTGGGCAGAGTAGACGGGATGAAAACATTCCCCCCTCACAAGGAGGGGGAAATCAAGACGCGGACGGCGCAGGTTTAAAGCAGCAAATACGAGGCAAGAAATTAAATGTTCACACAGCGAGCGTGAGGCAGAGTCATTGGTGGTTATTTAAATGGCAAGAGTGCGCAGGGTTGCAAGAAAATGGCAGGAGATTGGCACTAACACTCAGTCAGAGTGCTGGTGCGGATGGATGGGCTGAACCTGCATTGTAACAATTCTGTGATCTTATTGGCAAATGTAAAATCCTGAGGGGGCTGAACAGGAAGAATGCTAAGGGGCATTTCTCCTGGTCTGAGAGAGTCGGTGACAATGAGAATTCTGGATTTCACTGTTAATGGTAAGGTCCTGGGGAGTGTTGCTGAACAGAGTGACCTGGGGTTGAGGGTTCATAGTTCCTTGAAAGTGGAGTCGCAGGTAGACAGGGCGGTGAAGAAGGTGTTTGGTACGCTTGCCTTTATTGGTCAGTGCATTGAGTACAGGGAGTTGGGAGGGTCATGTTGCGGCTGTACAAGACGTTAGTTAGGGCTGCTTTGGGAATACTGCTTTCAATTCTGGTCTCCCTGCCATGGGAAGGATGTTGTGAAACTTGAGAGGGTTCAGAAAAGATTTACACGGATGTTGGAGGCTCTGTGCTATAGGGAGAGGCTGAATAGGCTGGGGATATTTTCTCTGGAGTATCAGAGGCCGAGGAGTGACCTCACAGAGGTTTACAAAATCATGAGGGGCATGGATAGGGTGAACAGCGGTAAGGTTTTAGTTTAAAACCTCTCACCACCCTGCTTCAGTCGCCTCACCTCTCGCTTGCTGCAGCGCTGCTAATTAAAAAAAACCCTCTCCATAACGACCGGTACCCCCCCAATACCATATCCTCACCGCCCCTCCCTGTATAAGGAGCATCTGCAGCTCCAGGATGCAACTGAGAAACATAGAAAATGGGGAGCAGGAGTAGGCTTCTCGGTTCTTCGAGCCTGCCCTGCCAATCAACAAGTTGATCTCAAGTTTTTGAGAAGATTTGTAGCTCGGGTTGTAGAGGGCTTAGCGAGCATGTCTACAACCTCAACAGGTTGACCATCCAACTCAGTCCCCTGTTCCTGCTTTGAGTGACCCCTTCGATCCCTGTGGAGCTACAATCAAATTCCTTCCTGAAAACATTCAGTCTTTCGGCCACGACCACTCTCTGCGGCAGAGAATTACACAGCCTCCCCCGCTCTCTGGGTTGAAGACTTTTCTCCTCATCTTGCGCCCAAGGCTTAAGAAGACAGCCACACGTTTTCTGCATGTTCGCACAATGTGGAGACATTCCCCTTTCAGTAGGAAAGAAGACAAATTATACTAAGAGAAAAGACTGAGCGGAGCTTTGACCCAGATGGGGCAGTTGGCAGCGATGGAAGGGAAACGGTCGTTCGCACCCCGCCCCCCAACAACAACCTCCCACCCTCCCAAGACCCGCTGCAGATTCCAGTCAAGTGACTAACCAAAAAGAAAATGGAATCTGGGATCTGCCTCAATCCAGAATGATGGCTCCAACAGCGTCTTATACAACAACTAGGGGGAGAAGTGGGGGGGTGGGGAGGGGAGGGAAATTGGTTGGGGAGGGGAAGGTAGTGGGGGGGGCTCCAAACCCTTTGCGAAATTCGTGAAGACCGCCTGGGTCCCAGCGTTTCCTGAAATGAGAGTGTCGGGATGGGGGGTTGGGATAGGGAAGGAGAAAGGAAGACCAGTTAGGGAGATGGGCGGAACTAGGCAACAACAAAAAAAGACTGCATTTGCCTGGCGCCCCCACCAAAGCACCACCGACGCATCCAATTCAGCATTCCACAGGCCCAAGCGAACCTACGTTGCCAGCGAACAGCGCAAAGATCAGCTAATCAGCCAGGGTACACACGCAGTGATGAATGGCATTTGGACATCCACTGTAGTGGCATCACATCACTACGCATCATATCCACCCACTGAGCTGGCCAGTAGGTAGGAGGGGATAAGCTGGGTGTGGCTGGACAATGTATGCAATAGAGGAGGGGAGGGTAAGTTCACTGGCAGCAATGAGACCTGGGTGTCTTTGTTCCAAACGTATTTACATTGTGGACCTTCTAATCCTTGTCCTCCTAGGGGACAGAGGTCATGGGTTTGGAAGGTGCTGTCTAAGGATCCTTGGGGAAGTCACTGTAGATGGTACACAATGCTGCGACTGAGCGTTGGTGGCGGAGGGAGTGGGTGCTTGTGGATGTGGTGCCAATCCAAGGGGGTGGGGGGTGGGTGGTGGGGGGCTTCTTTGTCCCTGGATGGTATCGAGCTTCTCGAGCATTGTTGGAGCTGCCCCCAACCAGGTCAAGTGGCGGGGGAGGTATTCCCTCACACTCCTGCCTTGTCGGTAGTGGGATATGTGTGTGTGTGTGTGTGTGTGTGTGTGTGCGTGCGTGTGCAGGGTCAGGAAGGGAAATACTCGCTGCAGGATTCCCAGCCTCTGACCTGTTTTTGTAGCCATTATATTTATATAACTGGTACAGTTCTCAGTTTCTGGTTAATGGTAACCCCCAGGGTGTTGACAGTGCAGGGGGGGATTCAGTGGCGATAACACCACAGGATGTCAAGGGGCAATGGTTAGATTCTCTCTCAATGGTAACCCCCAGGATGTTGATAGTGGGGAGATTCAGTGATGGTAACACCATTGATTGTCAAGGGGGTGATGGTTACATCCTGTCTCAAGGGTAACCCCCAGGATGTTGATGTGGGATGGGGAATTCAGTGATGGTAACACCATTGAACATCAAGTGCTGGTGGTTGGATTCTCTCTCTAGATGGTCACTGCCTGGCATTTGCATGGCGTCAATGTTCTGTACCATTTGTTAGCTCAGGCACGTGGGCACAGACTGCTTCAATGTTTAAACAGTTGAAAAGTGATCTGAGTAACATTCAGAACTTCTGATGGAGTGACACTCGATGATGGAGCGACACTTGATGATGAAGCAGCTGAGGTGGTCGGACAGAAAAGCTCTTGCTTTGTGTGAGCCATGGCTCCCATCAACTGGAACATTCTCCCTGAATTCCTGAGCACCAGGAATGGAGGGCTATCCTGGAGGGCCTGGTAATAATATACTGCAAACCGGCACCGCAAAAGGAACACCATCCCCCCGATGCAAACCTCCACACAACTCTTTAAAGCAGTGCTGGTTCCGAGTGGGATTTACCTGCTTCACATGTGACCCATGGGGTTGGGGGAATCTCCAATTCCCTGATGAACCACCAGATGCGTGGATGTGGATTCGCCATTGGAAATCTTCTCTTCCTCCCTTCGCTTCAGGCAGGCGGCTTTTGGGTTCAGATTCCTCTCTGTGACGGAGGACAAAGCCAACAGTGAGACTTTCCTTCCCCCTGCACAATCCCCCCAGCTGGCTTCCTGTCAAGCATTACCTGAACCAATTGAGACCTCATTGTGGAAGAAGGAAATTGGTGAACAGGAGAGGGACCATAGGACCGGTCACAACAGGGACAGGTTGTGCAGGTAGGACAATAAAAAACAAGGAGAAGGCAGGACATTCCCATCGCCTGAAACCTCTACCACCCCCAACTATCAACATCCTAGGGGCTACCATTGACATGAAATTTAATCATTCCCCCTTCACACTCAATGGCATTATCATCACTGATTCCCCCACTATCAACATCCTGGGGGTTACCATTGACCAGAAACTGAACTGGGACTCAGCCCCATATCGATACAAGGGCTACAAGAGCAGGTCAGATACTGGGAATCCTGCAGTGAGTAACTCCCCTCCTGACTCCCCCCAAAGCCTTAGATCATGATCATAGAATCCCTACAGTGTGGAAACAGGCCCTTCGGCCCAACAAGTCCACACTGATCTTCAGAGCATCCCACCCAGACTCATCCCCTTAATCTACACATCCGTGAACACTACGGGCAATTTAGCACAGTCAATCCACCCTAACCCGCACATCTTTGGGCTGTGGGAGGAAGCCGGAACACCCGGAGGAAATCAACGCAGACACGGGGAGAACGTGCAAACTCCACACAGTCGCCTGAAGGTGGAATCGAATCTGGGACTCTGGCACTGTGAGGCAGCAGTGAGCCCACAAATTGACAAGGCACACATCAGGAGTGCGAGGGAATACCCCCCACTTGCCCTGGATGGGGGAAGCTCCGACAACTCTTGAGGAACAGAACACCGTCCAGGGACAAAGCAGCCCCCCCTTGGATTGGCACCACATCCACAAGCACCCACTCCCTCCGCCACCGACGCTCAGTCGCAGCAGTGTGTACCATCTACAGCGACTCCCCAAGGCTCTTCAGACAGCACCTTCTAAAACCGTGAATAGTACCCTCTAGAAGGACAGGGGCAGCTGATACATGGGAACACCACCCGCTGCAAGTTTCCCTCCAAGCCACTCAAAATCCTGACCTGGAAATACGTCGGCCATTCCTTTATTTTCAATGGATCAAAATCCTGGAATGCCCTCCCTAATGCCATCGTGTGGGGTGTCCCTACACCACAGGGGGGCCTGCAGCAGTTCAAGATGGTGGCTCACCCCCCCTCTTTCTCAAGGGGCAATTAGGGATGGGCAATAAATGTTTGCCCAGCCCCTGACACCCACAAACGTGCTTACCCTGGCTGCCAAGGACTGAGCTACAGTTAAAATCCACAGGGTTTGTGCTATAGGGAGACGTCGAATAGGCTGGGGCTAATTTCCCTGGAGCGTCGGAGGCTGAGGGGGTGACCTTATAGAGGCTTATAAAACCATGAGGGGCATGGATAGGGTGAATAGCCAAGGTCTTTTCCCCCAAGGTAGGGGAGTCCAAAACTAGAGGGGCATAGGTCTAAGGTGAGAGGGGAAAGATTTAAAAGGGACCTGAGGGGCAACTTTTTCACAGAGGGTGGTGCGTGTATGGAATAAGCTGCCAGAGGAAGTGGTGGAGGCTGGTACAATTACAACATTTAAAAGGCATCTGGATGGGGGCATGGATAGGAAGGGTTTAGAGGGATATGAGCTAAATGCTGACAAATGGGACTAGATGAATTTAGCATATTTGGTCAGCGTGGACGAGTTGCATGAAGGGTCTGTTCAGTCTGTGACCCACAAGGCAAGGGAGTACACAGTGAATGTTAGGACTCTGGGAAATAGAGAATTAGAGGGAACTTGATGTACATGTCCATAGATCCTTGAAGGTAGCAGGAGAGGTTGAGAAGATGGCTAAGGAGGGATATGGGGAACTTGCCTTGATCGTTCGTGGTTTTGAATACAAAGGGAAATGAGGTTATGATGGAGCTGTATATAACTTTAACTAGACAACAGCTGGATTACAGTGTGCAGTTCTGGTCCCTACACTGTAGGAGGTAATGTGATAATGCTGAAGAAGGTTCAGAGGAATTTAACCAGGATGTTGCCTGGACTGGAGTGATTCAGCGATGGAGAGAGACCAGAGAGGCTGGGGTTGTTTTCCTTCGAGCAGAGAGGGTGTATACAAAATTATGAGGGGCATTGACACAGTCGATAGGGAGAAGCTTTTCCCCTTAGTAGACAAATCAATAAACGAGCCAGAAGGCTCATGGAGATTTAAGACGGGGTGCGGAAGGTTGAGAGTGGATTTGAGGAAAGATTTTTCACCCAGAGGGCGTGGAGGTATCTGGAACCCACAGCTGAAAGGGTGCTAAAGCCAGGAACCCTCAATGCCTGGTTCGGCCACATCTGGAATATTGTGTCCAGTTCTGGTCGCCTCATCATGGGAAAGATGTGGAAGCGTTGGAAAAGGTGTAGAGGAGATTTACCAGGATGTTGCCTGGCATGGAGGGAAGGTCTTACACGGAAAGTTTGAGAGAGATAGGGCTTTTCTCTTCAGAACGACGAAGGATGAGAGGTGACTTGATAGAGGTGTACAAAATGATCAGAGCTATAGATAGAATAGACAGGCAGAGACTTTTTCCTAGGGTGGAGGTAGCTATTACAAGGGGGCATAGTTTTAAAGTGAGTGGAGGTAGATATAGGGGAGATGTCAGAGGTAGGTCCTTTACTCAGAGAGTGGTAGGGGTGTGGAATGCATTGCCGGAGAGGGCAGTGGAGTCGGCCTCATTAGGGGCATTTAAGCGGCTATTAGATAGGCATATGGATGATAGTATAAGGCAGGGGTGGAGGCTAGATAGACCTTAGGATTAGGGTAAAAGTTCAGCACAACATCGTGGGCCGAAGGGCCTGTACTGTGCTGTACTGTTCTATGTTCTATGACATGAAGTGACACGTAGAGGAGCACCTGGAATGCTATAATGAACAAGGCTACAGTCCAAGTGCTGGAAAAAGAAACTAGAATGGATAAGCGCTTGATGACCAGTGCGGAAATGATGGGCTGAAGGGCCTCTTTCCATACTATGAACAGTCTCCAACATAGCTAATTTAATCAGTCCGATTCAGGCATACCTCCAGAGCAGAGTGGGACTAGAACCTGGATCTTCTAGCCCAGAGGTAGGGGCAATACAATTGTACCACAAGTCTCCTCTCCATTGTCAGACGAAGACAAGAAACCTTTGCTCAGTGTTACCCAAGAGTCCCAGACCAGCCTGGATAAAGATGGCAGATTCCCTTTACTGAGATCCGAACACCTCACCTCAGAGTCCGAGGCACACTCAGCTCCGAAGGGGGCCATTTGGCCTGTTGTGTCCATGCCAGCCCACAAAGCTCTGAATTCATTCATTTTTTCCAGCTCGAGCCCACAGCCCCCGCAAGCTATGGCAATGCCAGTCAATGCTGCCCACATATTTGAGAGTTTGTGACTCATCCATCATTTCAGGCAGTGCATTCCAGACTCCCACCACCCCTCTTAGGTGAGAAACATTCTCCTCAACCCTCATATGTCTTACCCTAAGTCCATGCCCCCTGGTTATTGACCCTTCTATGAATGGAATAAGTGGCCTATCTACGTCCCTCATTGTCTTATACAACCCAGGTTCCCTCCCAACCTTCACTGCTCCGAGGAAAACAATCCCAGTCCATCCCATATATAACACAGTGTGGAGCTGGAGGAACACAGCAGGCTAGGCAGCGTCAGAGGAGCAGGAAAGTTGACGTTTCTGAAGAAGGGTCCCAACCCGAAACGTCAACAGTCCTGCTCCTCTTGCTGCCTGGCCTGCTGTGTTCCTCCAGCTCCGCACTGCACTATCGCTGAATCCAGCATCTGCAGTTCTTACTACCTCTCAGTCTATCCCATCTTAGCTGAGAACCTCCACCCCATGTAACGTCCTGGTGAATTTCCCCTGCGCCGTCTCCAGTGCAATCACGTCTATCTTTTGCAAAGCAGTGAGCAGAACCGCATGTAATACACTAGGGGTGATCTAACCAATGTTTCCTACAGTTGCCAACATCACCACCCAATCCCTGCATGGGCTAACTAATGTATCAATGGAACTGAGTTCGAGACGTTCGAGAGCATCCATTTCCTGGGAGTGATGGTCCGCACACGTTGGCGCAACGGTCAAGAAAGCACCAGAGGAGGCTAAGGAAATTCGGCATGCCCACCAATTTTTATAGGTGCACCATAGAAAGCATGCCATCTGAATGCATCACGAAGCGGTATGGAAACTACTCTTCCCAAGACCGTAAGAAACTACATAGAGTTGCGCAAATGTAGCCCAGTCCATCAGCCTTCCATCCAACGACTCAATCTCCACTTCCCACTGCCCCAGGAAGGCAATCAAAGAACACATACACACATACACACATACGTACACACATACGAACAGATTCGAGAATAGCTTCTTCCCCGCTGTTATCGGACTTCAGAGCAGCCCTATGGTCTGGGAAGACAATGGTGCCTTGACTTGACCATTGTTGTACACGAAACAGAAATTGCCTGGAAAAGCTCAGCAGGTCTGGCAGCATCGGCAAAGGAAGAAACAAAGTTAACGTTTCGGGTCCGGTGACCCCTCCCTGAGAACTCATCGACCATCGCTGTGCCCAGCGCCACCCTCCCAGTCTGCGGCCCCACTGTACCACCCGCGAGCCCACCTACCTCTCACTTGTTGCTCTAGCCCGAGGATGACAGAGACGGCCTGGTGGAGGATGAGGAGCTTGGTCTGTGGCTTGTCGTTCTTCATGTGGAGCTGACACATGCGGCCCAGCTCCTTGAAGGCCTCGTTGATGTCGCGCACGCGGAGACGCTCCCGCGCATTGTTCGCCATGCGCCGGTCCTTCTCCCGCTCGGCTTTCTGGCCCGGGTTCAGCTCATCGTCCTCGTGGTTACTGAAACGGGCGGCAGAGGTCAGGTCAGCAGGCAAACCACAGGCCACCCGCGTTGGGAGGGAGTGAGCGGACGGAGACGAAGCGTTGAGGAACCCGCAATGTGACCGGGACACCGTGGAGTTACACGGCACGGAAACGGAACTTTTCGGCCCAATTTGTCCAGAAGGCAAACGGTAGGCCGGCCTCCGTGACGAGAGGTGTCGGGTCCAGGAGCAGGGATGTAGAATCACAGAACCCAGACAGTGTGGAAGCAAGCCATTCGGCCCATCGAGTCCACACTACCCCTAGGAAGGGCACACCACCCAGACCCACCCTCCTACCCAATCCCTGTGACCCTGCATTTCGCACGGCCAATCCACCCTCACTCGGACATCCCTGGGCACTACAGGACAATTTAGCATGGTCAACCCACCCTAACCTGCACATCCCTGGGCACTATGGGGCAATTTAGCACGGCCAATCCACTCTAACCCGCACATCTTTGGACTGTGGGAAGAAACCAGAGCACCCAGAGGAAACCCACGCAGACAGAGGGAGAACATGCAAACTCCACACAGACAGCTGCCTGAGGGTGAAATTGAACCCGGGTCCCTTGTGCTGTGAGGCAGCAGTGCTAACCACTGAGCCACCGTGACCCCTTACTGCAATGGTACAGGGTGAGACCACACCTGGAGTATTGTGGGGGAAGTTCTGGTCTCCTTATCCAAGGAAGGATGTTCTGGCCACAGAGGAAGTGAGACTGATTCCTGGGATGGCAGGACTGACGTATGGAGAGAATCTGGATTGGTTAGGATTATATTCACTGGCAGTTTAGAAGAATGAGGAGTGGGGGACCTAATAGAAACTTATAAAATTCTAACACAACTAGACAGGGGGGGAAAGGCAGGAAGGATGTTCCCAATGACCAGGGAAAGACCAGAACTGGGGTGGGGGGGGGGTGGTGTCACAGTCTAGAGGAGACGGGGTGGGATTGAGACGAAGAGAAACATCTTCACCCAGAGAGTGGTCAGGGCTATGGTCAGGGTCAGGGCTACAGTCAGGGTCAGGGTTAGGGTCATGGTTACTGTTAGGGCTAGTGTTTGGCTTAGGGTCAGGTCAGGGTTATGGTCAGGGTCAGTGTCAGAATCAGTGTTAGGGGAGCCCTGTGGGATTCTCTGCCACAGAAAGCAGTCGGGGCCAGAACATTGGAATATTCTCAAGAAGCTGTTGGATTCTTTTGTGACAGAGGAAAACAGACCAGCCGTCCCCAAAGTCCACATAACCAAACTGGAACAGATAAAAATTTTACAGAGAGGGCTTGACAGGGTAGACATGGAGAGGCTACCTGTCCAGGTTGGGGAGTCAGACACAAGGGACTGACGGACTCAGGTTAAGGGGCATGTATCTAACAGACGACAGATTTTTTAGACACGGAGGAGACCTGCAGATGGTAGAGCTCTGTCGAGATACTGATGAAGGGTTTGGGGGCAATTGTGTGAGGACATTACCGCTGAACAGTAAATTGAGAGTCGCTTTGGCAGGGGGGAGTCTGGAGTCACGTTGTACATCCAGACCAGTTAAGGGCAGCAGATTTCCCTCCCCCCTCCTCGATTAGCAAACCCCAATGGGACTTTAAAGACAATCGACATGGTCGTCATTAGATTAATATTTACTCCCAGACTTTTGCAGAATTCAAATTTTATCGTCAATCACAGAGGGATTTGAACCCAGTGCCCTCTGTCCATTAACCCCTGGGCCTCTAATCCAGTGATGCTACTACAAAATAGGACCTGGCTTAACCATGATCGAATGGAACAGTCTAGAGGGGCTGAATGGTCATCTCACGTTGCCGCTAGAGATTGGGAATAGCAGCAACAGTGGGCTTTGTGCACAGGCTTTCTGAAGACAAGGAAAAGCTTGTGTGTGAAGGAGGACACGGTGGAGAGAGTACAGGGTTGGGTTGACCAGACCTCCACGACCCGCACGCCCAGCCCACGGAGACAATGACGCACCTTGACCGACTGCGACCCAGCTTGTCTTTCCTGGGATCGTTGGCATCATCATCCTCGGACAGGTCATCTTCCAGCTGGGAGCCAAGGCTGCTTTCCTTCTCTTTGTCGTCTGCTTTGGTTTCCGAGGACAGTGCCTGGGAACAGCCCCCCGAGGAGAAAGCTGGTAACAGGAGCAACACAGGGCATCAGGACAGATTCAAAATGGGGCAACAGTTTACATGGTGGAGAGAAGGCCAGTGCTGGGTTAAGGTTATGGTCAGGGCTACGGCTAGGGTCAGGATCATGGTTACTGTTAGGGCTAGTGTTTGGCTTCGGGTCAGGTCAGGGTCAGTGTTAGTGTTAGGGTCAGTGTTAGGGTCAGGGTCGGTGTCAGTGTTAGGGTCAGGGTTGGTGTTAGGGTCAGGGTCGGTGTCAGGGTCAGGGTCAGGGTCAGGGTTATGGTCGGGGTCGGTGTCAGGGTCAGGATCGGTGTCAGGGTCAGGGTTATGGTCAGGGTCAGGGTCAGGGTTATGGTCAGGGTCAGGGTCAGGGTCAATGTTAGTGTCAGGGTCAGGGTTATGATCAGGGTCAGGGTCAGGGTCAGTGTTATGGTCAGGGTCAGGGTCAGGGTCAGGGTCAGTGTCAGAGGTGTGCGGTACAGGTCCTACCTCGACACACATCCTGTGTAGGTTGGCTCAGAGCAGCAGCAGCTAGAGCCGCAGACACCACACTGGGCAGCCCCGAGAGACTGGGATGAAGATTTGTCGTTTCCTCACGATGAGTTGCTACCTGTGGGTGAAGGAAGGAAGGACAGAGTCAGACCGGCACCACGAGATTGGGCTGACCTCACCTTGTACAGGGCACGGTATTGCCACAGTACAGCACAGAGGGCACTACTCTCCCTCTGTCTATCTCTCCCTCACTCTTTCCCTACTCTCCCTCCATCTCTTTTGCTCTCTCTTTCTTTCTCTGTTGTCCCTCCCTTTCTCTCTCTCTCTCTCTATTCTCCCCTCAACTTCTTTCTCTATTTCTCCCTCTTTCCATTTCTGTCTTTCATCTCAGAATCAGGATGTCCTGATGTTGAGTGAATGCAGCACTATCGGAGGGTCAGCGCCGAGGGAGCGGGCGCTGTCGGAGGGTCAGCGCTGAGGGAGCGGGCACTGTCGGAGGGTCAGCGCCGAGGGAGCGGGCACTGTCGGAGGGTCAGCACCGAGGGAGCGGGCACTGTCGGAGGGTCAGTGCCGAGGGAGTGGGCACTGTCGGAGGGTCAGTGCCGAGGGAGCGGGCGCTGTCGGAGGGTCAGCGCTGAGGGAGCGGGCGCCGTCGGAGGGTCAGCGTCGAGGGAGCGGGCGCCGTCGGAGGGTCAGTGTCGAAGGAGCGGGCGCTGTCGGAGGGTCAGTGCTGAGGGAGCGGGCGCTGTCGGAGGGTCAGTGCTGAGGGAGCAGGCACTGTCGGAGGGTCAGTGCTGAGGGAGCGGGCACTGT
>JAHRHZ010000169.1:0-12028 GCA_024137785.1 Ginglymostoma cirratum
CTTCACTGTCCCCCCCATGAAACACTCCCAGGGACGGGGACAGCATGGGGTTAGATACAGACCTCTCCTGCCCCAGCTCTGAAAATCCCTGTTCCTGAAGATTCCCGCGGGCAACGTTCCAAAGCGGGAATGATGGTGTCTGTTTCTCCGTTCCAGGGCCTGATGGACGAAGAGGTGTACCTCGTCCTGGTGGGAATCTGGAAGATGCAGCAGGGAATATTTTAACGGAAGGAGCAAAGGGATTGGTGGGAGGTGGGGTGGGGGGGGGGGTGTTAAATAACGGGAGAAGTGTTGGCAAGAACATGACTGGCATCGTAACGTATCCAGGCCCAGAGATGGATGCTCCAAGCAATAGCCTATCAGATCCCCCATTCCCACGCTGTTCCACACTGAGAGTGGGCAGCGTGGCAGAACTACAGCGGATTGGCACATGACCAGTGGGTGGTGAGGGAGGGTCACCGGACCCAAAAGTTTAGCTCTGATCTTATTTTTTTCTTCTCTTCGCGGATGCTGCCAGACCCGCTGAGCTTTTCCAGCAACTTCTGTTTCCTCTTTTCTCCCCAACCCTTGCCACCTCGGCAAGGGAATACCACGCCCCTCCGACGGATGCCAGCCCCTGGCACCAGCTTCCGTGAGCACCGTTCACTGTCGCAGGCTATTCAACCTGGTGGGGCCTCCCACACTCAGCGAGCAGCGACTGATCTGGCGGCTCCTCCTCCTTCGTGAAGAGAGAGAGTGGGCACATTTTACTCAATAACATGCGTTATTCCTCTCTCAAACCCTGACAACAAAAGTCAGGCCGAATGTGAGGTTCACAGCTTCTCTTGCGGACTCTCTGACCACGCAGTTTCTTCTGTGGCTCAAACCTGGCTGAGGAAGTCGACCGATTTCCTCCTTTTCGAGGGGTTAGATCGCGAGTAAAGAACTTGTGACGATACCCCCACCAGTTTAGAAAGATCTTTTTGAGACTTACGAAATCCCGAGGATGTTGGGGGCAGCTCGGGAGGCTGTTCGTCTTAATCAGGCTGACTAAAGCAAGGGTCAGAGCGTAGAAAAAAGGCCAAATTCCCCATCAAAGGCAGATTTACTCTTGTCTGAGAGGACTGATGGACTGTGGAATTTCACTGTCTGATGAGCTGAGGTTGAGCGGGCCCAGGGCCCTTCACTTCTCGCAGGTTAGAAGATTGACAGGCGACCTTATTGAAACATACTCTTAGGGGGAAATTGACAGGAGAGACGCAGAGAGGTTCTTACCCCCTTATGTGGGAGAGCCTAGGAACCAGAGGGGCATCATCTTAGCATTAGGGGTGGCCCATTGAAGACAGCGGTGGGGAGGAATACAGGGAGAACTAGCCATTTGGATACGAAGGTAGGAGACAGAGGGTGGGTGGTGGAGGGTTGTTTCTCAGGCTGGAGGCCTTTGACCAGCAGTGTGCCACAAGGATCGGTGCTGGGTCCACTGCTTTTCGTTAGTTATATAAATGATTTGGATCTGAACGTAGGAGGTATGATTAGTAAGTTTGCAGACGACACCAAAATTGGAGGTGCAGTGGACAGCGAAGAAGGTTACCTCAGAGTACAACGGGATTTTGATCAGATGGGCCAATGGGCTGAAGAGTTTAATTTCGATAAAAATGAGATGCTGGATTTTGCAAAGGCACATCAGGGCAGGACTTATACACTTGATGGTAAGGTCCTGGTGAGTGCTGCTGAACAAAGAGACCTTGGAGTGCACGTTCATATTCCCTTGAAAGTGGAGTCGCAGGTAGACAGGGCAGTGAAGAAGGTGTGCGGTACGCTTGCCTTCATTGGTCAGTGCATTGAGTGTAGGAGTTGGGAAGGTCATGTCGCGGCTGTACAGGACATTGGTTAGGGCCACTTTTGGAATATTGTGTGCAATTCTGGTCTCCCTGCTAAAGGAAGGTTGTGAAACTTGAGAGAGTTCGGGAAAGATTTACACAGATGTTGCCAGGGTTGGAGGGTTTGAGCTACAGGGAGAGGTTGAATAGGCTCGGGCTATTTTCCCTGGAATGTCGAAGGCTGAGGAGTGACCTTATGGAGGTTTATAAAATCATGAGGGGCATGGAGAGGGTGAATAGCCAAGGTCTTTTCCCCAGGGTGGGGGAGTCCAAAACTAGAGCGGCATAGGTTTAAGGTGAGGAGGGAAAAGATTTAAAAGTGACCTGAGGGGCAGGTTTTTCACACAGAGGATGGTGTGTGTATGGAATGAGCTGCCAGAGGAAGTGGTGGAGGCTGGTACAATTACAACATTTAAAAGGCATCTGGATGGGTACAAGAATAGGAAGGGTTTAGAGGATAGGGGCCACATGCTGGCAAATGGGACTAGATTAATGTAGGATATCTGGTCAGCATGGACGGGTTGGGCTGAAGGGTCTGTTTCTGTGCTGTATATCTCTATGACTCAGCGAGGGAGCATTCAGAGGAGCATGGACAGGAATTGGTGCCAGAACCTGATAGTACCGAATGGCAGAGCAGGTCAGATGGGCTGACTTGCCTCATCCTGACCTTCGTTTCTGACGCGCGAAATGTTTTGAGGTGTTTTTTTTTGGGCATCTCCTTCTGGGCATTGACAACACAGGAAGCTCCTTCACAGCGTGAGGAAGGAACTGGGAATAAAATAAACCAGGGAGACAGCAGAATTTTTAAAATATGTATTATATACAGGCATCCCTATGTCCGCAGGTCTGCACCCCATTTCCCCCGCTCCATCCAAAAACAATGGCACCTCATCCATAAGGCCAGTGAGAGAAGCCACTGTTATCAGACTCCTGAATGGACCACTCATCTATTAGAGTCGATCATTCTCTGCACCTTCTCTATAGCTGCAAAGCCATATTCTGTTCTGTTACCCTGACGTGCTTACAGAAGGCGTTATTTACCTGGATAGCACACAAAACCATATTTGATTTATTGCAGTCACACATACCTAAGTACACAAGCTTTGTTTTGCCAGCAGATCATAGTAAACAAGAGCATACAGATCGCAGGGTGCTTAGACAGAGCGAGGCATACAACATTACAGCTGCATAGAAGGTGCACCAAAGCAAGGTCAACATCAGCCAGCTCGACATTATTTCCATATCAGAGAGGCCCATTCTGCAGTCCAATAACGGCAGGGTCAGAACCTGGTAGTGAAGCTTCTGCGTGACAGAAGAGGTTGGAAGAGAGCGATACTGGGGTGGGAAGGGTCTTTAATGACATTGGCAGCCCTTCCGCGGCAATGAGAAGTCTAGATGCAGTCCGTGGTCATCTTCCGTGATGGTCTGGGCTGTGCACACAACTTTCTGCGGTTTCTTACGGTCCTGGCCAGAACTGTTGCTGTCCCAAGCCACGGTGCACCCAGATAGAGTGCTTTCTATAGCGCATCTGTCAAAGTCGGTGAGGGTCCTTGTGGACATGCCAAATTTCCTGAGTCAAGAAGAGGGGCATTATCGTGCCTCCTTGACCATCATATCTACATGGGAAATCCAGGACACATTGTCGGTGACTGTCACTCCTAGGAACTCGCATCCCCCACACCTCAACTTCTTCGTTGTTAGCTGGAGCGTGTCCTCTCCTTTCACTTTTCTTACTGTATCTCCTTATGTGTGGAAATAACAAATCGAACTAAAAAATCCCCTTTGACTTATAAAGATTGCGATAAAGGCAATCCCGTGAGCTGACTGTATAGAGGTTTGGTTTGGACAAGAGACGCAGAAGGGAAGGGAAGGGAAGAGGCTGAAATTGTGGAATCTTTTCTCATTTAAAACTATGGGATGGTTGCCTGGATAGTGATTTTGGTGGGGTGGGGGGGGGGGGGCATGCTCATTTAATTTTAAAAGCAGAAATCAGGCAGATTGTTGAAGGAAAGAATTTCACTGGAGCTGCGGGGAAACAGATGGTTCTGCAGGGCCAGTGCTGGGCCGAATAGCCTCTTTGTTGTGCTTACACCACTAGGTTGGGGACAACATTGAAAGGGGCACATACAATCGCTATCCAGCTCTTCACCCCATATTCGTCAGTAATTTGTGGTCCACGAGTCTTGAATTCAGCATTTTGACCTCCCATCGATTTGCTGTCTGCCAAAAGATTTCCGAAGACAAATCGAAGTCACTGTTCCAAGGGCCAGTTGCGATTCCAGAGTGTGGACACGTCCTTTTCAAACATACTTTCTCATTTTGATGACGCTGTCTTTTTAAGAGGTTATCGTGTCCTTGTCTTTGTTTGAAGGGACGTTGTAAGGCAGAGGTGCTGAGCTGGGTAGTTTAGACCACTTGAGTAAACAACTTGGGTTTTTTTTTAAGAAAAACAGCCTGAAAGGATGCAGCTAGGTCTCTCAGATCAGGATTTCTGGGCAGCACCAGAAGCTATTGGGGTTTCAACAGATTGAGTGTTCAGGGAACGTCTCCTGGCTGCTACGCTCTCTGAATTTTCTTTTTACGTCTTTTTCCTCCTGGATTGGAGAACCGCATGTGAGAATCTGCGTCCGAATTTTCCTTTTGCTTTTGCCAAGGGGTGCGTTTAATGGGATGTCGTTACATTGGAACAGTTAATTTGTAATAGCTATTGTATCTATTATTCTCTTAATAGAGTTGTTATTCTAAATTCCTCTTTCTTTTGTTTGTATGTTTCACCACAGTGTTTAAATAAATTGTTTCACTTAACATCAAAGAGCTTGAGTAGTTGTACTGCATCTGGAACACTGCACTTCATGCCTGCCTTTAAAATAAGTTACGCTACCTTCTTAAAATATTTTGAGGGGTTCTGGTCTGGTCAATATTGACCATGCCAATAGTCTTCAGTACTCTCGAAAGCTCAGATCAAACCATAATACCAGAGACTTGCTATTGAGTGGGGAAGCAAAGGCCAGAGAAATTTGGCAAACTCCCACCCTTTGAACTACCTAAGGAATTGGGTCCTTGCCTTTTGGCTCTGTTAACTCTTTCAATTTTGGTTTTTGTAATCAAGTGGGCACCAGTGAATGGCAATTCCGTGCGTTTTTTGCTTTACTTATGTATTCCTATACCTAGTACATGACAAATAGATTAATCCAAACACATCTAATCCCCAAAAAAGCGTAGTGCCTAAGACAAAAATACAATAGGGTCTACTCCATGTGGTTCCTCCTCTTTCCAACTCTTCTCTGCCATTTGAATAGGTGATGGTTAATCTAATTGTGGCCTCACTTCTACTTCTCAGCCTGCCCTCTTTGGCTAGACAGAGATGGGCCAAATGGCCTATTCCTGCACGTACAGCTTACGGAGACCCTCTTCGGTAAAGTATCCACATCTCATCCTCAAACGGCCTATCTTCCACTGATCTCTAAGTGACAGAATTCCAGAGACTTACCAACTCAGAGACACATTAACCTGATCGCAGTCTTAAATAGGAGACCCCACTTTTCCTTTAGTTTTCAACTGTGATACTCCGGTCTCGTTTCCCACAACACCACATCTGCAGCACTGTGTACAATTCAGGTCACCCTGCTACAGGAAGGATGTTATTACACTGGGAAAATAAAAAGCGTTACCAGGGCTGGAAGCATTTGTGTTATAGCCAAATACTGGACAGACTGGGACTTTTCTCCCTAGAGCACTGGAGGCCGAGGGGTGACCTTATTGAAGTTTATAAAATTATGAGGGGTATTAGATGAATAGCCAAGGTCTTTTCCCCAGGGTAGGAGGAGTCCAAAACTAGAGGGACATTGAGCTTAAGAGCCGTGAGATTATGCTGCAGCTCTATGAGACTATGGTTAGACCACACTTGGAATATTGTGTTCAGTTCTTGTCACCTCATTACAGGAAAGATGTGGAAGCTTTAGAGAGGGTGCAGAGGAGATTTACCAGGATGCTGCCTGGACTGGAGGGCAGGTCTTATGAGGAAAGGTTGACGGAGCTAGGGCTTTTCTCATTGGAGCGAAGAAGGATGAGAAGTGACTTGATAGAGGTGTACAAGATGATGAGGCATAGATAGAGTGGATAATCAAGACTTTTTTCCTAGGGTGGAAATGACTATTACAAGGGGGCATAATTTTAAGGTGATTGGAGGAAGGTATAGGGGAAATGTCAGAGGTAGGTTCTTTACAGAGTGGTGTGCGTGTGGAATGCGCTGCCGGCAGAGGTAGTGGAGTCAGATACATTAGAGGCTTTTAAGCGACTCTTGGATAGGTACATGGAGGATAGTAAAATGTAGGGTATGCAGGGTACATTGATCTTAGTAGGGTAATAGATCGGCACAACATCGTGGGCCGAATGGCCTGCATAGTGATGTTCTATGGGGCACAGGGTTATGGTGAGAGGGGAAAAGGTTTAAAAAGGACCAGACGGGCAACTTTTTCATACAGAGGGTGGTGCGTGTGTGGAACAAGCTGCCAGAGGAAGTGGTGGAGGCTGGTACAATTACCACATTTGAACTGCAACGTGGATAGGAAGGGTTTCAACGAACATGGACTAAATGCAGGTAAATTCGGTTCAGTTGGGAAACCTGGTCAGCACCGACAAGTTAGACTGAAGGGTCTGTTTTCGTGCTGTAGGACTTAAAGGAAAATAGTTTCTCAGCACCCCTTCTGTCAAATCCTATCAGAACCTCGTGTGTTTCGTTAACTGTACCTTTCATTCTTTGAACTTCCAACAGATACAAACCTGACTTGCTCCTTCCTCATCAGAGTCCAGGAATCAGTTGCTAAACTGCTTCAAATGCATTTACATTCGCTCCTAAATGAGGAGACCGAAACTGCACGGACTGCTCCAGCTGTGGCCTCACCACCGCCCTGTGAAAAATCGCTGCTTTGGGATCCCGATTCCCCTTGCACTAAACAACAAGTCAGTTCACTTTCCAGATCACCTGCTGAGCCAGCCAACCAACAGCGCAATTCCTTAGCTATCCGTAAAATCTTCTGTTGGTGCTTTCTATCAAGACTTCACTCAGAGGACAGGACAGCATTTATTACCAATCCCTAATTGCCCTGAAGGCGTTGTAAGAGTCAACCACGTTGCAACACCCTTCAACCCCACCAGCCTGATCTTGAAAACAGAACCTTCAGTCCAACTCATCCATGCCAGAAATTGGCCAATATCCCCTAATCCTTTCCTATCCTTGTACCTGTCCAAATGTCCTTTAAATGTTGTAACCTACCTCCCCAGCTCTGTGGAATTCCCTGCCTAGTGAAACAGTTGAGCTATCTGGCTGAATGTCTTTTTTAAGGCAAAGATAAATAGACTTTAGAACAGTAAAGGAATTAAGGGTGAGCGGGTGGGAAAGTGGAGCTGAGTCCACGAAAAAGTTCAGTCACGATCTTATTGAATGGCAGGGAAGGCTCGAGGGGCCAGATGGCCTATTCCTGCTCCTATTTCTTGTGTTATCTACCACTTCCTTTGGCAGCTCGTCCCATACACGCACCACCCTCTGCATGAAAAAGTTACCCCTCACTTCCCTTTTAAATCTTTCCCCCCACCTTAAACCTACGCCCCTCTAGTTTTGGACTCCCCTACCCCGGGGGGGGGAAAAAAACCTGACTATTCCCCCTACCCATGCCCCTCGAGATTTTATAAACTACTATAAAGTCACACCCCTCAGCCTAGCCAAAATGAAACCCCTCCAGGGCTGGCAACATCCTGGTAAATGTTTCCTTTCTAGTTTAACCACATCCTTCCCAATGAGGGCAATTTAACCGAACAGATGCCAGCCCCTGAAGTCACGGTGAAAACGGATAGCATCCATCTCTGCAGAGGTGTCAAGTCTTGGAAGATTGTCTGTACCTTCCCCTCCAAATCGACGTTGAGGGACTGACAAGCCCCAGCATTCCCTGGTAATGCCTGGCACTGTGCTCCCACAGCCATGGCTTCCTCACCGTTACAGGCTCCTGGAGGAGGGGGAATGGGACAGGCACTATGCAAAGGGGGCACAGCTTCTTTGCCGATCAACAGCAGGAGAGCCGTTGCCTGAAAGGCATGCAGCCAGAGTGGGGAGGTGATGGCGTAGGGGTAGTTTCACTGGCAACCCAGAGGGACGAGGAGAAATCCCATCAAGGCAGTGCATGAAAGAACCGCAGAGCAACACCAAAGAGAAGAGGAGTAGGTCGCACGGCCCCTCAAGCCTGCTCCGCTGTTCAATAATGACCAATACCTATCATTGAGCTAATCGCTCCCCCCATAACTCTTTAACCATGAGCTGTATAAACCTCCTTCATTAAGAGCCACGTTTGGGCTCCGTAAGGCGAGAGGGGAAAGATTTAAAACGGACCTGAGGGGCAACTTTTTCACATGGAGGGTGGTGTGTGTGTGTGTGTGGAGCGAGCTGCCAGAGGAAGTGGAGGAGGCTGGTACAATTACAACCCATCTGGATGGGTACATGAACAGGAAGGGTTTAGAGGGATATGGGCCAAATGCTGGCAAATGGGACTTGTTTAATTTAGGGCATCTGGTCAGCATGGATGAGTTGGGCCAGAGGGTCTGTTTGTGTGCTGTACAGCTCTATGACTCTATGATCGCTTTCTGGGGCAGAGAATTCCACAGGGCTCCCCACTCTCTGGGTGAAGCCATTTCTCCCTCATCTCAATCCTACTCCTATCCTTAAACGATGACCTCTGGTTCTGGACTCCCCCCACCCCATCGGGAACATCCTTCCTGCATCTACCCCTGTCTAGTCCTGTAGGATTCTATGAAATTCACATCCTTAAGTCATTCTTCCAAACTCCAGCGAATACAATCCTAAATGGCTCAACCTCTCCTCATCAGTCCGAGATAGACCTTAGGTTTAGGGTAAAGGTTCGGCACAACACTGTGGGCCAAAGGGCCTGTACTGTGTCATACTGTTCTATGTTCTAGTCCCACCACCCCAGGAATCGGTCTGCTAAGCCTCCACTGTACTCCCTCTGTGGTCAGAACCTTCTCGCTCAGATACAGAGACCAGAACTGCATACGCAATATTCCAAGTTTCGGCCTCACTAAGGCCCTGTACAATTGCAGCAAGACAGCCCCCCTGGTCCTGCACTCGAATCACCTCGCTACGACAGCCAACATACTGTCTTGCACTGCCTGTTCAACTATTTTCAGGACACCCAGATCCACGCTGGTACGTTCCACCACTCCCTCCTTCACAGCCGTAACCAGCTTTGGTTTGTTGTTTACAAAACCGCACTCCCCCACCATCAGGTTCACTGATGGAAATCTACCCAGGTCGGGACTTACACGTGACTCCGGACACCCACCACCCCCTCCAAACCCTGTACAGCCACCCGGCAAATGGCTTCTGCAATGGTTCGAGAAAGCCAGTCCCTTCTGGGGGGGGTGCAATTGGGGACAAGCTGGGCAAGTCCATATAGAAATAAAACTAAAAAAATTAGTCTGAATTGCAGCCCCTAAAACAACTGGGAACACCAGACACAGGCTTGAGAGCACTCGAACTCGTACAAAATCTCGACAGGGGCCAGGAGTTCCTTTGCCACAGTAATTCCAATGCTTTATTCACCCATCAGCCCCCAAAAGGGTAGCAGTCTCCTTTTAAATTACGTTTCAAGAGAGAGAGATACAGGAAAAAAAATCTGAATTGTCTTTTCCACAAGAAACAAAGTGATTTCTCAGTCCGAAGATGACAGTACAGCACAGTCTCGGGAGGGGAGAGGAGGAAGTGGTGTGGTACCATCCTCTTAAGGGTGCCAGCTGCTAGGCATTGCAGGACTAGGGGTACTCTCTCTCCACCCTCATCAACACACACACACACACACACACACGCACTCCAAAAGCAGCGATGGGCGCTTGGCACTGGGCACGAAGCTCCTGAAGAAACGACCGGCCACACTCCTGATGACAAACGCCACAGGAGGGAACTGGGGCAGCAAGGGTAGCGACAGGGTGGAGGGTCAGATACACCACAGTCACCCTTCTCTGCCACCCATGCTCTCGACAACAGAGCCACACGCACACACCAGCATGTCTCTTTCTACCTCTCTCTCACACTCTCACTCACACACACACACAATCCTCACTCCCCCAGCTTTCTCATCCGTCACTCCCTCAGAATATTTTCCCCCCCACCCACCTCCATTCCGCAGATTTCACATCTCACCCTCACCCAGGGCTGGAGTACAGAGACCCCGTCATAGCAACAGAGAAAGTCACATAGGGGACGGGCACAGTCCGAGGAGTGGAGAAGGGGGAATGGGGGTCCCGGGAGGGGTTAGGTCGATGGGATAGAAATACTTTTCATTCGGAGCGTTGATGCTGACTGGCCTCCGACATCCCAGAGGGTGGGCCCCATCAGAGATTGAGGACGGAGGGTCGGCAGGTCTGTCCAGGGAGGAGCCAGGCTCAAGCGATTGGGAAGCAGGACTGGATGGGGCAGGTAACGATGTGGGATTGGGATGGGGGGTGGGGGGCGAGGCAGGGCAAAGGGGTCAGAAAGGCAGGAGCGCATGTTACCCACCTCCAAGAGAGGAGCTGGAGTGGAGTAATAGAGATAGGGAGGGGGGTGTAGCAGGCTGGAGGAGGTGACAGAGATAGGGAAGGGGGTGTAGGGGGCTGGAGGAGGTGACAGGGATAGGGAGGCGATGTCAGGGCTGGAGGAGGTGACAGGGATAGGGAGGGGGTGTAGGGGCTGGAGGAGGGTGACAGAGGCAGTCAAGCAGTTGAGCTAATGAATGAGGAATTTTCCAGAGATGAGGTTGAAACAAGTCGAGTCGCCAGTGGCCAGCGAATCGCACTGTTGATCTTCACAGGGACAAGGCCACTGCAAAGGGGGTACAGGATCATCTGGGGAGGTGGGGCTGGGGGATAGGCAGAGGGGGCAAGGAAGGGTGTGCCAGGTGCCAATTGGCTGGCAAAAATCAAACCTCCCTGCCTGCCTCTGATGCCAAAAAGTCCAGAAAAGGCCATGAAGACCTCCTGACCGTGCTCTGAGCCCTACCCTCCAAGCAGCAGCCCCTCACCCCATGCCACAGGGGCAATTTACACGAGCCAACAAAAAAACCGAGATCAACAAAAGTGTCCCCACACACACACACACACACACACACACAGACGGAAGAGCAGAAATATAAAAGCAGGCAGCTCCCCAAGACGGTAGCAGGTTTAAAATCGGAACGACGAAGCGTCGACAGGGTGTGACACCCAACGTCACGTCACGCGACAGGGTGCAGGGCGCAGTCGTCAAGTTCGGGCAGCTGTGCCAACGCCAACGGGTGACGTTACATGGACACATGGAGGGGCGGGGGGGGGGGGGGGGGGGGGGGGGGGGAAACCCCCAAAAAAAAAACAAAGAACAGGAGCCCATCACCAGAAGAGGAGCTCAGACACGCGAGAAGGCAAAATACGGGAGGGGAGAGGGGCAGATTCCAAAAGGCGCCCCTGAGCTGGACGATGCCAGTCTGGACACCCCCCTCCCCATCCTCTGTGAGAGAGGTCGTCACTTTTGCAACGTAGGGGTGGCGCGAGGCTAGTCTCCCACCCCCAAGCCGTCACCTCTGGTATCTTTGTTTTAAAGGACCCCCAAAAGATGCCCCGCTACCCCTCCCTTCAGGATGTCGATTTTTTTTGCTGTTGCTGTTTTAAAGCCCCTGTCTGCCCGCGGTATTTGGTTTGCGCGTCAGATCGCGCCGAATGGAGCAGCAGCCGAACCGGCTCAGAGCGGAGACACCTTGGCTGCGGTTTGTGTTTTCTCATGGCGTTCGGCGAGGTTTCTTCCGAGGTCCGTGAGCCCCCGACTCTCCGCCAGCATTTCAGCCCATCTCCTTCCACTGCCGGTAGAAATCCAGGATGTTCTTCACGTCCACGCCACTGCTCTGTGCTGCCCGCAGCGCAACCTGCGTCCGAGCGCAGAGAGACAGAGAGAGGGGACAGCGGTCAGGCGCGGGGGACACTCCCAGGCTCACGAGCACCCCCTCCAGTCTACCTCACTGCCAAACCCTTCCAGCCCCCTACACCCCCTCCCTATCTCTGTCACCTCCTCCAGCTCCCTCCACCACCCCCACCCCTGTCCCCCCGACACCCCCTCCCTATCCCTGTCACCGCCTACACCCCCCTCCCTATCCCTG
>JAHRHZ010000169.1:17079-33019 GCA_024137785.1 Ginglymostoma cirratum
AGTGAGAGAGAAAGAGAGAGAGAGAAAAAGAGTGTGAGAGAGAGAGAGAGAGAAAAAGAGTGTGAGAGAGAGAGAGGGAGAGAGAAAGAGAAAGAGAGAGCACAACTTTACAAAAGGTCAATCAGGGTAACATCCAAACGTCGTAAACAGGAGCAGGGCCCCTCAAGCCTTCTCCAGCACTCAGGTCACAGCCCGTCAGACTGTGGTGATAACTCCATTCCAAAAAAATCAGCCTTCAATATATTCAGCGATCTGAACAACCGCCACGCTCTGGGAGGGAGAGAATCCCAGACTCCAGACCCTCGGACAGAAGAATCTCCAACCTCCTCATTCTCAGACTGCGTGCCCTGGTTCTAGACCTGCCCCCACTACCCCCTCGGCATCCACCCTGTCGAAATCTCCTCTCAGGACCAACAAGATAGACAACAGACAACAGACAATAGGGGCAGGAGTAGGCCATTCGGGCCTTCGAGCCAGCACCACCATTCGTTATGATCATGGCTGATCATCTACAATCAGTATCCTGTTCCTGCCTTATCCCCATAACCCTTCATTCCATTATCTATAGGAGCTCTATCCATCTCTTTCTTGAAAGTATCCAGAGACTTGGCCTCCACTGCCTTCTGGGGCAGAACATTCCATATATCCATCACTCTCTGGGTGAAGAAGTTTTTCCTCAACTCTGTTCTAAATGGCCTACCCCTTATTTTTAAACTGTGTCCTCTGGTTCTGGACTCACCCATCAGCGGAAACATGCTCCCTGCCTCCAGAGTGTCCAATCCCTTAATAATCTTATACGTCTCAATCAGATCCCCTCTCATCCTTCTAAACTCAAGTGTATACAAGCTCAGTCGCTCCAATCTTTCAACATATGTTAGTCCCACCATTCCGGGAATTAACCTCGTGAACCTACGCTGCACTCCCTCAACAGCAAGAATGTCCTTCCTCAAATTTGGAGACCAAAACTACACACAGTACTCCAGGTGTGGTCTCACCAGGGCCCTGTACAGCTGCAGAAAGACCTCTTTGCTCCTATACTCAATTCCTCTTGTTATGAAGGCCAGCAAGCCATTAGCTTTCTTCACTGCCTGCTGTACCTGCATGCTTGCTTTCATAGACTGATGTACAAGAACACCTAGATCTCGTTGTACTTCTCCTTTACCTAACTTGACTCTATTTAGATAGTAATTTGCCTTCCTGTTCTTGCCACCAAAGTGGATAACCTCACATTTGTCCACATTAAACTGCATCTGCCATGCATCCGCCCACTCACCTAGCCTGTCCAAGTCACCCTGTATTCTCATAACATCCTCCTCACATTTCACACTGCCACCCAGCTTTGTGTCATCAGCAAATTTGCTAATATTACTTTCAATGCCTTCATCTATATCATTAATGATATATTGTAAACAGCTGCGGTCCCAGCACCGAACCTTGCGGTACCCCACTGGTCACCGCCTGCCAGTCCGAAAGGGACCCGTTTATCACTACTCTTTGCTTCCTGTCTGCCAGCCAATTTTCAGTCCAAGTCAGTATTTTGCCCCCAATACCATGTGCCCTAATTTTGTCCACTAATCTCCTATGTGGGACTTTATCAAAGGCTTTCTGAAAGTCCAGGTACACTACATCCACTGGCTCTCCCTTGTCTATCTTCATAGTTACATCCTCAAAAAATTCCAGAAGGTTAGTCAAGCACGATTTCCCCTTCGTAAATCCATGCTGACTCTGACCTATCCTATTACTGCTATCCAAATGAGTCATAATTTCATCTTTTATAATTGACTCCAGCATCTTTCCCACCACTGACGTCAGGCTGACCGGTCTATAGTTCCCTGTTTTCTCTCTCCCTCCTTTCTTGAAGAGTGGGACACCATTAGCCACCCTCCAATCTGCAGGAACTGATCCTGAATCTATAGAACATTGGAAAATGATTACCAATGCGTCCACGATTTCTGGAGCCACCTCCTTAAGTACCCTGGGATGCAGACCATCAGGTCCCGGGGACTTATCAGCCTTCAGACCTACCAGTCTGTTCAACACCATTTCCTGCCGAATATAAATTCCCTTCAGTTCATCCATTACCCCAGGTCCTTCAGCCACTACTACATCTGGGAGATTGTTTGTGTCTTCCTTAGTGAAGACAGATCCAAAGTACCTATTCAACTCTTCTGCCATTTCCTTGTTCCCCATAATAAATTCACCCGTTTGTCTTCAAGGGCCCAATTTTAGTCTTAACCATTTTATTTCTTTTCACATACCTAAAAAAGCTTTTACTATCCTCCTTTATATTTTTGGCTAGTTTGCCTTCGTACCTCATTTTTTCTCTGCGTATTGCCTTTTTAGTTATCTTCTGTTGCTCTTTGAAAGTTTCCCAGTCCTCCGGCTTCCCGCTCATCTTTGCTATGTTATACTTCTCTTTTATCTTTATACAGTCCTTAACTTCCCTCGTCAGCCACAGCTGCCCCTACCTCCCCTTAGAGTCTTTCTTCCTCTTTGGAATGAACGGATCCTGCACCTTCTGCATTATATCCAGAAATATCCGCCATTGTTGTTCCACTGCCATCCCTGCTCGGGTATTGCCCCATTGAACTTTGGCCAGCTCCTCCCTCATAGCTCCATAGTTCCCTTCGTTCAACTGTAATACTGACACTTCCGATTCTCCCTTCTCCCTCTCAAATTGCAGATTAAAACTTATCATATTATGGTCACTACCTCCTAATGGCTCCTTTACTTCGAGGTCCCTGATCAAATCCGGTTCGTTGCACAACACCAGATCCAGAATTACCTTCTCCCTGGTAGGCTCCAGTACAAGCTGTTCTAAGAATCCATCTCGGAGGCATTCCACAAACTCCCTTTCTTGGGGTCCAGTACCATCCTGATTCTCCCAGTCTACCTGCATGTTGAAACCCCCCATAACAAGATCCCCTCTCACACCGGTACGGGCCCAACCTTTTTCTCCCTTCATCACATGAATAAGTGTTTGTAAATTCAGTCAGGCAGTCGCGCACAGTGCACGGTAGGCCGAGTGCGGTCTCACCAATCCCCCTGTAGTGCTATTTTCTAGGGACGTTTTTCAATAGTGCAAGAACACAACTATTGTGCTGAAGAAGAACTATCGACTGCGACGAGGGGCAGGGGTGGTGAAGAGAGAGAGAGAGAGAGAATGAAGACAGAGAATTTCATCGAAACACAAAATCCTGATGGGACTGGACATTCCTGATGTTGGGAAAGCCCAGAACGAGGGCACACGGTCTAAGAATCAGGGGTAAGCCACTCAGGACTGAGCTGAGGAAGATTTTCTTCACTCAAGAGAGTTGTGAACCTGTGGCATTCTCTCCCGCAGGAAGCTGCTGGGGCCAGATCGTTAGACGTATTCATGAGGGAGCTGGACACAGCCCCTGAGGCTAAAGGGTTCGACGGATATGGGGAGAGAAAGCGGGAGTAGGAGACTGAAGTTGCAGCACCATCGTAGTGTGGGCTGAATGGCCTGCTCCTGCACCTATTTTCTACATCTCGCCGAGAGCAGTCATCCTGCCTCCGAAATCTGTGCTCTCTGCCTCTGCCATTCACAGCTCGTCTATGCCAGCCCTCTGGTTCGTTATTTGCAGATAACGCTTTATGGCCTGGCGCCACTGCATCGGTTAACTGCTCGTGTTTTCCCCAGACGCTACCCTCCGATCCCCCTCACCTCCTCCAGCGTGCTCTCCGTCAGGCTGATCTGCTCGGCCTTCAGCTTGCGATGGGCGGTGCGCAGCACGGGAAGGTAGCGGAGTGCCATGTCTTCGGGCAGCAGCACGGCCTGGACCAGGTCAGGCTCCTCGCAGTGGTTCAGCAGTCGAACGATGCCCTCGCGGAAGGTCAGGCCTCGGGTGGGACCGTGTCGGAGGGACAGGGCGAGGAAACAAACACAAAGAGAGAGAGAGAGAGAGAGAGAGGGAGGCGTGACATTTACAAAACAGCACAGCAACTGGTGCGAAACGGTTCAAGGCATCTCGCGGGCAGGTGTTCCTGCCTGAGGTGTGCATCTGTCTGACACTCTGTGTGAACAAGACCCAGCGGGAGCGAGTCCCTCATTCTCCCCTCCCCTACTCCCCGCGAGAGCGAGTCCCCCATTCTCTCCCCCAACCCACTCCCCGCGGGAGCGAGTCCCCCATTCTCTCCCCCAACCCACTCCCCGCGAGAGCGAGTCCCCCATTCTCCCCTCCCCTACTCCCCGTGGGAGTGAGTCCCCCATTCTCCCCCAGTTCTATGGGTGAAGATATTTCTCCTGAATACCCCATTGGGATTTTTCAGAGGCCGCCTAATAAGAATAGCCCCCTAGTTTGAGTTCCCTTCTCCAGAGAACAGGACTCTTCTCCACTTCTATCCAAATGAGCCCCTTTCAGAATTTTAAAGGGTTGGGCACAGTAAGGCAGAAAAGAGAGATCGAGTGGGGATGGTGACGGAGGAATCGGATGACAGAAAGCTCAAAACCTGAGCCGAGCGACCTCGCTTCTCCTTGGATGCTGTCTGACCTGCTGTGCTTATCCAGTTTTACCAACTGATGCAAACTACAGATGCTGTACGGGGGCCAACGCACCGGCCTCCAGGCCCTTTCTTCAGGACGCGGGCTCAAATCTCGCCGGGGTTTACAAATAAAATCACGGGTTGCAAGCTAGCCTCAGCGATGACGGGCTGTGACAACCACCACAGGCAGGTATCGAACCATAGGCGCGGGGTGGCCCCACTGAGTGGGGGAAGGAAATCTGTCGCCCTTACCTAGCCTGGGCCTACACGTGACTCCAGGCACCCACACCCCCACCCCCAACACGGGATTGGCTCTTAACTGCCCTCCAAGACGACCCACGGGGTTAATTTGAGACGGACAATAAGTGTGACCCAGGACAGGACAGTCCAACGAAAGGTGAGCTCCAAGAGTCCGCCATCGTGAGTCACGATCCTATGCCATTCGGCCCCAGTCGACGTCCCCCCTCTCCCTTCCCGGCCCCTAAAGCCACCCTCTCCAGCGTATGCATACCTGGCTCCCTCATCTTGCTTCCTTCCGGCAACATGTTCAACAGCACAGACAGGCGATTCCACAGACTCTGGGAGCTCTGCGAGAGACGGGGTGGGGGGGGGTGGTGGTTAGAGACCGTGACTGAGCCGACTCGGGGAAACAGCAGGTAACGCAGAAACCGCGGACGAAGGAGCGACACAGAAACCGCGTCAGAATCTGGGCGCCCCCACCCCTCACTGCTCGCGATCGGGTCCGGGACGAGGCCGCTTAGCCTATTCCACCACGACGTCCGATTGTGACCTAACTTGGTAACCTTCGTCCCATTTCCCTTAATACGGGAAGGAAACAGCCATCCTTACCTGGTCTGGCCTACATGTGACTCCAGACCCACAGCAATGTGGTTGACTCTCAACTGCCCTCTGGGCAATTAGGGATGGGGCAGTAAATACTGGCCCGGCCAGTGACGCCCTCATCCCGCGAATGAATCAAAAAAAAAACAAAGTCGCCCCTTTACCTTCTAAATTTCAAGAAAACAGGCCGAATTTTTACAAATCTCCCTCGAGGGGGCCAACAAATCCTTCTGGTGTGATGCCCAGATCTGCTCTCAGCTCTGCAAATGGGATTCTTAAGGTGGTTGACAGGCTATGAGGTAGCTTGCCCTCATAGGGCCAGAGGCCATCGTCTCAGAATAAAGGGACGCCCATCAGAGAGGGAGATGAAGAGGAAGTTCTTCTCTCAGCGCGTTAAGAGTCTCTGGAACTCCTTGTCACAGAGAGCTCTGGTGACAGAGCCTTGTGTCTGTTTAAGGCCGAGGTAGACAGATTCTTGATAAAGAACAAAACAGCACAGGAACAGGCCCTTCGGCCCTAAAAGCCTGTGCAGGATCCGTATCCCTCTATTCCCTTCCTATTTGTCCAGGTGTTTCTTGAATGCCGCTATTGTGTCTGCTTCCATCCCCTCCTCTGGCAGCAGGTTCCAGGCACTCACCACCCTTTGTGTGGAAAAACCTGCCGCGCACGTCTCTTAAACTCCCCCCACCCTGTGCCCCCTAGTAATTGACCCCTTCGCCCTGGGAAAAAGCCTCATACTTTCCTCTCTATCCATGCCATTCACAATCTTATGACCTTGTGTCAGGTCGCCCCTCAACCTCCTGCGTTCCAGTGAATACAAACCCAGTCTATCCCACCTTGCTTCACAGATGAAATGCCCCCATACCAGGCAACATCCTGGTAAACCTTTCCTGTGCCCTCTCCAAAGCATCCACATCCTTAGGGTAGTGTGGTGACCAGAACTGCACGCGATATTCCAAAGGTGGCCAACTGAACTTCTATAATGCTGCAACATAAATTGTCTATCCTTATACTCAGTGCGCCTTGCAATGAAGGCAAGCATGCCATAGGCCTTTTTTTTACTGCCTTATCTAAATGCGCTGCCATCTTCAGCGATTACGTGGGAGAGTTAAAGAGAAAGGGCTGGAAAGCAGAGAGACAGGATGAGGTGGGGGGGGTGGAAGGCAGGAGGAGTGGGAGGGAAGAGGCAGGGTGGGGGTGGGGGGTGGGGGGGAGGGTTGGCGGAGAGAAGAGGCGGGAGCCCGAGGGGTAGCTCTGCACCTGCGCGCACGTCAGGATGATGTCTGTGTTGGTCCGCAGCCAATCCAGGAAGATCTTGACAGTGACCAGCAGGCCCTCCTTGGACAGGATCTGCAGCTTGTCCAGGGTGCTCTTCTCCTTCTGGGACGACTTGCTGCTTGATTCGCTCTCATCCGATTCGGAGCCTGTGTCTGTGAGGGCAGGCAGGCAGACACACACACACACACACACACACACAAACACACACACCAGGTGAGAGACAACCCACTGAGTTTCAGAACAACCAACAGTGCACACGGGGTTAGAGGGGAGCTCGGCCACATCCCAGGGAGGGAGTGGTCACAATGTGGGAGAGCAGGCACAGGGGGAGGGCAGGGATGGAGGGCTGGGCAGAAAGAAGGGGGAGGGCGGGCAGGAATAGGGAGAGAATGGGAGCAGGGTGGTGAAGGATGGGAGAGCATGACGGAGGGGGGACAGAACGGGACGATGGGCGGTGAGTGAGGAGAGAGCGGGATGGAGTGGAGACAGAGCAGGAGGGCAGGCGGGGGGGAAGAGAACGGGAGGGCAGGAGAACACGTAGTGAGGGGTGAGGAGGGTTATAATACGGAGGGCGATCGGAGAATAGAGAGCACCCTGCAGAGAGGCCGCAGGTGCTGCAGTCTTACCGTGTTCGGGAGCGCCTGGAGCCTGCAGCACGCCGTTGGCACAGGGTTTCTCAGGAGTCGAGGACACCGGCGCCCCGTCGCCAGCGGTTAGCGGCAGCCTGGACACCACGTTGCTGAAGGTGGGCGCCAGGCGAAAGCACCTCTTGGGCTGGAACATCTGTGAGGAGAGGGCCTGGAGGTTGCTGGCAATGGCCGAGTCGCTGTCGCTGGCCGGCCCGTTGGCGGGAGCCGGGTCAGCGGCATCGGGGCCCCGGGGCTGACTCCAGGAGCCCGGGGCGCTCTCGGACCTGCGTCCGCCAGCCGACTCCTCTTCCATGTCCTCCAAGTCAGAGCGCGACTCCTGGCTGTTCATGTCCGAGTCCGACTCCAGGTCGAAGGCCGCTTCGGCTTCCTCCTCCTCGTCTTCGTCTTCCTCTTCCTCCTCCTCCTCGTCCCCTTCGCTCTTGTCAGTGCCACTGTCAGAGCGCTCGCTCTCCTTGGCCGACTCGTCGCTGGGGTCCGAGTCGAAGCCCTCGCTCAGGTCGCTCTCGTCGGCCTTCTGCCGGGCGTGCCGCCTCCTCCGGAGCTGCGACAGCCGGGAATACTTCTTGCCCTTGGCCTTGCCCGGGGTGACGGGCGGCACCCCGTTCTGCACCTCGTTGGCCGGTTCTGGAGCCGACTCCGTCTCCCGCTGCGCGACCTCCTTCGCCTCGACTTCGTCTGCGAGGAGGGAGACGGAGGAGAGATACAAGATGGAAACTGAACGGCCACCAGCTGGGGAGGAGTGACAGCGGGCACTCTCTTGGCGCAGGAACTGATGCCACATTCGCCCTTACCAGGGATAGGGCAGGCGTGATTTACCCAGATTCCCCGTCTGTAGGGAAGGGGGCAGGAGTGATTTACCCAGATTCCCCGTCTGTAGGGAAGGGACGAGACGAGAATGATTTACCCAGATTCCCAGTCTGTAAGGAAGGGGGCAGGAGTAATTTACCCAGATTCCCGGTCTGTAGGGAAGGGGGCAGGAGTGATTTACCCAGATTCCCAGTCTGTAGGGAAGAGAGCAGGAGTGATTTACCCAGATTCACGGTCTGTAGGGAAGGAGCTGGGAGTGATTTACCCAGATTCCCGGTCTGTCGGGAAGGGGGCGGATGTGGTTTACCTGGATTCTCGGTCTGTAGGGAAGGGACAGCGTTCTCTCCGTCCTCGAGCTCTGCCTGCAGTCGGATATTCACGTGGTTGACCAGGTGGGAGAAGAGGGCGAGGGTGAAGGCGATGGCTGCACTGTACTGCTTCACACCTGCAACACACACGTAGCCACCAGCTGAGAGACACAAGGCAATAGCGCAGACAGACAAGGCTTCAGCAGCTACCAGTGGGTCATTAAACAGCTAAACAGCCACATCCCCGGAAAACGTGACCGTTAGCGTTCCAGCTCCAGCGGTCCCGAGAATCTGGTAGGGATCGTCCCAGGAGCCCTGCCTACCCCACGCCCCTCGCCAGCCGGCGTACCTGTCTTCTTCAGACTGTGCACACTGATCAGGCAGATGACCATCATCCGGAAGATCAGCAGGTCGGGCAAGAATGTGTAGCCCCAGTCTAACTCCTCCTCTTCCTCGCTCGAGGTGCTCTGGTTGAGGTTGGATGGCAGGTAGAAGAGGCAGAGGTTAAAGTCCTCCAGCACCATCTGGCAAATGGACGTCACCTCCACGTTGACGGCGCTGTGGACACGGGAGATGCAGGGGACAAAGGAAGAGACAGAGAGCGCGCACACGGGAGTTAGAGTGTGAGAGCCCGGCAGGCAGGCAGGCAGACAGACAACAGAAGGGGGAAGAGAGATAGAACGGCAGGCAGACATCGGGAGGGGGAAGGGAGACAGACAGACAAACAAAAAAAAAACAGGAGACGGAAGAGAGACAGACGGACAGAGTTAGAGAAAGGTGCATCAATGGGGGAGGGGCGAGGGAGCGAGGAAAGGGGGGGCGAGGGAGCGAGGAAAAGGGGGGGGGGCGAGGGCAGCGAGCAAAAGTGGGGGGGGCGAGGGAGCGAGGGCAGCGAGCAAGGGGAAGGAGTAAATTAAGATGGGTGGTTGAGGGTGGGGGGGGGTTAGAACGAGCCAACAGGGTTGAGGAGGGAGGCAATAGGGCAAAGCGAGGGACATAATACAAAGAAAAAATTAACATCTCATATCTGCTTCTCGCTCAAAATTTTACCTCCACCAAAACTCTCCCAGTTGCTTTTCTTTTTATTTTAAGTTTAAGCATGATCGAATCCCAGCCCCACCAGCACAGAAACTAGCCCTTCGGCCCCTCTGCACTGTACTGATCAGTGAGCTAGAACGTCCCCCCTCTTACTGACAGTCAACAAGGGTGATTGATTCCAGACTTTTTGCTGAATTCAAATTCCACCAAGTGGCTGGATTCGAACCCGGGTCCCCTGGGTCTCTGGATTCACAGTCCAGTGATGATACCACGAGGCCATCGCCTGCCTTTCAGACAGATTGTTCCATCGGCCAGCAGCTTCGCCGACTTCAAGAGAAGTTGAAGACTGACGCGGGGCAAACCGGGAGGGCATTCTTAAAAAAAAAAACAAAATCTTTAATCGATATATTTACCTGTTCCTGGGCTGCAGGAGACTCTGGAGGTACATGAAACTCACCAGCAGCCGCTTGATATCTCTCGACCTGACAACAGAGCATGGACAGGGTCAAAGGTTAGAAGCAGGTGCCAAACGCAGCTCCTGCGTTCCTGGCCTATGGGATACCTCTTTCTCTGTTGGCAAACGATGCGAGACCGGAAAAGCAATGGCCGATCTGCCGCAGCAAGATCCCACACATTCAGGAGGTCTCCCCCGACCCCGTGTGCTGGGGTCTAGAATCACGTGAAGGAGGCGCACAGCGGGTGAAGACAGCAGATTTCCCTTTCCCCATTAACTGACTCGATGGGTTTTCTTTACAGCAGTTGCTCAAGACTATTTCACTTCCAGGTTTTATTTGCCCAACCCAGCAGCACAGGTGAGATTTGAACCCACACCCCTCTGAGCATACGGCACAGAAACAGATCCTTCACTCCAACTCTTCCGTGCCAACTGGATATCCGAAATTAATCCAGTCCCATTTGCCAGCATTTGGCCCATATCCCTCCAAACCCTTCCTATTCATGCCCCCATCCAGACGCCTTTTAAATGTTGTACCAGCCTCCACCACTTCCTCTGGCAGCTCGTCCCATACACGCACCGCCCTCTGCGTTAAAACATTGCCCCTCAGGTCCCTTCTAAATCTTTCCCCCTCTCACCTTGAATCTGGGAAAATGTCCGTGGCTATTCACCCTATCCGTGCCCCTCATGATTTTATAAACTTTTGTAAGGTCACCCCTTAGCCTTCAGTGGTCCAGGGAAAATAGCCCCAGCCTCTCCTTGGAGCTGAAACTCTCTAACCCCTTTTCTGCAACCCTTTCAAGTTTAACAAAACCTTTCCTGAAACAGGGAGACCAGGATTGTACACAGTATTCCAAATGTGGCCTCACCAATGTCCAGTACAGCTGCAACGTGACCCTCCCAACTCGTATGCTCCATGCACTGATTAAAAAAGGCTAAACTAGCAACCGTTTTCTTCAATTCCCTGTCTACCGGCAACTCCGCCTTCAAGAAACTATGCACCTATCCATACAAATAGCCGCACCACCTCAGATTGGCTTGCTCGGGGGGCCTTTTATTGATTTGTTTAGGGTGCGACCCACGTTGGCAGACCACCCATACTCCAACGGAGAGCTCAGATACACTTCATTCTCACTGCCACGCAAGTCGGATTTATGACGGAGCTGGGGATACACATGCCACTCTTTGAGCACAACTGAAAGCGCTAAACGGTGGACCTTTCTGATCCAAACGAGCTACGGTTCTTCTGGAAACACTCTGAGGCTCAAGTAGCGTTAACCCAACACCCTTTTATATAACACTCAAAGCCAATACCGCAAGACGAGTGAGAGTCCTTCTGGCATCGTCTTTCTGGCCCAGTCATCCACAACTCCACTTTCCTGCCTTCCTGCGCACCGCCCCCCCAATCCCCTCACTGATTAAAAATTGCACACTGAACGACAGCCCTCTGCGGTAAAGAATTCCTCAGATTCACTCCCCTCGGGGAGAAGAAATTCCCCCTCATCTCTGTCTTCAATGGGCAACCCCCTTATTCCGAGATGATGCCCCTCTAGTTACTAGACTCTCCCACATGGCGGGGGGGAAAACACCCTCTCCACATCTCCCCTGTCAATTTCATCCCCCGTAGGATCTTGTATGTTTCAATAAGGTCGGCTCTCAATCGAATAAGTACAGGGCCTGTCGGCTCAACCTCCTCTTCATCGGACACCCCAGGGATCAGCCAAGCGAGCCTTCTCAGGACTGCCTCCGATCATTCTTTGCCTCGAAACGGTTCACGGCATTCCAGCTGCGGTCTGGCTTGTTTAGTTTTAGCCAAACTTTAGTTTGTTTTTTTGGCGCCGAAATAAAGGCCAATGTGCCACTCGGCCTTCCCTGTTACCCGTCCAACTTCGCTCATCACAGCCGTGCTCACGCAACCCGAAATACAGGGCAAGCAGGCAAGGGCCAACCCTTCCGTTTCTGGCTTCTACGTTTCCCTGACCAAACGGGATCAATTTCGAGACCCGACGATGTCTCAGTCCTCGCAAGGGAGGCTCCATTTCTTCTTCCCCCACACCACCACCCCCCCCGCCCCGCCTCTCCCCACCCCACAAAACCCAGCACATTCGTTCTAGAAGGTTCCACATGCTGGGCAAGTCCTACAGCCAGTTGCTCCTCACCTTTGCCTGTTGACAGAGAGTTTCTTGGCATCGGTGCGTCGGATCTGGTGGTAGGCCTTGGCGGCTTTGTCGAAGAGGCGTTTCAGGTTGCCGTAGGCACCTTCAAAGGGCACCTCGGAGTGGATGCTGGGCGTGGGGTGGGGAGGGCAGAAAAAAAACAACAAGGTAACGTGACTGCAATTCAGGAGCAACCGGACGCCCCCGCTGACTGAGGTACGGACACCCCGAAAGCGGCCCGCGCTTTAAGACCGGAGATCCGCGCGCAATCCCCAGCATGACCTACCATCTGAGGTAGTAGTAAGTGGCCTCAACGTTGTAATGTTTGCTCCCGGCCAGCGTCCCGAGCTGGTTAAAAGGCATGCCTAGAGAGGAGAAACGCAGGGCAGGTGAGAGGAGGACACAAAGCAACGGGAGAGACAGAGAAAAAAAATACAGAAATGATACAGTCAAGAGGGTGGCCATTTTGCTCGATGACAGCCACCATCTTTCTCAACAACGGCGGCCATCTTTGGCCATCTTGAACTGAAGGGTACATTCTCTGGACTCCGGGGACTGGGTTCACTGTTCACATGCTGCGCTGAATATATCTGTTTCAAGGCAAGGAACATCTCCCCTTCTTCTCTTCCCCACGCCATCACACCCATCCCGAAACACTGCCTTGGCTCTTCCCAGGCACGGGGGGTGGGGGGAGGTGGTGAAGCACCTTCTAACGGCTGAAGGGCCTACTCCTGCTCCTAGTTTGGATGTTTCCCTGGTTGGCTCCGGGGTTGACACTTTCCGGCGGGAAACAGGAACGGAAACGTCTAGATGTTGCCCCCTTACACTCCACTCCCGCCTCCCAGTCCCACTGGAATTGCCCCAACATCCAACCGACCGTGGAACACACCGCCGCTCCAGAAGACCCAAGATTCTGAGCTGGTTAAGTCGAAGCTTATGGCCGTTCAGCCCGTCAATCTCATCCCAGCTCCTAATCTCTCCCAGACGCACACCCGCGACCCCCCCCCACACATTATTCCTTTCCCCACCTCAGACAAGCCAGGGACATCAGGACCAGCACTCAACAACCTCCCTTCGACAGCAACCCCCCCCCAACCCCCGAACCAATCCGCCAACCCTGTGGTCAATCTGGACACTTCCCAACGGAGGATTGGCAGAGATGCGACTGGACGGGTACTGGCACCATGCTCTCTCCGCAGGGATTAGTGGGGGGAGATAAAGAGGGCTCCACTCACCCACTTGTGGCGCGACGGACAGCGACTGGTAGTAGAATCTCTCAGCCAGCTGCTCAGTGTCGACCCCGGCCAGCTCGTTCTGGTATCGTGCTGAAAGAAAAACGCACGCGAGAGTCACGAGAGCCCAACCAGTCCGTGAAAACGCGACACAGCCCGCGCACAGCCTCGAGCTCACCTCCATCATCCCCTTCCCCCACAGCTAGGAGGCAACGCCCTTGCCCTGGAGGGCAAGCCTCCACTGTATCACCCAGTGAGGAGTGGGGTGCTCCCTTACTGCTCTCCCCAGCCCCAAACGCCCCCAACCAAGCCACTTAATTCCTAACTTTAAAAAAATTTTACTCACAAGGTGAAGGCATCACTAGCATTTAGTGCCCACCCTTAATTGCCCAGAGGGCAGTTAAGTATCAACCAAATTGGCATGGGATTGGAGTCACGTGTAGGCCACAGCGGGTAAGGCTGGGCAGTTACCTTCTCTAAAAACCATGAGTGAACCGGATGAATTTTTCCAAAAATCCTGAACGGATTCTTAATCCCAGAGATTCATGGAATTCAAATGCCGCCACTTCCCATTGACAGGATTCGAACCTAGCTCTCCCCCACCCCCGGAGCATTACCTGGCTTTCTGGATTAATAGGCAATAACGCCACTGGGCCATTGCCACAGCCTGGCAATGCCCCTCTGCATTCGATCTCTCGCCCTCATGGGTCAACAGGGTGGCATGGAGGCTGGGTACAGAGGGGTAACGGGCCGGCTCCAACACTCACCGAGGTCCCCCAGGTACATCAGGCAACGGTGGCAAGCCATCTGTGCCCATTCCATCTCCTTGGCCGAAGCGGTGACCAGTTTCTTGTGGCCTGTCCAGAGAGTGGGGAGACAGAGAGAGAGGGTGAAAGGGTCAATACAGTGCGGGGGTGGAGGAACACAGTAGATTCGGCAGCATCAGCGGGGCAGGGAAAGTCGACGTTTCGGGTTTATGCCCTTCATCGGGGTTGGAGGGAGCTCGGAAATAAATGGCAGGGCTGGGGCTGGGGAGAGGTAGACGGGATGGTGACGGAGGAATGCAAGTAAGGAGCGGTGGGGATTGGTCAGTGGGATGGGTGGGAAAGATGATTGACAGGTTGTGTCAGGTCAAGGAGGTGGTGGGGGGGTGGAAGAGAGTGTTGGTGATGATGAGAGGGAGAGTTGGGCACGGGATGAGGCCGTGGGAATGGGAGATTTGGTGAATTCTACATAGAGGCCTTCGGGCCGTCAGCTCCCGAGCTGGTACGGGAGGTGTCGCCCCTCCAGTTCACGATTGGCATCACTGTGATGCACTGGGGTGGGGGGGGCAGCCCAGAAACCATCATGGCGTCAAGGGAGTAGCAGGGGGGAATCCAAAAGGTTGGTAACTGGGCCTCGAATCGCCTCCCCGTTTTTGCAGGGGGGGGGTGCTGCTGGTGGTGGTCTGCCGCTCCGAGAAATGTCAAACCCCTCACCGAACCCCCCACGACCGTGGGCACAGACCGAATCTCAACGCACATACCCACCCTCCCTGTCCAAATCAGCTCGCGGCCCCAGTGCCCCCCCCCGACCAAACCCCGGCGACGAGCTCTGACCTATCAGAGGGTCGGTGACATGGGTCCAGTCGATGGAACTGTGCAACTCGAGCTGGTAGTGTGACTGGACGTACAGGAGCAAGTGCTGGTAGAAGCCGATGCCTGCGATCAGGTGGGTGCGGTAGGCACACTCCAGGGCACTCCGACTGTGTATATGCTGCGAGAGAGAGACAGAGAGAGACGGGGGGGATCAAGACAGGGAATACTGAGAGCCTGGGTAAAGGGGGAATCCTGGCAGGATGAAGCAGTCTCGTTGAGAAACACTCGCTCACAGTCATTTTGATTGCCCTGCAGAAATGGGGGAGGGGCAGAGGGGGGAGGGGGAGGGAGGGGCAGAGGGATTCACTTGATAGGATTCCCGGAGTCACGCACAGGACAAGACCGGGGAAAGTGGCAGATTGAGGGGGAGCGGTTTCTATGATAATCGACACGACTACCTGGCTTTTCACTCTAGAGATTTCACCGAAGGCAACTTTTAACTGGCAAGGCGGGATCCCAGCCCGGATCCGGTGACATTTACCACCACGCCACGGCTGACAAAGCAATTAATCTGAGGCTGAACAAAGAGGAAACCAAGGCTGGAATTCAGCAATAAAACGGAAATTGCTGCAAAAGACTCAGCAGGTCCAGCAGCATTCATGGAGAGAAAGCAGAGTTACAGTTTCGGGTCCAGCAGCCCTTATTGGAAGACCTTGGATTGTGCACTTTTGCGACGAGAGATGTCGCTTCCCATGGCTGAATTTCCTCGCTTGATGGACCCACGTGGGTCAGAAGGAGAAGTCAGTCTCAAACCTGTCTCACGCAGAGGTTCTCACACCACCCCTCCCGCCCCACCAACGGAACCTGCTGTCGAGCCCGGGTCGCTGACCTTTTTGTTGGTTTTGATGAGCTGGATGACCTCGTAGTAAACCTTCCTCCAAAGCAGTTCCTCGGCCTTCCGCCCGTAGTCCACGGGATGGAGAAACATGAGCTTCACGCAGAGCTCCCTCAGCCTGTCAGGCAAAAAACAGACATGGGTACAGAGACAGAGAGACACAGAGAGAGGGCGAGAGGGCGAGAGGGCGAGAGGGCGA
>JAHRHZ010000169.1:33029-43512 GCA_024137785.1 Ginglymostoma cirratum
AGGGCGACAGGGCGACAGGGCGACAGGGCGACAGGGCGACACACACACACAGAGGTACAGAGAGAGTGTGGGAGAGAGACACACACAGAGGTGCGGACAGAGACACATACAGAAGATCCACAGGCACACAGAGATACCATTCAGACATTCACACAGAGGCGCCCTCCATTAGAGAAATCCACCCCAGAAACAAGAGCAAGGTGGAGACCATCCAGCTCATTGACTCTGCCCTGCCATTTAACACAACCGGGGCTGATCCTGGGCTTCAACTCCCCTCCCCACTAGCTCCCAATGTCCCCCGATTCCCTGAGAGACCAGCGCTGTGTGTATCCCCACCTTAAGTGCATTCAACCACAAAGTGCGCACAACCCTGGGAGGCAAAAAAAAAACCCACCAAGCAAAGGCATTCCTACTCATCTCGGTCCCAAACCATCAGGCCCTTATCCCGAGGCGGTCTGTGCACCCCAGCTCAACCCTCCTCACAGCCTTCAAAACCCTACCCTCTAAACACTCTAAACCCCCTTCACTAGACTCAGACTGCCTGGAAGATTCATTGAGGAGGTGACAAGCGTCTGCCACGTGAACCACAAGCTGAAACTGTAGACCGGGCCCGATCTGAAGCTTCAGCGAGAGCCCCCTTAGTGCTGCCGAGCCTTGGCCATCCAATTGACACTCTGGGCATCTGGCGGAGACATGAAGGGCATGGATAGGGTAAATAGTCAAGACCTTTACCCCAGAGTAGGGGAGTCCAAAACTAGAGGGCGTAGGTTTAAGGTGAGAGGGGAAAGGGACCTGAGGGGCAACTTTTCCACACAGAGGATGGTGCGTGTATGGAATGAGCTGCCAGAGGAAGTGGTGGGGGCTGGTACAATTACAACATTTAAAAGGCATCTGGATGGGGACATGAATAGGAAGGGTTTAATGAATGTGGGCCAAATGGGACTAGTTTAGTTTGGGAAGCCTGGTCAGCATGGACCAAAGGGTCAGTTTCTGTGCTGTACGACTCTACCACTAGCAGGCATATTTTTAAGGTGACAGGAGAAAGATCTTTGAGAAAAAAAGACATGAGGGACAGTTTCTTTTAAACAGGGAACGGTTCGTGTGTGGAATGAGCTTCCAGAGGAAGTGGTGGATACGGGTACAGTTACAATGTTTAAAAGACATTTGGATAAGTACATGAATAGGAAAGGTTTGGAGGGATATGGGCCAGGAGCAGGCAGGCGGGACTAGTTTAGTTTGGGATTATGGTCGGCACGGACTGGTTGGACTGAAGGGCCTGTTTCCGTACTGTATGACCCTATAACCGATCTGTAGTCAGCAGCCTGCTACAGGTTAATCTGTCAGCAGCAACAGACAGAAACTTTGTCTGTGAGGGGTTGATTATCATTTGGCTCAGCGATGGGAAAAGGAATTTCACCTCAGGTGAGAGGCTCCCTATTTTGAAACTGCACCCCCTGGAATGAGATGTGCCTTTCAGGAGCTGCTCTGTTCTGTTTCTCTTGAAGTGGGGTGTTGCCGAGATGTCTGCTCCATGGAAAGCAGAGCAAGTAGCCTTGGGTCTTTCTTCCCCCCCACCACCCAAAAATTAGACAGAAGCAGCATGAGTGGGTGGAGTCAGGCTCACACAGACCCAGCCTTTTAGCTTTTGCTTTCACCTGTTGAAGTTGGGATCCCCCCACTCTCCAAAAGTTGAAGCTGCTGCTGAAAAAAAATCTTGAGCTCGCTCTCTCTCTCTCTCTGCTGCTACATTCATTCTGTCAGTGTTCCTTCTCCTGGACTGGAGGGGGTCACCAGTGAGGGAAATCTGGTTTTGCTGAATCCGCCTTTGCCAAGGGTGTGTTTACGGGAGGCCGCGATATTGGAGCTGTTGATAGGTAGCGGCTAAATAATGTTATTTTGTTAAGTATTTCGATAGAGTCAGTTAAGCCAGTTCTTTTTGTTTTTATATTCTTCCATCACAGTTAAAATATAAAGTGTGTTTTGCTTAAAGGCTATTAGCGTGGCCAATCGAATCACGTCTGGAACACAGGCACCTCACACTTGCCTCAAAGCAAGATAAAAGATTTAGCCTGTGCCCTTGATATTTTGATGTATTACTGTCATGTGTACCAAAGTATACATTGTCTTATGTGCCGTACTATACACATGCATCAGGGTAATAGGACAGAGTGTTACAGCAGCCAAGAACGAACAAGAGAGATAAGAACTAGGAGCAGGAGTAGGCCATCCGGCCCCTTGAGTCTGCCCCGCCATTTAATAAGATCATGGCTGATCTTTGAGACTCAGCTCCACTTACCCACCCACTCACCATAACCCTTAATTCCTTTACTGTTCAAAAATTTATCTAGCCTTGCCTTAAAAACATTCAGTGAGTAGCTTCAACCGCTTCACTGGGCAGGAAATTCCACAGATTCACAACTCTTTGGGTGAAGAAGTTCCTCCTGACCTCAGTCCTACATCTGCTTCCCTTTATTTTGAGACGATGCCCTCTAGTCCTAGTTTCACCTGCTAGCGGAAACAACCTCCCTGCCTCCACTTTATAAGATTATGAAGGAAATAGATATGTTTCTATAAGATCTCCCCTCATTCTTCTGAATTCCAATGAGTATAAGCCCAGTCTACTCAGTCTCCTTACAATCCAACCCTCTCAACTCTGGAATCAACCCAGTGAATCTCCTCTGCACCACCTCCAGTGCTAGTATATCTCTTCTCAAGTAAGGAGACCAAAACTGCACACAGTACTCCAGGTGTGGCCTCACCAGGACCCTATACAGCTGCAGCATAGCCTCCCTGTTTTTAAACTCCATCCCTCGAGCAATGGCAGACAAAATTCCATTTGCCTTTTTAATCACCTGCTGCGCCTCCAATCCCACCTTCAGCGATTCATGCACAAGGACACCCAAGTCCCTCTGCACAGCAGCGTGCTGCAATTTTTTACCATTTAAAACATAATCCGTTTTACTGTTATTCCTACCAAAATGGATGACCTCTCACTTATCAACATTGTACTCCATCTGCCAGACCTTTGCCCACTCACTTAAGGACTATCTATATCCCTCTGCAGACTTTGTGTCTTCTGCACACTTTGCTCTACCACTCACCTTAGTGCCATCTGCAAATTTTGACATACCACACTTAGTCCCCAACTCCAAGTCATCTATATAAATTGTAAACAATTGAGGTCCCAACACTGATCCCTGAGGCACACCACTAGCCACTAACCGCCAACCAGAAAAACATCCATTTACTCCTACTCTTTGCTTTCTACTGGTCAACCAATCCTCTATCCATGCCAATACATTACCTTAATACTGTACAACTTAATCTTATGTAGCAGCCTTTGGTGTGGCACCTTGTCAAATGCCTTCTGGAAATCCAGATACACCACATCCACAGGTTCCCCATTGTCCACCACGCGAGTAATGTCGTCAAAGAATTCCACCAAATTAGTTAAACATGACCTATCCTTCATGAACCCATGCTGGGTGTTCCCAATGGGACAATTTATATCCAGATGACTTGCTATTTTTTCCTTAATGATAGATTCAAGCATCTTCCCCACTACTGAAGCTAAGCTAACTGGCCTATAGTTACCTTTTTGTCTGCTTCCTTTCTTAAACAGAGGCGTCACATTGGCTGTTTTCCAATCTGCAGGAACCACCCCAGAGTCCAGTGAATTTTGGTAAATAATTACTGGTGCATTTGCTGTTTCCCCCATCACCTCTTTTAGTATCCTGGGATGCATTTCATCAGGGCCAGGAGACTTGTCTACCTTTAGCCCCATTAGCTTGCCCAGCACTGCCTCCTTAGTGATAATGATAGTTTCTAGGTCCTCACCTGCTATAACCTTCTTGCCATCAGTTTTCGGCATGTTATTTGTGTCTTCCACTGTGAAGACCGACACAAAATAACTGTTTAATGTCTCGGCTATTTCCTCATTCCCAGTTATTAAATTGGCCTTTTCGTCCTCCAAAGGACCAATGTTTACCTTCGCCACTCTTTTACGATTTACATATTTATAGAAACTTTTGCTGCCCGTTTTTATATTCTGAGCTAGTTTACTCTCATAATCTATCTTACTTTTCTTTATAACTTTTTTTGTGGCTTTCTGTTGGCCTTTAAATATTTCCCAGTCTACTAGTTTCCCACTATTCTTTGATTTTTTGCATGTGTTTTTTTTCCAATCTGATACTTTCCTTTATTTCCTTAGACATCCAGGGCTGGCTCTCTCTTTTCCTACAGTTCTTCCTTATCACTGGAATATACTTCTGCTGAGCACTGTGAAAAATTGTTTTGAAAGTCCTCCACTGTTCCTCAATTGACCCACCATAAAGTTTTTGCTCCCATTCTACCTTAGCTAACTCCTCCCTCGTTCCTTCATCGTCTCCTTTGTTTAAGCACAGGACATAGATACTGGATTTAACCTTCTCACGTTTCATCTGTATTTTAAATTCGACCATACTGTGATCGCTCCTTCCGATAGGATCCCTAACTGTGAGATTATTAATTATTCCTGTCTCGTTACACAGGACTAGATCTAGGATAGCTTGCTCCCTTGTAGGTTCCATTACATATTGTTCAAGGAAATTATCGCAGATGCATTCAACATTAACAGTAAAGAGGTCCGTTCAAAAGTCTGATAACAGCAGGGAAGAAGCTTGAATCTGTTCATACATGTTTTCAAACGTTTTTATCTTCTGCCCAAGGGAAGAGGGTGGAAGTGTGTGTAACTGGCCTGACCTGCCGTGTTCATCCAGCCCCACGCTTGTTATCAGGGGTCTTTAACAATGCTGGTTGCTTTCCTGAGGCAGCGGGAAGTATAGACAGAGTCAATGGATGGAAGGCTGGCCTGCATGATGGACTGGGCTGTGTTCACAACTCTCTGTAGTTTCTCTCAGTCCTGGGCAGAGCAGTCGCCATGATGCATCCGGATAGAACACTTTCTATGGTGCACCGATAAGACTTGGTAAGGGTCTTTACGGACACACCGAATTTCCTTAGCCTCCTGACGAAGGAGAGGCGTTGTTGTGCTTTCTCGAGCGTGGTGTCAACGTGGGTGGACCAGGAGAGATTGTTAGTGATCGTCGCTCCCAGGAACATGACCATCTCCACCTCAGCACCATTGATGCAGACAGGGACATGCCCTCCACCCTGCTTCCTGTCCTCAATGACCAGCTCCTTCGTTTTACTGATGTTAAGCTGCTGTTAAGCACTCAGTCTCCTTCCTGTACTCCGTCTCGTCGTTGTTTGAGATTTGACCTACAACCGTGGTATCGTCAGCAAACTTGTAAATGGAGTTGAGGTGGAACTTGCCAGTGTATAAGGAGTATAGTCGGGGATCGAGTATGCAGTGTTGAGGATTATTGTGGAGGAGGTGCTGTCACCTGTCCTCACTGACTGCGCTCCGTTGGTCAGCAAATCAAGGATCCAGTTAGAGTGGGGGAGCAGAGACCCAGGTCTCGGAGTTTAGAGAGGAGTTGGTTTGGAATTATGGTGTTGAGAGCGGAGCTGTGGTCAATAAGTAAGAGCCTGACGTAGTATTCCTTGTTATCCAGATGTTCCAAGGATGAGCATGGGGCCAGGGAGATGGCGTCTGCCGTGGACCTGTGTGTGTTAGAAAATTGCAAGGGATCAAGGCAAACTGGGAGGTTGGAGTTCTCGTGAGCCATGAGCTCTCAAAGCACTTCATAGCCACTGGGCGGTAGTCATTGAGGAACACCACATGGCTTTTCTTTGCCACCGGGACGACCGTGGTCTTCGTGTAGCCGGTGGGGGACTTCAGGCGGTAGTAAGGAGAGATTGAAGATGGCTACGAATGCTCCCAACAGCTGGCCCACACACACAGGACCTGAGCGCAGAGGCAGGGACTCCGTCCGGGCAGGTGGCTTTCCATGGGCTAGCCCATGAGGAGGCCGATTGAATGCCTGCGGCGGTGGCCGTGGGTACAGGTGCAGCAGGGCTGGTGGGATAGGGTGACATCGTTTCACCGAGCTTCTGTTCAAAGCAAGCGTGGAATGCACGGAGTTCACCGGGGCAGGGGTGTACTGTAGCCCGCGATCATGTTCGCCTTCTGTACCTATTACGCCGTGCCAGCCTTGCCACGGACGACGGGTGCCAGTGTGGTTAGTCTGGGTCTCACGCTTAGTCCGGCCTTGCCCCTTTGGCATCCCTGATGGCCTTGCGAAAATAGTATCAGGATTTCCTGTACAGGTCAGGGTTGCCAGACTTGAACACTTCAGACCCAGACTTCAGTAGGGAACGGATCTCCCGGTTCATCCAGGGCTTGGGGAATATTCGGATTAAAAGTCTTTGGCGCGCAGTTCATCTACACACCTACTGGTGAAGTGCGGATGGGACTGGCATATCCTGGCTTCTGAGTTCTTGAATATGGTTCCGTCCGCCAACTCTAAGCTGTCCCAGAGAAGCCCTCCCAGTGCCTCCAGCCAACACAGCACTATTTTCTGTACGGGGTCCACACGCTTCAATTTCTGCTTGCTCGCCGGGAGGAGCAGCACACCATTGTGATCTGATTTTCCAAACTGTGGACGGTGGTGCTGGTGGTGATTGGAGGGGCGGGGGGGCGCATTTATGGAGGTGTCCGCATCTTTCATAGCTGTGTAGTAACGGTCAAGAACTCTCTGGTGAGACAGGAGACAAAACTTTGGTAGCACATTCATGAGGTCGGCCTGGTTCAAAGTCACCGACTACGATGAACAAGGCCTCGGGTATTCTGTCTCTTTGTAGCACTGTAAACCTCATCAAGTGTTTTGAGGGGGTTCGGTCTGTTCTGTAACACCCTAATTCTAATTTTAGAATCTCTCTCACAAGAGGAAGACATCCTTCACCATTTCTGAAGGGTCCCAAACCGAAATGTCAGCTTGCCTGGCCTGCTGTGTTCCTCCACCTCCACATGGTGGTATCTCTGACTCCAGCATTGGCAGTTCTTACTATCTCTACCGTGTCAAGACATCTCAAGATCATACAGGTTTGAATATGATTCCCTCTCATTCTTATGAAACTCCAAGGATCAACAGACAGAGATCGTTTCCATTTTAAAACCAAAGCCAACATATCCCTCCTTCAACAAGCAGCCTAAAACTGCACACAGTACTCAAGGTGTGGTCTCACAAATGCCTTGTATAGTTACGCCAGGACCTCTGAACTCTCCCCTCCCCTCTCCTTACCCTTTGCAATAATAGCTCCTCCCCCCACCTCCCCGTGACATACCTGTTCCGCAGGCTGATGTTTTCGGGTTTGAACACCTCACGGTAAGCAGTCTTGTTGCAAACGATGACATCGAGTCGATGAACAGCCTCCACCACAGCCCTGCCAAAACGAGAACAGCGATTTACAGCAGCCTGTGCACCTACGATGTCTATCACCACACTGTGTTTCAAACGTTGACAGCGCCCGCTCGGTCGGCGCCGACCCCCACCGACAGCGCCCGCTCCCTCGGCGCTGAGGCACTCCGACAGTGCCCGCTCCCCCAGTGCTGACCTCCTCCAACAGTGCCCACTCCGTCAGCGCCAACCCACTCCACCAGTGTGGCGCACCCTTAATGCTGACCCTCCAACAGGCAAACCTCATGTAGCTATGGGAATCACAGAAAGCCTTGAGCGAGAAAAGCCAGGCCCGGTCTGAAACAAGCGCAATGTAAACGCTGTCCTACCAGACTGAGAACATTGATGGTGTGAAGCCTGGTGTAGCCCTGGGCCACAGACTAAAAGCACGCACCCACCGGATCAAAACAGGGAAGCGAGGGGCCAGCTCCATTCTCTGGCCTGGTCTGAGCCAGCGAACCTTTGCTGGGAGACCCAGTAGCATTAGCAGATGCTGTTTCTGGGGAGGGAACGGACTTTCCATATTAGGCAGGGAACTCTGAGGAGACGTGAAATCTTCTGCTGGACATTCCCAAGGTTTCCATTGTAAAACCGGTCGATAAACAACACAGGTTCCCCCAACATGATGCCACGGCAGCCTACCCTTCATGCCCCTCAACTTGATGGCAGGAGACAGAAACTGGGCAACTCCCCGATCTATCAAATCTGTTTCATAATAAGTCAACTGTCCCGTCCCCCACTCTTCTGCTCTAAGGTTCAAAATAACCAGATTACCCTGCACAAGAGAATCGACAAGGAGCTACTCCTCGCCCAATAATGCACCCCGGCTCCCCTCGCCCGCCCAATCACGCGCACTGGCTCCCCTCGCCCATCCACTCACGATGTTCAGTCTTTCTTGCAGTCCCTACAACACCGTACCCTCACGCTGTCCACACTGACAGACTACAACACAACGATAGGAGAGATTTCCATTTTAAACAAGGAAGGAAAACAGGAGATTGGACGGAAGGCGGCTGTATATCCCCCCCATATTTCACACGCAATCTCAAACAAGGAAATTGGTCAAGCTGACCATTTTCTCATCAAGAGACTGGGTGAACAGTTTCCGAATCCAATTCTCACACAGAAATTCCAAACAAACCATGCTCACCTCCACACAGATGCTGACCACATCCTCCAGGTTTTCACTCAACTACAACTAATCTGGCTTGCTTTCTTTCAACTCTGACACATTTTGCTACACTGTCCGGAGGGTCAGAGCGCTGGGGGGAGTGGACACTGTCGGAGGGTCAGCGCTGGGGGAGCTGGCGCTGTAGGAGGGTCAGTGCTGGGGGAGTGGGCACTAATCAGAGCACCAAGTCAGCAAGCACTCAACAGCGATGTGATCATTGCCCAGAATAACTATGTTCTTAGCAATAGTGGCTGAGACAGCAGAGAGGAATCCCCACCTCCCCATTCTATCCAACAGCGACTATGGGATCTTTTATCGGATTAGAAGACAATTGTGTTTCAAGTAGCTGTCTCAAAGTGCAGACCAGATGACAAGGCTTGAGCCTGTGACAAGGAGACTGCGTACCCACAACCTGCCATCGCCGAGGTACACAGGCTGCCTCAGAGACCCTCTTTCTCCTCCTCTTCTGTTGGCCTCAGTCACCCTCCGTCCTCATTGGTCCGACAGCTTCCTCCGTCACGAGCTTCCCCCCTTCCTGGCCCCACCAAACCCTCAGGACCCCCTCTATTAGGGACAGGACACCCCTGTCCAAGATCTCTATTGGCCTCAGGAGTGCTCCCCTCCCCCACCAATGGCCACAGTATGCACTTATTGGCCTCAGGACCCCACTACTGGCCTCAGTTCTTCCCTTTACTTGCCTCAGGACCCCATAATATTACCCTCAGCACGATCCCCCACAACTGGCCTTAGTACCCACACGTTGACTTCAATCTCTGTCCCCCATATTGGACCCGGCATAGCCCCCACCTTGGCCTCCGGATCCTACCCCGTTGGCCTCAGGAGAGCCCCCACCTTGGCCTCCGGATCCTATCCCGTTGGCCTCAGGACCCCACGCCGTTGGCCTCAGGACAGCCCCCACCTTGGCCTCCGGATCCTACCCCGTTGGCCTCAGGACCCCACGCCGTTGGCCTCAGGACAGCCCCCACCTTGGCCTCAGGACCCCACGCCGTTGGCCTCAGGATACTACCCCGTTGGCCTCAGGATCCTACCCCGTTGGCCTCAGGACCCACTCCCCTTTCGACCCCTGTCCCTCTGCCCCCGGGTCCCAGGCCCAGCCTCTTACCGGTATAGCCTCTTGGTGTGGAGGAGCTTGGCGTCGGGCTCGGCTTCGGCCTGGGCCTCAGCCTCGGGTTCGGCAGCGGCTCCTGCTGGGGTATCGGCGAGCTCCGGGTGGCTCATGGTTCTGGATTTCTTCCCCCGGGTTTTCTCCCTCCCTTCGCCCCCACCCAACCCCCCGGGGCCGCTCCTCCTCAAACAGGCTCCGGGCCCGAGCCCGCGGCCGCCATCAGCCGCAAATCTCGCGAGATCGTCCCGGAGCCCTCCCCCTTGACCCCTCTCCCATGACCCCTGACCTCAACGGCCGGCCCGGCGCGCACAAGTCCCCGCCCCCTAACGACGGACTGTGCCCCCGCCCCCTAACAACCGCCGTGGGGCACCCGGCAACGGCTTGGCCCCGCCCCCCCGGCAACGGTCTGAGCCCTGACCCCTCTCACAAACCCTAGAGGTCCTTCCCTCTGGCAACATCCTGACCTGTGACCCCCCCACTGACCCTTGCCCCCTGACAACAGCCTAACCCTTGAGCCCCATCTCCCCCTGCCCCCGACAAAACCCTGACCCCCTCCCTCACTCCCAACCCACCCCAAATCCCTCAACACCCCTCTTCAGGTCCAAAACGCTTCCCCCTATCCCCCAAACACCCTCCCGATCCCCAACTGTCACTTCACCTTCAGTATCAACCAGATCCCTCCACACCCATCCTAGCTCTGTGACCTCCAATCCCTACACCCCGCCTCAACTCTGTAACCCCCACCAGCCCATGCACCGCTCCCTATCTCTGTCACCTCCTCCAGCCCTTGCACCCCCTTCCTATCTCTGTCACCTCCTCCAGCCCCCTACACCTCCTCCCTATCTC
>JAHRHZ010000169.1:43522-57972 GCA_024137785.1 Ginglymostoma cirratum
ACCTCCTCCAGCCCCCTACACCTCCTCCCTATCTCTGTCACCTCCTCTAGCCCCCTACACCTCCTCCCTATCTCTGTCACCTCCTCTAGCCCCCTACACCTCCTCCCGATCTCTGTCACCTCATCCAACCCCGACACCCCTCCCTAACTCTGTAACCCCCACCAGCCCCTGCACTGCTCCCTCTCTCTGTAACCCCCACCAAGCCCTACACTGCTCCCTGTCGCAGTCACCTCCTCCAGCCCCTACACACTTCCCTATCTCTGCCACCTCCTCTAGCCCCTACTCACCCTACAAGTTCTCTGCTCCCTCCAATTCTAACTTCCACTGCATCCCCCAACTGCTCCTCTACCCCCCCCCCTCCCCCCAGTCGTGCGTGTGCCTTCATCTGCCTGGGGCACTTTGCAACGAGTTACCTGCCTAAACCATATCATTTGACCGATTTTCATTTCCATGACATGTGTCTGACATCTCCCCATGTGGCTTGGGGAGGGTGGGGTGGTGTCAGAATTTGTCTGATATCACTCCCTCTGAGGTGACTGAATGCACGTTATTACATTGACGGCGCTACAGAAATGCAGCATGTGGTTCAAATGCAACAGCTTTGGATCGAGTCGTGCACACAGAGCGGTTTCCACGGGGATGGTGGTCAGTCACCATGGATACGCAGATTGGAATGCGATTGGCAAATGAACCAGAGTGAGCATGAGAAAATATTTATTTTCACAGGGAGCTGTTTGGATCTAGAATGCACTGCTAGGTGTGTTTTGGCTCTGTGTTTGAGAAATTTAACAGTCTCAAGCCAGGACTGGCAAATAAAAATAGATTCTATCTCAAGATCCGAAACAGGAATTCTCAATGATCCAGAATTTACTATTAACACCTATCTTGCATCTCTATCACTCCACTACTATTATGGGAATTCCCTCAGTCTTTTGCTCTGGGCCCCTTCCCATCCTTCTCCTTTGTCAACAGCTCGACATTTTCCGGCTCTGAGGACGAGTCATATCAGACTTGAAATGTCAACTCAGTTTCTCTCTCCACAGACCTGTTGTGTTTCTCCAGCACTTGCTGTTTTTAATTTCAGATTTCTAGCATCCACAGTATAATGTCATTATTTGCTTAACAGACAGCCTTTTTACAAGAAGACACAGTGAGCCTCGTCCTTCACAATGCAACAGGGCATTCAGAAGAGAGGGTCTGGGGAGTCGCAGGTAGATAGGATGGTGAAGAAGGCATTTGGTACACTTGCCTTTATTGGTCAGTGCATTGAGTACAGGAGTTAGGAGGTCATGTTGTGGCTGTACAGGACATCGGTTCGGCCATTTTTGGAGACTTGCGTGCAATTCTGGTCTCCCTTCTACAGGAAAGATATTGAAAAACTGGAAAGGGTTCAGAAAAAAATTACAAGGATGTTGCCAGAAAGTTTGAGCTATAGAGAGCGGCTGATTAGGCTGGGGCTATTTTCCCTGGAGCATCAGAGGCTAATAGTTGACCTTATAGACGTACATAAAATCACAAGGGGCATGGAAAGGGTAAATAGCCGAGATCTTTTCCCTGGGGTGGGGGAGTCCAAAACTAGAGGGGCATAGGTTTAAGGGGAGAGGGGAACGATATAAAAGGGACTAACAGGCAACTTTTTCATGCAGAGGGTGGTGTGTGTAAGTCTCTGTCGAAGTGTACTAGGAGTAAGATGATTACCTGAGAGTGGAATTTATTAAGAGACCAAAGGGGCAACCTGGGTGAGGTCTCAAATACTTCTCAACTGTATTTGCAGAGGAGAAAGACATTGAGGTAAACACAATTAAGAGAAGCATAGATAATGTGAATCTCTTTCCCTGGCAGCCATATCAAAGAGCTGAGTGCATATGTTTAAGGTGCGGAACAAGCAGCTTAGATGAGATTGGAGGGGAAAAGAAATTTGCACCCAGAGGGTGGTAGAAATATGGAACTAACAGCCTGAAAGGGTGGAGAAGGTAGAAACACTCAACATCTAAGCATCTGGATGAGTTCTTAAAATACCAGGATATAAGTTATGGCCAAAATGCAGATAAATGGGATTAGTGTATGTTTTGGTTAGCACAGACATGATGGGCCAAAGGGCCTGTTTCTCTGCTGTGTGATTGATTGAGTGTATGGAACGAGAGGAAGTGGTGGAGGCTGGTACAATGACAACATTTAAAAGGCATCTGGATGGGTACATGAATAGGAAGGGTTTAGAGGCATATGGGCCAAATGTTGGCAAACGGGACTAGATTTATATAGGATATCTGCTCGGCATGGACGAATTGAACCGAAGGGACTGTTTCTGGGCTGCACATCCCTATGAACTCGATGAATCTCTGAGCTGAGGATTTAGGGTCTCGAGGCCGCTGTAGAGTTCCAACACTGCTGTGCACTTGCACAGAAGCCAATCCCATTCCTCCATGACCACCAGCTGTGATGAGTTTCTCTCCCCCGAACCCCTAACTGAGTTAAGCTCAAACAGGAAACATGATGGGAGAAAAAACAATGAGACCCATGTTGGCATTTTCCCCATTTCAAGAATACAGGGGCACAGGATACCCTGGACTGTGTGTGCCAACGTGTACTAGCCTGGGTCCAAACGCTGGTGTACTGTGAAAGTCACATTCAGTGAACCATTCACTAAACACCCCAGCATTGCAGGTAATGAAATCTCAAACTCTGGAGAAAGCCAGTTCAAACATTAGCAGGACATAGCCAAGCATTTCAAAATCAGTTGCTCAATTATCAATTCTCCATTCTCTACTCATTACGAACTACCCAGGGATTAATCCACATATACACACACACAACACCGGACCCGATATGTTAACCTTTTGTTTTCCTTCACAGATGCTGCTGGACCTGCTGAGATTTTCCAGCAACTTTGTTTTTGTTCCTGATTTACAGCATCCGCAGTTCATTCGGTTTTTATTGATCCATATATCTTTATTTTGAAATAATTTCTAATCTGTGCCCACATCATAGAGTCACGTAATGTACAGCATGGAATCAGACCCTTCGGTCCAACTCATCCACGCTGACCAGATATCCTAAATTAATCTAGCCCATTCAGAGTCTTAGAGATGTGCAGTACGTAACAGACCCTTTGGTCCAACTCATCCATGCTAACATCGTAAATTTATCTAGTCCCATTTGCCAGCGTTTAGCCCATATCCCTCTAAACCCTTCCCATTCATGTACCCATCCAGATGCCTTTTAAATGTTGTAACTGGACCAGCCTCCATCACCTCCTCTGGCAGCTCGTTCCATACACGTACCACCCTCTGCGTGAAAAAGTTACTCCTTGGGTCCTTTTTAAATCTTTCCCCTCTCACCTCTATCTCTAGTTTTGGACTCCCCTAGCCTGAGGAAAAGACCTTGGCTATTCACCCTATCCATGCCCCGCATAATTTTATAAACCTCCATAAGGTCACCCCTCCACCTCCGATGCTCCAGGGAAAATAGCCCCAACCTATTCAGCCTCTCCCTGTATCTCAAAACCTCCAACTCCGGCAACATCCTTGTAAATCTTTCGTGAACTCTTTCAAGTTTCACACTGGCTTTCCTAGAGCAAGGAGACCAGAATTGAACGCAGTTTCCCAAAAGTGGCCTAACCAATGTATGTTAACGTTTTTTTATTGTATTCAGTAAGTGATAAATTCACTCTATTGTTAACTCAAGAAATTTTAATTAAATTGAGTCCTTTCAAGAATAAATTCCTTTGGTCCATGAGAAATGGATCCACAAAGAAAGGGATCATTTTTAAATTAACTCTGTTGCCACCAGCAATAGGGGTAGGTGAAGATATGCCCATTTATCCATCCACACCTAAGAGTTTCATGATTTTGAGGTCTCCAACCTCGAACTGAAACATATTAGGAAACCTCTCACACGGGTTGGGATTTTGCACTAGAACATAGAACTGTGTAGCCCAGGAATGGGCCTTTTGATCCTCAATGTTGTACCAAATATGACACCAAATTAAACTAATCCCTTCTGCCTAACCTTGGCCCATATCCATCCATTCCTTGCATATCCATGTGCTTATCTAAAAGCCCCTTAAACGCCCCTATCGTATCTGCCTCCACCACTACCCCTGGCAGCGTGTTCCAGACTCCGACCACTCTATGTGTAAAAAAACTTGACTCTCACTTCTCCTTTAAACTGTGCCCCTCTCACCTTAAATGTATGCCCCTACTATTGGACATTTCAACTCTGGGAAAGTGATTCTAACTGTCAACCCTATCTATGCAACTCATAATTTTATAGACTCCCATCAAGTCTCCCCTCAGCCTCTGCGCTCCAGAGAAAACAACCCAAGTTTTTCTGGCCTCTCCTTATAGCTCATGCCCTCTAATCCAGGCAGCAGCCTGGTAAACATCTTCTGCACCCTCTCCAAAGCCTCCACATAACTTCCTGTAATGTGGCGACCAGAACTGAATGTAATATTCTTAAGTACAGCCTAACCAAAGTTTTATAAAGTTTCAACTCACCCTCACTCTTGTACTCAATTCCCTGAACAATAAGGGCAAGTGTGCCATATGCCTTCTTTACCACCCTATCTACTTGCGCGGCCACTTTCAGGGAGCTATGGACTTGAGCCCCGAGATCCCTCTGTCACTAGTCATATGTTCTACATCCTGGTTACTTGCTCATTACCGTAATCTCTCTTAAATTGATACTACAACATACGGACATAGAGCACAGAAACAGAATCTTCGGCCCAACCCGTCCATGCTGATCAGATATCCTACATTAATCTAGTCCCATTTGCCAGCGTTTAGCCCATACCCCTCTAAACCCTTCCCATTCATGTACCCATCCAGACGCCTTTTAAATGGTGATAACAAGGCATGAGGCTGGATGAACACAGCAGGCCAAGCAGCATCATAGGAGCAGGAAAGCTTGACGTTTCGGGCCTAGACCCTTCATCAGAAAAAATCTTAAATGGTGTGATTGTACCAGCCTCCACCACCTCCTCTGGCAGCTCGTTCCATCCACGCACCACCCTCTGCGTGAAAAAGTTATCCCTTAGGTCCCTTTTAAATCTTTCCCCTCTCACCTTAAACCTATGCACTCTAGTTTTGAATTCTCCTACCCTGAGGGAAAAGACCTTGGCTATTCACCCTATCCATGCCCCTCATGATAATATGAACCTCTATAAGGTCAACCCTCAGCCTGCGACTCCCCAGGGAAAATAGCCTTTCCAGCCTCTGTCCCAACCCTGGCAACATCCTTGTCAATCTTTCCCAAACCCTTTCAAATTTAACAACATCCTTCCTATAGCAACGAGACCAGAACTGAACGCAGTATTCCAAAAGTGTCCTAACCAATGTCCTGTACAGCTGCAACATGACCCTCCCAACTCCTATACTCAATGCACTGACCAATAAAGCAATTTGGGAATAAGTGTCTGACGATGATCAGGAAACCATTGCTGGTTCTGAAGAAGGGCGCTAGACCCGAAACATTAACTCTGCTTTCTCTCTCCACGATGCTGCAAGCCCTGCTAAGTTTCTCCAGCAATTTCTGGGTTTTTTTTCCCTGATTTCCAGCATCCACAGTTCTTAGTTGTTGTGAAAGAAAATGGGTTTCTCCCTATTAACTCCTCCGAGACCCCTCACGATTTTGAACTCTCTAATCTAAACCTTTCTCAGTTATCTAACGTTACAAAGGGATCTTGGGCCAGTGGGCTGAGGAATGGCAGGCGGAGTTTAATTTAGATAAATGCGAGGCATTGCACAAGACAAACCAGGGCAGGACTTAGACAGGTCTTGGTAGGATCCTGGGGAGTGTTGTCAAACAGAGAGTCCCAGGGGTGCAGGTGTATTGTTCTTTGAAAGTTGCGTCACACATAAATGGGGTGGTTTAGATGGCATTTAGCACACTTGCCTTCATTGCTCAGACTATTGGATTTAGGAATTAAGAAGTCCTGTTGAAGTTGTACAGGATGTTGGTAAGGCCACTTTTGGAGCACTGTGTCCAGTTCTGGTCGCCCTGTTTGGGGAAGGCGATTATTAAATTGGAGAGGGTGCATAAAGGATGTTGCCAGGGCTAGGGTTTGAGTTATAATGATAGGCTGAGACATTTTTCACTCGAGCGGCAGGTGCTGACGGGTGACCTTATTGAGATTTGTAATAATGAGGAGGGGCATAGATAAGATGAATAGACAAGGTCTTTTTCCCCAGGGTGGGGGGGTCCAAAAGTAGACGGGCATAGGTTTATGGCGAGAGGGGGAAGATTTAAAAGAGACTTCAGGGGCGATCTTTTCACGCGGAGGGTGGTGCGTGTCTGGAACGAGCTGCCAGAGGAAGTGTTGGAGTCTGGTACAATTACAACATTTAAAAGATATTTGGGCAGGTACATGGATAGGAAAGCTTTAGAGGGATATGGACCAAATGAAGGCAAATGGGACTGGTTCACTACATAGAATCCCTGCAGTGTGGAAACAGGCTCTTCAGCCCAACCAGTCTACACTGACCCTCAGAATATCCCTGGGCAATATGGGGCAATTTAGCACGGCCAATCCACACTAACCTGCACATCCCTGGGCAATATGGGGCAATTTAGCACGGCCAATCCACCCTAACCTGCACATCCCTGGGCACTATGGGGCAATTTAGCACGGCCAATCCACCCTAACCCACACATCCCTGGGCACTATGGGGCAATTTAGCACGGCCAATCCACCCTAACCTGCACATCTTTAGACCGTGGGAGAAAACCTATACAGGCACAGGGAAAATGTGCAAACTCCACACAGACAATTGCCCAAAGGTGGAATCGAACCTGGGTCCCTGGCACTGTGAGGCAGCAGTGCTAACCACTGAGCCATCTTGCCTGTTTGGTTTGGGGAAATCTGGTCAGCATGGACAACTAGGGCCGAAGGGCCTGTTTCCATGCTGTATGACTCTAGGACTTATCGTCATTATCAGCGGCAGTCCCTTGCAGATGCGGAAGACTCTCTTGCCCCTTCTCGGGGTGAGTCTGTGGGTGACAGACCAATGTGGCTTACGCAGGCTCTGTGACACTGGGGCGGACGGGGCGTTGGCGTGGCAACACGCCCCTTGCGCCGTCTTCGCCTGTTTCCTCCTCCTCCGCTTCGGGACAGTCTCAGGCCAGCGATTCCCGGGCGTCTGTGGGGAAGGCCGCGCTTCGCCAGCGAGGGTCTACGACTCTACTAACAGCCTCAGCTGGATCAAAGTAGGCACCAATACCCCTATCCCTGGCACGGTTGGTGTGGTGGGTGCGAGAAAGCGGCGTGCCCATGTAAATTCCATTCGGAATCGAGATGCGGGCAGGAATCTTGAGCTGGCTGTCAGAAGTAGTCGTTGACCCTGAAATGCATTAACGCAGCGCTCCCCCTTGCTCTTAACAAAACACTTCCAAGTTGCACCCTGACCCCTTTAACTGCAAGCTCCTCCCGCTCATGGATCAATTTTCCAGTTGAGCAAGTTCTTACAGGAAGCCAAAGGTAGAAAATAAATCAAGAGGCATGTAGGGGGCGATTGGAGGCTTGTGACCCTTTCTGGAATTTATTTTTTAATAAACCAAACAATCGACTTCGCAGCTCACGAACCTCAACGCCATTGAAAATCAGACCTTTTAGATCTGCCTGGAGGGAAAGGTACAGTTGGTGTCTGCAAAATAAGTGCCTGCAGGTGGATTAAGGTAGGACCTGCTCACTTCCTGGCTGATGTCTCTCTTGATAAAACTGAGCTTTCGCTCAATGTTCGCCTCAACTCCAGCGAATTCCCCCTTCTAGATATTTCATATTTCAACCTGTTCAGAGGTGAAATGCCCACCTCTGGAGCAGGTAGGAACTGAACCCGGGACTCCTGGCTCAGAGGGAGGGACATTACCCACTGCAACACAGAAGCCTTTGAAATTCACACTCCACCTCCCTTCAGTTTTAAAATTTAATGCATTTTTCCAACCAACCTGTTCAGAGATGTTACCACTTAGCTCTGGGGCAGTTGGGACTCCCGGTCCAGGGGTAGGGACACTGCATCACAAGAGGGCCTCCCCCCACGCCCTCCCTTCCATTGTCTAACCAAAAGCAGTTTCACCCTGGCCTTGGTGGATGTGTCTTGGGCTGTCGGGTTAGCCAATCAAGAGAGGGAGGGAAGGGCTACGCAGATTCTGCCAAAGCGATGCCTCCTCTGGTCAAATAGCAAAGTTCACCTGTGACAGCCTAATCCAAAAGGTTAGCAAGATGCCTGGGCAGAGACCTTGAGTGCTTGGAGAATCCCTACAAGCAGGATATTTGACCCATGGAGTCCATGCTGACCCTGCAAACAACATCCTTCCCATATGCACCCTTATCCTGCAACCCTGTATGGCTAACCCAACAATTTAGCACAGCCAATCCACCCTGACCTGCACATCCCTGGGCAATTTAGCACAGCCAATCCACCCTGACCTGCACATCCCTGGGCACTGCAGGAAATTTAGCACAGCCAATCCACCCTAACCTGCACATCCCTGGGCAATTTAGCACAGCCAATCCACCCTAACCTGCACATTTTAGCACAGCCAAACCACCCTAAACTGCATGGAAACCCATGCAGACACGGGGAGAATGTACAAACTCCATACAAACAGTTGCCCGAGGGTGGGATTGAACCCAAGTCCCTGGTGCTGCGAGGCAGCAGTGCTAACCACTGAGGCACTGCGCTGCCCCACTCAGCACAGAATTTATTTTTGGTGAGGAAATGAGTAACAAATAGAGGCCTTAAAAACTAGGAACAGGTTCAGATGAAGATCCCTAAACAAAAATACCCGAAAGAACACCAGATTCTGGAACTCAGAAATGAAAGCAGAAATAGCTGGAAAAACTCAGCAGGTCTGGCAGCATCTGTGGAGAGAAAGCAGAGTTAATGTCTCGGGTCCGGTGACCCTTCCTCAGAGCAGTTCCAAAACCCCAATCTATGCATTGAATTCAGGAGCAATTTGTCATTGACAAGGGTTCACAGCAAATCAATAAATTAGCACAAATGTTAATTTCCACCTTACCCCTCTGGACTCTTGTGCTGCCCAGAAGCCAAAAGCTCCTTAACTGTTGGATGGCACAGTGGTTAGCATTGCTACTTCACAGTACCAGGAACCTGGGTTCAAGCCCAGCCTTGGCTGACTGTTTGCGTGGAGTTTGCACATTCTCCCTGCGTCTGTGTGGGTTTCCTTCCACAGTTATGGTGGATTGCCCATAGCATCCAGGGAGGTGTATACCAGGTGGATTAGCCATGGGGTCCTAAGGGATAGGGTGGGATGCTCTTCAGAGGATGGTGTGGAATTAAATGGGCTGAATCACTTCTTTTCACACTGTTTGGATCTGTGATTATACACTATCTCAGTCAACTCTGGAACGGTTGTGTTTGAGGGACCTGTGCATTTCTAAGTCTCAGATGAGTAACACATCCCTTGTCTCTTGTTGACTATCCAGAACAAGGAATAATGCACACCAAGTTTTTGTTGTGTGAGTTGAGTTCAAGGCTTGAAAATTGACGAGAAGAAAAATATAAAAGGGACCTAAGGGGCAACTTTCTCATGCAGAGAGTAGTACGTCACCCCTCAGCCTCCAACGCTCCAGGGAAAATAGCTCAAACAGTCCAACCCCAGCAACATCCTTGCAAATCTTTTCTGCCCCCTTTCAAGTTTCACAACATCTTTCCTATTAGCAGGGAGACCAGAATTGAATGCCATATTCCAAAAGTGGCCTTACCAACGTCCTACACTCCGACGTCTCTTTGTTTGGCAACACTCCCCAGGACCTTACCATTAAGCATATAAATCCTGCCCTGATTTGCCTTTCCAAAAATGCAGCACCTCACATTTATCTAAATTCAACTCCATCTGCCACTCCTCAAGCCATCTGCTCAAGGTCCCATTGTACTCTGAGATAACCTTCTTCGCTGTCCATTACAACCTCCAATTTTGGTGTCATCTGCAAACTTACTAACCATACCTCCTATATTCAAATCCAAATCACTTACATAAATGTGGAGGCTGGTACAATTACATCTGGATGGGTATATGAACAGGAAGAGTTTAGAGGGACATAGGCCAAATGCTGGGAAATGGGATTAGATGAATTTAGGGTATCTGGTCGGCATGGACGAGTTGGACTGAAGGGTCTATTTCCTTGCTATACAGCTCTATGGCTTCAGTGAGGAGATAGGTGACGAGGAGTTCAGTGAGGTCTGGGACAGACCTCTGGGGTAGCCATTGATACCTCAGAGATTATAACCCCAGAATTTAACTCACAAACCACCCCTGACCCCGCAATCCTGATGTTAGGAAGACCTGACCAATAAGGCACAAGTCAGGAGTGTGATGGAATACTCCCCACTTGCCCTGGATGGGGGCAGCTCCAACAAACACTCAAGAAGCTCGACACCATCCAGGACAAAGCAGCCCCCAAGGCTTGCATTGGCACCACATCCACAAGCACCCACTTCCTCCGCCACCAACGCTCAGTCACAGCAGTGTGTACCATCTACAGTGACTCCCCAAGGCTCCTCAGACAGCACCTTCCAAACCTGTGACCTCTACCCCCAAGAGGGACAAAGGCAGGAGATACACGGGAACACCAGCCCCCTGCAGGTTCCCCTCCTAGCCACTCACTATCCCGACTTGGAAATATATCGGCTGTTCCTTCAAGGTCAAAATCTCCCTCCCGAAGAGCACTGACCCTACCCCACACAGGGTGCTGCAGCAGTTCAAGAAGGCAGCTTGCTACCACCTTCTCAAGGGGCAATTAGGGATGGATAATAAATGCTGGGCTCAGACAGTGACAGCCACATCCAACAAATGAATAAAATGAAAACCACCTTTGGGAAATACCGAGGATGCTAGAAATCTGAAAAAAAAACACAGAAAAGGTAAAAATCTCTTCCCTCATTGAAGGAAAGTGTGGAAGAGAATGGGGGACACGGTCCTTTGGGGAGTGCGGGCGAACGGGGGATTCGCTCCCACAGGGAGTGGGGGAAGAGATTGGGGGAATCTGTCCCACGGGGAGTAGGGGGAGAAGGGGGACTTGCTCCCAGGAACAGTCAGAGAGGTGAACAGCAGAGAAGCTTTGAAATGGGGGTTGGGGGGCTGCTGGATACACACACAATGATAGGGGGATGGATGCAGATGCAGGAGAGAACCAACAGCAGGGACAGGAAGGACTGAAAGGCCTGTTTCAGTTGCTGTGCGGTCTTTGTAACCTCATCCGACCCGTCCCTATCTCTGTCACCCCCTCCAGCCCCCACACCCCCTCCCTATCTCTGTCACCTCCTCCGAGATCTCTGTGTTCCTCCAATCCCAACCCATTCAGCACTCCCCTGTCGATTCTGTCGAGTCTTCAGTGGCCAGGGGAGGAGGGGGTTGGGGTGCTACCCTCTGGGGGCTACCTCTGCAGTACTGAGTGGAGCTGAGGGAATGCTGAAGAAGCTGGAAGGGACAGGCGTGTCCGAGTGAGGTTTTGGGAGACACTAGGCTCTTTGTGGGCCATGAGATTTTCTTGCCTTTCCTGTTCTGCGTGTTCGGAGGAATGCGCAGAGGGTTGGTCAACAAGAGCTCACACACCCACCTCTTGATAATTGCTTGCCCATCCTCACCTTGGCATGTTCCACTTACTATCGCTGAAGCAATACGGTTGTTTGAATAGATTGTTTGCATTTTGAAAGCACCTTTCACATCCGTAGAAAGTTCCAAAGCATTTTACAGCCCTCAGCACTGACACTCCGACAGTGCGGCACTCTCTCGGCGCTGACTCTCCAACGGTGCCCGCTCCCTTGGCGCTGACCCTCCAATAGTGCAGTGCTCCCTCAGGTTTGACGCTTCGATAGTGCCTGCTCCCTCAGCGCTGACCCTCTGACAATGCCCTCTCCCTCAGCACTGACCCTCTAACTGTGCGCACTCCCTCAGCGCTGACCCTCCAACAGCGCCCTGCTCCAACGGCGCTGAGCCTCCGACAGTGCCCGCTCCCTCGGCGCTGAGCCTCCAACAGTGCCCGCTCCCTCGGCGCTGACCCTCCGACAGTGCGGGACTCCCTCGGCGCGGACCTTCCAACATTGCCCTGTGCCCCTCCACACCGTTCACCGTATGGGATCTTCCTGTGCGCTCACCCCCAACCCGCTCTCTTTCTCGTGGCAGGGGATGTCCGGGACACTACCAGTGCCGCAGAACACTAGGGACGAGGACAGCACCTCGGAGCGAGGATCCGAGGAGGAGGATGAATGCGCCGGGAGCCCGGGAACGTTGGAGCGCGGCGATGCCCCCCTTCTCCACAACTCAGACACCCTGGAGTATCCCGACGGAGGCCGGTTTCCAGTCGCCGAGGAGACGGGCCTGGAGATGAAGGCTCTGCGCCAGGCCTCGAAGGCTGACGGGGCCCAAGCCCCAACGGGGGCAGCAGAGAAGGGGCCGGGCCCCGAGAGCGAGGTTTGGGTTCCTCCGCCAGCAGTCAATCCCACTGTGCGGGTGGTCGTGGCCCGCACGCTGAGCGAGGAGTCAGAACGCCAGGCCTTCCTGACAGGCCACTGCCCGCTTCCCGACTCCGAGTGGCCAGGAGCCGATGGAGAGGAGGAGGGGTTGCATGGAGGTGACATGGGCAAACGCCCATGCTGTCCCCGCTGCTCCCGGCCAAACCTCAAAGCCATGGCCTCCCTGGCTGGGGCCGTGCTGGTGTACCCCTGCTTCCTGTATGGCGCTTACGTCTTCCTGCCGTTCGATGTGCCAATCATGCCGGACGTCAGTGCCCGCTTGACGTATACGCTCCGCTGTGGCGTCTTTGCCACCGTCCCCATCATCATGGGTAAGGAGCACGTGCGCTTCTGTGGGGAAAAGTGGAGGTGGTGGAACCGCAGAGAATAGGAGAGGGAGCGCCCCATTTAGCATCTTAGGCCCAATCCAGCCACTCAGCCTCACCACCGCTGAGCATCCCTTGTTCCCCGCTCTCTTCCATCTGCCAGCCCAGTGATGGAGTTTAATTTGGATAAATGCAAAGTGTTATATTTTGGTGAAACAAATTTGCATGTTAAAAGGTAGTGCTGTAGAACAGAAAGACCTAGAGGGTTTCAGGGACATAATTCTTTGAAGTTTGCATCACAGGTAGACAGAGGGGTTAAGAAGGCGTTTGGCACGCTTCCCTTCATTGCTCAGAGCTTTGAGTTGGGGACGTCATGTTGATGCTGTACGGGCCATTGATGAGGCCACTTTCGGAGCACCGTGCCCAGTTCTGGGTGCCCTGCTAGCAAAAGGATATCGTTAAATTGGGAGAGGATTCAGAAAAGATTTACAAGGAGGGGTTTAAGACTTAAGGAGAGGCCGGATGAGCCGGGACTTTTTCCCCCCTGGAGCGTTGGAGGCTGAGGTGTGAACTGATCGAGGGTCATAAAATGATGAGGGGCACGGATAGGGTGAATAGACAAGGTCCCCCAGGGTAGGGGAGACCAAAACTAGAGGGCATGGGTTTCAGGTGAGAAGGGAAAGATCTAAAAGGGACCTGAGGGGTAACTTTTTAACACAGAGCGGGGTGCGTGTATGGAACGAGCTGCCAGAGGAAGTGGGTGGAGGCCGGTACAATTACAACATTTAAAAAGCATCTGGATGGGGACATGGATAAGAAAGGTAGAGAAGGATGTGAGTGAAACGCAGGCAAGTGGGACTAGCTCAGATTAGGAAAACTTGGTATAGACGAGTTGGGCTGAAGGGCCTATTTCTGTGTTATATGACTCCGGACCCACAGCGGTGTTATTGATTCTTAACAGTTAGGAATGGGGCGACAATTGCTGGCCTAGCCAGCAACGCCCATGTCCCATGAACAAGCAAAAACATAGAAAACAGGAGCACGCGTAGGCCATTCGGCCCATCAAGCCTGCTCTGCCATTCAATGAAATCATGGGTCACCTGTGGCACTTAATATCTTCACGAAACAAGAATCTCTCTCAGATTTAATGTTATCTGATCCAGCAACCACTGCCGTGTGTAGAATTCAGTTCCAAAGCTCTACCACCCTTTCTGTGCAGATGTGTTTCCAAACATCTCTCCTGAATGCTCAAGTCCCAATTCTCAGATTATGCCCCTAGTTCTGGAATCCCCAACCCAGTGGAAATAATTTATCTTTAACAACGCTGTCTTTTCTTGGCAGAGAGAAATGACAGGTGTAGGGGCTGAGGGGTTGACAGAGATAGGGAGGTGGTGTAGGGGCTGGAGGAGGTGACAGAGATAGGGAGGGGGTGTAGGGGCTGGAGGAGCTGACGGAGATTGAGAGGGGATGTAGGGGGCTGGAGGAGGTGATAGGGAGGGAGTGTAGGGGGCTGGAGGAGGTGACAGAGATAGGGAGGGTGTGTAGGAAGCTGGAGGATGTGACAGAGATAGGGAGGGGGTGTAGGGGGTGACAGGGATGGTGTAGGGGTGACAGGGATGGGGAGAGGGTGTAGGAGGTGACAGGCATGGGG
>JAHRHZ010000169.1:67972-78911 GCA_024137785.1 Ginglymostoma cirratum
TGGGGAGGGGGCTCGAGGCGGCGACGGAGATGGGGAGGGGGCTCGAGGCAGCGACGGAGATAGGGAGGGGGCTCGAGGCAGCGACGGAGATAGGGAGGGGGCTCGAGGCGGGTATAGAGAGGGGTCTGATGCCCAGAGTTCAGAGTGCACATCAGTAACTCACTCGGCCTTGAACTGTTTGTTCAACAGCGTTCCAGGCACCAGCTGGCCCTATTCAGAGTCCGAGATTTGTCTCAACGCTCACAACAAATCTCATTTCCACGGCCCAGTCAGTCAACATTGCCTGTGATAACTGAGCAAACAGTGAGCAGGGCTCCCGTGTTATCGTCTTTGAGTAGAGAATGTAAATAAAGCAGCTCAAGCTCGCCTTCTCTCACCATTGGTCCCACATCCCTCACTATCACATTGGGTCATTGGTCTGGGAGCACCTCCCCAAGCTGCTTGACCTGGGGAACGTTAAGCAGAGGTGGCTACTGGAATTCAGCACTCCCCACTGTCCTGGGACCCACATTTTTTTCTTCTATATTTACTTGCGCAACGTGGGAGTCACTGGCTGGGCCCAGCATTTACTGCCCCATCGCCAGTTGCCCCCTTCAGATGGTGGGGACGAGCTGCCTGCTTGAACCGCTGCAGTCCACCTGCCGTGGGTTGATCCACAATGCCCCTTAGGGAGGGAATTCCAGGATTTTGACCCAGCGACTGCGAAGGAACGGCCGACACATTCCCAAGTCGGGACGGTGAGGGGCTCAGAGGGGCTGGTGTTCTCATGTATCTGCTGCCCTTGTCCTTCTGGCTAGAAGTGGTCGTGGGTTTGAAAGGTGCTGGCTAAGGGGCCTTGGTAAGTCACTGCAGTGACGTAGATGGTAGACACTGGTCACCCCCAGGACGTTGATAATGGGGGAGACAGTGATGGCAACATCATTGAATGTCAAGGGGGCAATGGTTAGATTCTCTGTCAACGGTAACCCCCAGTACGTTGAAATTGGGGCTTATTCAGTGATGGTAACAGTTCAATTGTCTCTTACTGGTGAAGGGCATTGCCTGGCATTTACGTGGCACACATTTCTCCCTCAGTCAACATGGTTGCCAACTTGTCTCTAAGAAAACGTTCGACCTGATGCAGGAATGGGTACCTCACCCTCCACAACACACAAAACTGGATATTGTGGTATTGAAGGATCTGACAGAGATTGTTCAGGCACATAAGTGTCCGGGCTGATGTCAAGCTTTTACTTTATAACAGAGCATTGTAATACATCATGCCTCAAGTGACCCGAGGTAAGACGGAGTGCGAGACCCTTTTACACACTCAGGTCACATTCTATCGCGAGCGTAGTTCTCGAAGGCAAACCGAGAGGGAGATAACGCATCACCCACTGTGTGGGAGCTTGCTGTGCACTAAACGATCGCCGCGATTTCACACGCGACAGGCCTGCATTCGCCTGGCGTCCCACTAACTCACCCGGGAGAAAACAACAGCAGTGGAGTAGACAACTGCCTCGGCCGGCTCGATCCACACAGCACGCGAAGGATCCCGCTGCTCCAGGCGGGTCCAGTTGATGTGCACGGAGCTGTTGGAACTGCTGGTGTACACCAGGAGGACTGTGGGTGCCCCCAGGGTGCTCCACAGGTAGTGGATGGTGTCGTCAGGACCAACCGCCCGCACGTGCAGGACATTCGGAGAGGGGTCAGCCCTCTGGGTACTTCTCCCAGGGTTATATTCAAAGGAAACCTGACAGAGAGAGAGAGAGACACACAGACACAGAAATTGATAAATTGCTCAGATTCCAACATATTTGTTCCTGGAGTTTGGATACTGCCTGCTGCACCAACTTCCCTTGCCCATCTGTAATTGGCACGTGGGTGAGGTGTCATACCTACACAGTGTGGAAACAGGCCCTTCGGCCCAACAAGTCCACACCGACCCTCAGACATCCCACTCAGACCCATCCGCCACCTAATCTACACATCCTTGAACGCAATGAGGCAATTTAGCACGGCCAATCCACCCCAACCTGCACATCTTTGGACTGTGGGAGGAAACCCACGCAGACACAGCGAGATTGTGCGAACTCCACACAGTCGCTCCCCCCCCCCCCCCCACCCAAGGGTGGAATCGAACCTGGGTCCCCCGCGCTGAGAGGCAGCAGAGCTACCCACTGAGCCACCGTGCTGCTCCCTGATCCGTTGCAGTCCATGTGGTGTCCAAACACCCTGCATAGGCCATTAACTCTGTTTCTTTCTCCAAAGATGCTGTCAAACATTACTTAGGAGAGCTAGAAGCGGGTATGAGAAAACCTTGGCATGTAGAATCAAGGAAAACCCCAAGGCTTTCTATACTTATGTGAGGAATAAGAGGATGGCCAGAGTGTGAGTAGGGCCAATCAGGGATAGTGGAGGGAACTTGTGTGCAGAGTCGGAGGAGGTAGGGGAGGTCCTTACTGACTACTTTGCTTCAGTATTCAGAGAGAGGGACCTTGTCGTTTGAGAGAACAGCATGAAACAGGCAGATATGCTCAAACAGGTTGATGTTAGGAAGGAGGATGTGCTAGAAATTTTGAAAAATATGACGATAGATAAGTCCCCTGGGCCAGACGGGATATACCCAAGGTTACTACGGGAAGCGAGGGAAGAGATTGCTGCCCCTTTGGCAATGATCTTTGCGTCCTCACTGTCCACTGGAGTAGTACCAGAAGATTGGAGGGTGGCAAATGTCATTCCCTTGTTCAATAAAGGGAACAGGGATAATCCTGGGAATTACAGGCCGGTCAGTCTTTCTTCTGTGGTGGGCAAATTATTGGAGGGGACTCAGAGCTAGTACTTATGATTAATTGTAAAAGCAGTTTGATTAGAAATAGGCAGCATGGCTTTGTGAGGGACAGGTCATGCCTCACAAGCCTTATTGAATTCTTCGAGGATGTGACAAAACACATTGATGAAGGTAGAGCAGTGGATGCGGTGTATATGGATTTTAGCAAGGCATTCGATAAGGTTCCACATGGTAGGCTCATTCGGAAAGTTAGAAGGCATGGGATTCAGGGAAATTTGGCTGTCTCTATACAAAACTGTCTGTCCAACAGAAGACAGAGGGTGGTAGTAGATGGAAAGTATTCAGCCTGGAGCTCGGTGATCAGTGGTGTTCCGCAGGGATCTGTTCTGGGACCTCTGCACTTTGTGATCTTTATAAATGATTTGGATGAGGAAGAGGAAGGGTGGGTTAGTAAGTTTGCCGATGACATGAAGGTTGGTGGAGCTGTGGACAGTGTGGAGGGCTGTTGTAGGTTGCAATGGGACATTGACAGGATGCAGAGCTGGGCAAAGAAGTGGCAGATTGGAATTCAACCCAGAAAAGTGTGAAGTGATTCATTTTGGAAGGTCGAGTTTGAATGCAGAATACAGGGTTAATGGCAGGATTCTCGGCAGTGTGAAGGAACAGAGGGGTCCATGTCCATAGGTCGCTCAAAGTTTGCTACCCAAGTTGATCAGGTTGTAAAGAAGGCATATGGTGTGTTGGCTTTGATTGGGAGGGGAATTGAGTTTAAGAGCCATGAGGTCATGCTGCAGCTCTATAAATTGGAATATTGTGTTCAGTTCTGGTCACCTCATTACAGGAAAGATATGGAAGCTTTGGGAGAGGGTGCAGACAAGATTTACCAGGATGCTGCCTGGACTGGAAGGTAGGTCTTATGAGGAAAGGTTGAGGGAGCTAGGGCTTTTATCATTGGAGCAAAGAAGGATGAGAGGTGACTTGATAGAGGTGTACAAGATGATGAGGCATAGATAGAGTAGATAGTCAGAGACTTTTTCCCAGGGCGGAAATGACAATTACGAGGGGGCATAATTTTAAGGTGCTTGGAGGAAGGTATAGGGGAGATGTCAGAGATAGGTTCTTTACACAGAGTGGTGGGCATGTGGAATGTGCTGCCGGCAGTGGAAGTGGAGTCAGATACATCAGAGACACTTAAGCGACTCTTTGATAGGTACATGGAGGATAGTAAAATGTAGGGTATGCAGGGTAGACTGATCTTAGCAGGATAATAGGTCGGCACAACACTGTGGGGCGAAGGGCCTGTACTGTTCTATGTTCTATTAAGGCGGATTCCAAATAAATAAAGGGGAGGTGGGGGCAAAAGGTTTACCAGGTGCGAGGGGAATCAGATCAGCCAGGATTGCATAGAACAGGCAAGCAGGCTGAAGGGGCCAAGTGGCCCATTTCTAAAACCAAATTTCATTCAACAGAATGAGGGGGGGTGGGTCTGCATTTATTGCCCACCTCTAATTGCCCCGAAGGCAATTCAGAGTCAACCACATTGCTGTGGGTCTGGAGTCACACGTAGGCCAGACCAGGTAAGGATTCTGTTCCGAGGGAGGGTCACCGGACCCGAAACTTTAACTTGGCTTTTTCCTTCACGGATGTTGCTAGACCTGCTGAGCTTTTCCAGCAACTTGTGTTTTTGTTCCAGGTAAGGATGGCAGTTTCCTTCCCTAAAGGACATGAGGGAACCAGATGAGTTTTTCCGACAATCTTTGATAGATCCATCATTAGATTTCTGGAATTCCGGATTTCTGATTCATCTGCCATGCTGGGATTCGAACCCAGACCACCAGAACATCACCTGGGTCTCTGGATTAACAGTCCAGAGATAACACCACTGGGCCATCACCTCCTAAACCTACTGGCACTCTATCTTTTCATTTCTAACCAAGATGGAACTGAAAGTTGATCTGGAGCAACCAGAAGGTGGGGGAGCGTTTGAGTTTCCTGCAAACAGCAGCTGGATTGGGGTGTGTTGGGAGGGCGAGGGTGGGGTGGGTGGTGGTGGTGGTGGTGGTGGTGGATGGCGGCCCTGGGCAGCTGACACGACCAACCCATCCCAGCGGTTAGTTATTCCTCGACTTCCTCATTTCCGAGGTCGAACGTATTTCGCAATGCAGGCCACCCGGCCCGACAATCCGTGTCGTTTCCTTTTGGACGGCCCTCTTTCCCCAGATTAGGCCAGCAGACCCCCAGCTCATCCGAAATTGGCAGGACGCTATCTGACTTGTCAAATATGGCTCCACTGCCCAATAGAGTCAGCAATCAGATTGGGGCCTTGCCTCCACTTCAACCATACCCCAGCAACCTTTGACCCCTCCCTTCATTAGGGAAAATCCAAGGACAGATTTAGGCCATTTGGTCCATCACATCTGCCCTCCCCCTTCAATCTGATCCTTCTCAATTCCATTTTCCTACCTTAAAACATCAAAAACTTTGCTCCCTTCACAGATTAAAAAAGTTTCCTATGTACCTATCCCACTTGTAGCCAAACCAGATGCAAAGAACTTTAATGAAGAAAGCTTGCCTTTATGCTTTCTCTCTTCCTCAGGCAGGAGGGGCTAGGCTCCTCGCCCTGGGGCTGCAGTAAGACAAAAGGGCCCTTTTCTTACTCTCTGGGTGAAGGGGGAGCTTCTCCAGCGACCTGGGAACAACGTATACCCCTCAAAAGAATAAAAACGTCGTGCCATGTCATTATCGTGTTGTTCCATTTGTGGGATCTTGCTGTGCAGGGAATTGACTGCCACGATTTCCCCCCAACACGCTGACTGCACAGTATCACACAACACTTAGGGAGCTGTCCCACAGATCTAATGCTTTATCAGCCCCCTCATCTACATCAGGGGGCCTAGCAGTATTATCACTGGGTCTGTTAAATCAGGGAGCCGAGTATTGGTTCTGGGGACCGAGGTTCGAATCCTGCCAGGGCAGATGGTGGAATTTGATTTCAATAATAAAAAAAACCTGGAATTAAGAGTCTAATGTTGAACATTGTCAAAAAAGCCCAAAAGGTCTACTAATGCCCTTCAAGGAAAGAAACTGCTATCCTTACCTGATCTGGCCTACATGTGACTCCAGACCCACTGCAATGTGGTTGACTTTTAAATTAGGGATGGGTGATAAATGCTGGTCTGTCCAGCCAGCCTTGTTCCACAAATGAATCCGCACAGTGTGGAAGTAGGCCATTCTACCCATGTCAACCTTCCTAACTGCATCCTTCAAAGACCCACTCCCTGTATTTCCCATGGCTAATCCACCCTAACCTGCACATCCCTGGGCACTACAGGACAATTTAGCACGGCCAAACCTACACATCTTTGGACTGCGAGAGGAAACCTGAGCACCCGGAGGAAACCCACACAGACATGAAACCTCTGACAGGACGTGCGAGCTTCACACAGACAGTCACCAGAGGGTGGAATCGAACCCGGTCCCTCGTGCCGCGAGGCAGCAGGGCCAACCACTGAGCCAGCATGCTGCCCAACTAGGAATGGGGAAAAGATGCCAGGCTAGCAAGTGATGTTCAAACCCATGAAAGAATGCATTTAAAAAAGCCTGACACCCTTCAGTGGGAATCCAGTCACTCTCCCCTCAATCATACTTAACCCCAGCCCCATCCCAAACTTAATATCACACAACAGTAAACCAAATGGGATGGATCCCTTGTACTCATCATAAGTAGAGAGAGGGGAAAAAATTAAAAGGGACCTAAGGGGCAACTTTTTCCACACAGAGGGTGGTGTGTGTATGGAATGAGCTGCCAGAGGTGGTGATGGAGGTTGGTACAATTACATTTAAAAGGCATCTGGATGGGTACATGAATAGGAAGGGCTTAGAGGGATAAGGGCCAGATGCTGACAAGTGTGACTAGATTAATTCAGGATATCTGGCTAGCATGGATGAGTTGGACCAAAGGGTCTGTTTACATGCTGTATGACTAATGAACTGGGAAGATAACCTTCTGTGCCATACTCATCTCTCTCTCTCTCACACAAACGCACAGTTACAACTTGTGATTATTGGCAGACTCCCAGTAAAACCAGGCCCTGTACCAATTTCACTCCCCCCCCCCCCCTCAATCAAAGGCACACCTACCCAGCAGGGAGGCACACCAGGTAGCAGACAAGGAGGGAGCACCCATCAGCCAAGGGGTACTGAGGCCAACCCCTCTCCTGGGGTGGGGGAAGAGGAGGAGATAGCTAAATAAGGGGACACAGCTTGCTTGAAGCAAATCAATGGATAACTCCCCAGGCGCGGAGCTGGAGGGGACAGAGGAGGGAGGGGAGTTGCTGAGACTCGACAGCAGGCAAGGTGCTGCTTCACACAGGGCTAGCATGATGCTACAGGCCGAACGGCCTCTCCTTCTGAGCAAGTAGATCTCCACACCCTTCCAACAAGCCCCTAAGCTGCACATAGCAAAACCAGAAGTTAAAGAGACGGGAGCATTTTCTTTTCTCATTCAGAGAAAAGGTGAAACCAAAAGGAGATGAGAACGAGAGACCTGGCAGACAAGGAAATGCTGAGAAATTAACTAAAGGCTTCGCCTTCTCAGCTCACCAGGACATCCAAACCCTCCCTTCCCTAAGGTCCCACCTTTACCTTTCTGTGGGAATAGGAGCTGGAGCCTCTCGCCAGTTCCGGGGAGACTGTAACACACCAACAGAGTAACAATGTAACTGACACGGCCATGTCTGTTACATTGAGATCACCTGACCGCGATCAGCTGACTTCCCTTCTTAAAGGCATAGGTCCTCACCACTACATCTTAAAGGGGCAGGTACCCTTCATCAAGTAACCCATGGTGAGACAGGAAAAGAAGCAGACACCTGAACAAAGAACAAAACAGAAAAGTGACTGAAATAGCCGTGGATCAGCCACGCTAAATTGCCCCTAAGTGTCCAGGTTGGGTGGGTTAGCCATGGGGAATGCAGGGTTACAGGGATAGGGTGGGATTGGCTGAGTATGGGTGGGATGTTCTTTGGAAGGCTGGCACAGACTCGATGGGCTGAATGGCCACTTTACACACTGTACAGATTCTATGGGTTAACGTTTTAAGTCTGATGTGACTCTTCCTCTGGGAAGTTGAGATGTCACTCTGGGATGTCCCTCCTGGCAGGATCTACGAAGGTCATAATATTGTGGGAGGTAGGGGGACTGGGGGCATGGAAGCAATGTCACCGTGCTGATAACCCAGAGGATCAGACGCTGGTTCGAATCCTACACACAGCAGTCAGTGCCCTTCAGAGAAGGAGATCTGCCATCCTTACCTGGTCTGGCCTACATCTGCCTCCAGACTCTCAGCAACACTGTTGACTCTTAACTGCCCTCTGAAATGACCTGAGTAGACCACTCAGTTCAGGGGCAATTAGGGATGGGCAGCAAATTCTCCGGAGTTCTGTTTAAACCAAGGCTATAATGAGAACTTGAGTGGCCCTGGCAGATCCCAGTTGGTGATAGGTTATAGCTGAGCAAGGTGATGACACCTTCCATCAATTTACTGACAATTAAGAATAGACTGATGGGGTGGTAATTGGCCAGGTTGGATTTGTCCCACTTTTTGTGGATAGGACATACTCGACCAACCTCCGACATTGTCAGATTGTCGTAGAAATTTTTATTTCTACTTAACTAATAATGAGACTTGACTCCAGCTCCCATTCGAAGCAGTTTCTTACTTGGTACCAAGGAGAGTGAGTGTCGATTTCCACCAACACCCGTCTCTGTTAATACAGAGTATAACAATCTCCTTTATACCATTAATTTCAGAGCAGGGTGTTCCCGTGACATCTTGTGTTTGTCGATTCATTCATTGTAAGTTTAAAGAAAACAGACACTGCTCGAGGTAACAGGAATGCTGTCTTACAGATACCTTAATAATTACTTCTTCAAATGACTTTCGGCATGCAGCTAGCACAGGGAGTGATATACAGTTTGATTGAAGCTCTAACTTACCAGTAACTAGGCTCCACAGGGATACAAGGGACATCTCTAATTCAGCCTAAAACCTTGGTATAGTGACAATATATCAAAAGATCCTTCTCTAACTCTAGCTGAGATAATATGCACATAGCGATAACACAGTCTGAGTAACTACCTCCCGACTTCTGCCTAGCTCATTAAAATCCCGCATGCTAACTAATTAAAATTCTTTCTCTTTGCCATCAGTTTCTCCCACGGCTGCCCTTTCTGTCTTGGCCTAAATTCCCATCTACCCTTGCAATGTAATTTCTGCCTTGGCCAAAATTCCCATCTACCCTTGTGATGTAAAATTTTTCTTCCACACAGATAGATGCCAATGTTGTAGCTACACCGGAACAGCTTGGCTAGGGACACAGCTAGTTCTGGAGCTGTACCATTGTCAGACGTCTACTAGCTCTTGCAGTACTCATTACCTGCAGTTGGTCCTTGACATTACATGGAGAGCAATTGGTTCAAGATTGGTTTCTGTGATGCTAGGGGCCTCATGAGACAGCCAAGACGGACCATCACTCTACATTTCTGGCTTAAGATAAGTGCAAATATTTCAGCCTTGACTTTTATACTGGTGTGCTAGGTTTCCCCATTATTGAGGACAGGGATATTTGTGGATCTTCTCTTCCTGTTAAGTTTCTGAACTGTCCATCACTACATACAATGGGATAAGACAACTGTGTAGCTTAGATCTGCGCTGTTGGCTACAAGGTTGCTTAGCCCTGTCCCTCGCATGATGCGTACACTGCTTGACATGCAATTTGTCCTGTTTTGTAGCTTCATCAGTTTGGCACCTCATTTTCAGGTATGCCCAGTGCCATTCTGCTGAACCAGGGCTGATCCCAAGGCTTGGTGGTGATGGTAGAACAGGAGATATGCCACAGACCAAGAGGTTGCAGCTGCATGCCCTGAGGCAGAGAGGAACAAGAGTTTGTGTTTCAGGTTGATGACCTTTCATCAGAAGTGGAAAAAGTTCAGAGTTGTCATAGGTGGGTGCAAGAAGGACAAAGAGCATAAATGATAGGCTGAAAGTCGGGGATTATAGAGATAGTCTTACAGAGCCAAAGGAAATATAGATTAGCACATCTTTTGTTTCTGTTCCTGGCGGTCTGAAATTTAAAAAAAAATGCATAACGACAGGAATGGATGGATCAGAAGGGTCTAGGCCCGAAACGTCTAGTAAAAAAGTTTTCCTGCTCCTATGATGCTGCTTGACCTGCTGTGTTCATCCAGCCCCATGCTTGTTATCTCGGATTCTCCAGCATCTGCAGTACCTTTTATCTCTGACAGGAATGGATGCTCCCAGGATGAGACATTCCACTCCCGCACATCTCAAATGTCCTCATTCTTCAAGGACCGCAACTTCCCCCCAACAGTGGTCGAGAACGCCCTCGGCTGTGTCTCCCGCATTTCCCGGAACACATCCCTCACGCCCCGTCCCCGCAATAATAACCAAAAAAGAATCCCCCTCGTCTTCACATACCACCCCACCAACCTCCGGATCCAACGCATCATCCTCCGACACTTCCACCATCTGCAATCAGACCCCACCACCAAAGACATTTTTCCCTCCCCACCCTTATCTGCCTTCCGGAGGGACCACTCCCTCCGCGACTCCCTTGTCCGCTCCACACTCCCCTCCAGCCCCACCACACCCGGCACTTTTCCTTGTAACCGCAGGAAGTGCTACACCTGCCCCACACCTCCCCCCTCACCCCAATCCCAGGCCCCAAGAAGACTTTCCACATCAGGCAGATGTTCACCTGCACATCTGCCAATGTGGTATACTGCATTCACTGTACCCGTTGTGGCTTCCTCTACATCGGGGAAACCAAGCGGAGGCTTGGAGACCACTTTGCAGAACTCCTGCGCTCAGTTCGCAACAAACAACTGCACCTCCCAGTCGCGAACCATTTCAACTCCCCCTCCCATTCCTCAGATGACATGTCCATCCTGGGCCTCCTGCAATGCCACAGTGATGCCACCCGAAGGCTGCAGGAACAGCAAATCATATTCAGCCTGGGAACCCTGCAGCCCAATGGCATCAATGTGGATTTCACAAGCTTCAAAATCTCCCCTCCCCCAACCGCATCCCAAAACCAGCCCAGCTCATCTCCACCTCCCTAACCGGTTTTTCCTCTCACCTCAAGCCAC
>JAHRHZ010000169.1:79311-89420 GCA_024137785.1 Ginglymostoma cirratum
CTATCCGCCTCCCCCTCTCTCCCTATTTATTTCAGAACCCTCTTCCCCTCCCCCATTTCTGATGAAGGGTCAAGGCCCGAAACGTCAAGTTTTCCTGCTCCTATGATACTGCTTGACCTGCTGTGTTCATCCAGCCCCATGCTTGTTATCATGGATGGAATATTTTTGGTCTGTAGATTGTCAAACTCCACCTTAAGCACAACCTTGTTAAGTCGAGCTCAGTCATACGAGAGCTTACAACCGTTGATTCAACTTCTGAGATAGGAACATTGTCCAAAAGGAATGCAAGAGAGAACAAAAAGCATGCTTTTATTTCTGGCAAGGAGAGGCCTCGTCAGTCGAATTTCATGTTCACTTGCAAGAATCACTCGTTAAGAATGACCATTTAACTGCCGTTGAAACTAAAAACATCTGCAGACTCACATCAGGATAGTCTTGTCGAGAACACTTACAGACTGCAGGGTTATCACTCAGCTTATCCAATAAAGCCCTCGAAGCGTCTGGCATTGATCTGAGAGTGTCAGTAATTCCATTCTGAGACTATGTTCAGCCAATGGATCAGGGAGGTTTTATGTGCAGCTTTGCAGACAGGGAGGTTTTAGTTAGGAGCCACGATCGTACAGCTTTTCACACTGTTGGCACCTGCACCACACTGCAAGTGTACACGGCAGGTGGTCATGTAGAAATTTTAAATGTTAACTCTTGTGGAAACAAAACCCCATGCGTAAACAGCAACTTGATGTAGTTACAATCCTGCAATTGTGAAACCAGGAGGTAGCTGGCAATCGTGTCACTAGGCTGCACTGGTGCAATAAACTCCAATTCTCCTCCTCACCGCCTCCCCTAGTGCATCCACTGCTAAGTGCTTGCCTGCCTGGAGATCCCATTCAGCACTGCGATGGTCAGGGTTGCGCTCAACTAATACCATCAACCATGAGGAGAGTCATTCAAGAGCACGTGTACTAAGGAGAGGGAGACGGAGAGAATGGAATAAAATGCTACAGAAACAGAAAGCAGCAACATTTCGACATCAGAACCATCTTTATTGAATGTTGACCCTTGAAATGAAAACAAATGTTGCTCTTGATCAGACATCCAAACAAGGTAACAATAACTTTTTTCACTAGCCCCCACCACCCAACCAACGCCCACTGACCGAGGCGAACCTTGCTGCCTTTGCCCTTCTTTAAACAATAAATATTTTCAGAGTCTGTGGTTGACAGGGGGCTGCCTATCCCAAGTTCCCAAGTGGTTAAGAAGTGTCAAGGACGTGGTTGTGCATCATGGTGGTCCTTCCTGGTGCAGTGCTGCCTTCCGTTTCACCCCAGCCCAGGTTTAATTGTATGAGGCATCTCCGTCTCCTCCGTGACTATCATCCTTCTTACTCTTGTGACCGGACACAATGTCATCAATGCGTAGGAGCAAGATGGCGGTCTGTGGGGAAACCAACACATTAGAATGATCTGCACACAACAGGCTACATTTAGTACATAGGGAGCATGTACTGAGGGAAGGGCTTCTACAAAACTACGCTTGTTCATTCCATTAATCACAATCTTTGCCCTCAGCACTCCAGTGAGACTCACCTCCACTGATGTTTTGAAGGTCTGTGATTTGACAGTCAGAGGTTCCCAGATGCCAAGCTCCTTCATGTCCATTATGGCCCCAGTCTCTCCGTTGACACCCCAGGTCTGACAGCCTTCCTGCGTGTGCTTTGCCTGGTGAAGAGAACACATGTGTCACCACTTAGATCAAACTTACAACAGCCTCAGTGCTAAATGAGTCCCATTTGGACAACTGACTGAGTCAAATCAGAAAGGACTCCCCCCAGTAAGCTGGGAGAGGGACGAGCAAGGAGGTGGTGGAATAAATCCCTTAAACAGAGGGGAAACTCTACTTTCAATCCTGGAGATGGCTGCTTAACAGGTTGATCTAAGACTGGAACGGAGTTAACCCCCTAATGGCAAACACTAATCTCACAAAGACAAGGCAGCTCTGCAGTACAGTCAGAGATTTTTCCCACTCAGTACCGAAAATCCTGCAGGTGACAAAACAGATTGCCAAACCATTTCAGTAAATAAGTTGTACCTTCTGACGGAAGGATGGGTGCAAAAAATTCAGCTCAAAGTTGAAGGAGGGAGAATGTGCAAACAGTCTACAGAAATCGGTAACCAAATCCTGCTAATACAACAGGAGCAAATCATGATCATAGATGAATTGATAGGGTCCAGTATAGAAGAGGAGCATGCTTTACCCGCAGGGAAGTCAGCAAACGGATGGTGCTAGCTCCACAGTTCTGAATTAGCGTCCTGGGGATGACCTCAAGGGCGTTAGCCATCGCACGGTACGGCCACTGCTCGACTCCAGTCATGGTCTTGGACTTCTCAGTCAGGGCATGCGCTACGGCCATTTCCACCGCTCCGCCCCCAGGCACCAGGTGTGGGTCCAGCATGATGTTACGTGTCACCTGCATGGCATCCTGTAAGTTACGCTCCACTTCCTGAAACAGAGAACACAACCTTAACATCTCTCACAAAACAGTACACAGCCAGTCCAGCAAAAATTAAATAACAGCTTGAAATTCTGATCAATTTTTAAATTTGTCCACGACACTGGCAGCTTGGTGTAACCTGCTGCAGCCCCAACGCATCCTCCAGCCTTATCCACCTCCACAACCTCCTCCAACCATTACACACCCGTCAATCTTTAACCTACTCTCAACCTTGCACTGGCTCCATTGCTACAGAGATCACCTTGTCCCTTCAATTCTGACCTCATGAACACTTCTCACCCCAACTGCTCTAGTCCTCCACAGCAGACCTAGTTAGCGTGGACGGCAGGAAGACTAGCATGCGTCTGCACACACAGCTTAACTCACATCACTGCTTAAAACACCAACTCAAGCTGGTTGCAATCTTGCAGTTGTGCAAAAGAGTAATGGATTCTTCCAGCTGCCCTAAACTTGGAAACATTGGAACTGCACCCTTCCCAACAAAAACCAGCCAGTTTCTAAGAAAGGTCTGAATTTTAAATCCCTCTCAAATATGCTAATGAAATGCTTTGGTCGCACCCAGCATACACTTACTGCCAATATCTCTTTGCTGGCTCCTCGCAGGAGAATGGTACAAGCTTTGGGTTCTTTGCATTCGGTGACGAAAGCAAAATATTCGTCACCAATCTTCTTGACCTCAAACAGCCCAGCACCAGTTCCAATATCCTCATCCCGCAGCTCATCAGTCCGGCTAACAACTCGAGCACCACACGCCCTGCAAAAGCAGACAGCAGGGGTAGATTCAGAGAAGATTTTCCACTTGCACTATGTGGCTTAGAAATGATATTAATATTTTCACATTTGAAAGGCGAAAGAGAGATCAGTTCCAGAAACACATTTCACAGCGTACACTGCAAATCCTTATCTACTAAAACCGTGCCACACCCTTCCCCGTGGAAACAAGCTCACCGTACCTGGCAATTCGGTTGCTGTCACTCTTCCTGATGCGACGGATAGCAGTGACATTTGCCTTCATGAGGTAATGGAGGGCCAGGTCTGAGTAGGGGGGAAAATGAAAGGATGACAAATATTAAGCTGCATTAGTATGCCCCAAAATAATTTATTCTTTAAACACTGGCCAGAGAAGCTGCTCAGATTGAGCCACCATATATACGCAAGTAAAAGTTGATCTCATAAAAGTCAAAAAATCTGGAATTTTCCATATATCTCACGTAAAAGTCAACCCTAATTCTTCAGAGATAACAGATCAACATTTGAGAGTCAAGGTATCATGCTGTACATAAATGTTACAATGAGGCAATGAATTTTACTTCGTGCTATTATGTATTTTGAAATTTCTTCATTTTGTATAAAAATGCCCTCCAGGTAAAATAAACCAAAACAAACAAAAAAAAAATACAGCAGCATTTAAACTGCAAGTTATTGGAGTTGCAGAGAAGACAAATAACTGTGCAGTAGCAAGAGAATTGTGTTTCGGAGAAACTTGACAGAGATTGGAGAAAGATATTGAACCAACTTCAGACAATGGCAAAACAAAAGTGTGCCAACACAAGTAAACCTAGTAATTTACCTCAACTGGAGAAAAAGTTGCTGAGTGGGTACTCGAAAATTGTCGAAATGGAAAGTGTTAGTCGTGAAGCCAACAAATCCATGCAGAAAACAAATCAAAGAAGGATGGAACTTTGGATGTTAAGGCAAGTGCCGGATGGTTTACAAGGTTCACGTGAAGGCATGACTTAGTACTTCAGCGGAGATGATTGCACAAAAGCTGCCTGCTGAACTAGAAGATATTACGGTAATTACCGTAATTCATTTTTTAAAAAATTCATTTAGAGATCAATTGGGCTTCTGCTAATGATACGGTATTTTGGACTGTAGCATGACTTTCAGTCCCTTGAAAGTAGTATCCATGTAATAGTCATATGAATTTAACCTTAAAAAAAGTCTGAAAAATTTCACTTTCACGTGAGTACATATGGTAATAATGAATTATTTCAAGACTGAACCCACAGGTCTTCAGCACAAGCATGTAGGCATTAGCTCTCAACATGATCCTAAATCAAGTGCATGAAGTTTATTTGGCAATGCCAGACATAGACAGGGACAGAGATGATGGCTGTGTGCTAATGTTATTAGACTAATGGCTGGGCCTCTGGACCTAATGCTGTGGGAACACAGATTCAAATCCTTCCCTGGCAGCTGGTAGAATTTAAAAACTTAATTATAAATCTAGAATTGAAAGCCAGTCTCAGTGATGGTAATCCTGGTCATTGATGTCCTTTAAGGACCAATGTGGTCTACATATGACACTAGAGCCACAGGAATGTACCTTAACTGCCTACAAGATGTAGGAGCAGAAGTAGCCACTGTCCAATGAGTCAGTTCCTCCATTCAATGAAATCACAGCCACTCTGACAAATCTACTTCACTTTCCTGCCTTTTCCCCAGAACCCGATTCCTTTCCCGATTAAAAATCTCAATCTCAGCCTTGAGACCCCGCCATGACAACCCTCTGCAGTAAATAATTCCAGATTCACTACACTCAAAAGAAATTCCACCTCATATCTGTCAAGAATGGACAACTCCTTCCTACGAGATAATGCACTCTAGTCTAGACAAGTGGAAACAACGTCTCCACATCTACTCTGTCAAGCCCCTCCAAGAATCTTTGTTCCTATAAAGTCTCCTCTCTCCTAAACTTCAATGAGTACAATCTCAATCTACTCACGCTTACCTAAGAAAATCCCTCCATACCAGGAATCAATCTAACGTACCACCTCCGTACTGCCAGTATATCTTTTCTTAAATAAGGGGGCCAGAAGAATGGTTCACAATATTCTAGTTGTGGTCTGACAAGTGCCTCATAGCTTTAAAAAGACATCCCTATTTTTGTACTCCATTCCCATTGAAATAAAGGCCAACATTCCAGTTGCCTTCCCTATTACCCACTGAACTTGGATGCTAACTTTTTGAGACTCATGCACTAGGACTGCCAAATGCCCCATCTCCCAAAGCCTTCACCATTTAAATAATATTCACCTCTTCTATTCTTCCTGCCAAAAAGTGTAGAACCTCATTTTCCGACATTATCTTCCATCTGGCAAATTTTAGTCCCCTCATTTAACATGTCTATATCCCTCTGCAGACTACCATTCTCACTAACTGCCTTCCCCTGCAACCTCATGGCATTTTGAAATGGCCCGAAAGGCACTCAGTTCAAGACCTATTAAGAAAATGCCAGTGACACCCATCATACAATAGAATGAAGAAAATAGTTAACTGCACTTTAGTATGTGAAACCATGGACTGGGAGAACTTTCACCTAAAGTAGCACTGCAACTGAGAGCTGCAAACTGAAAACCCAGTACTAAATGACACCAGTTGGTGCTCTTCATCTTTCAAGCTTGTTCCCGGTGATATAGCACCAATAATTTACCAAAATCTTTTTGGCTGACTGCAACAAGACAAGTACATGGCCTTGCCACATTTACCCACCATGAAACTGGGGTCACACAGCCAACAGATGTGGCTAGGTTAGACAAGAGTAAGCCAGCAAGTGGTTCTAGCCTTTAATACTCAATGCAGAGATAAAGCAGGGTGCACTGATACTGAGGAACTAGTCACAGGAGTATCATCTTGGCTCAGCTTGGATCACAATACCAAACAAGTACCATTCCTGCACCTTTCATCTCAAGGAAAGAGTTGCAAGCTAGCCTGTTTTTCCAAGGACTCTGATTCTAGTAGCCATATGCCAGCAGCCTCCATTTAGCAGTCTATTTGAACTCAACAGGTCCCCGTGTCAGGCTGCACAGTACCTGAGATACCCTTCTCAGTGAAGAGCAGGTCAGGTTTAAGACGGATAACATCCTCACAAATCTGCTGGATATAATCTTCCTCCATCTGCAGGATGCGGGTGAAGTCCTCCTCACGAGTGATCTCGATATCAGTCTGGAACAATACACGCCAATTATTCAGAGCTCAAGCAGAACTGGTAAACAACCATCTCGAACACAGTGATTCAGGAGATTTCTAACAGGGAATGCACCATGTCATTGGGAGATACTCCCTTGATGAGATACTGGAAAGGTTAATTAGATCACTGACGTAGTTAGAGAGTCAACACACTAAGCACAAGGTATCATCAACAACCTCTCTCCATGCTTTTCCCCAGTACGGTATAAGGATCATTAGTTAGTGATCCCCACCTCTTTCCCCGTAGCTGGATAAGGGCAGTATCAGGCTCAGCTATGATACCTTGAATGAATAGCAAACAACATCCATTGTCTAAAGTTTGTGAGTGATGAAATATCACTTGGATAAAAAGGTACCTGGAGGGACACCGAAGAAGACTGACCCATCAACTGACATTACTCAAAGACTGGTGCTGCCTACCACCACTGCCATGCCAAGCAATCAGGAACAGCAAAAGGCAGGTGAAAACAGAAGCCTCAAACCTGGCTCTCTCCTTTCTTGTACTCCAACGAGCAGTCCAACAGCATGATGCGGGGGTTCTTGATATGCCTGCGCATCCGTGGGTGGGTCACGTCTTTGTTCACCATCACGCCCCGCAGCACAGTGGATTCGTGAATGAAACCTCCAGGAATCTGTCAATATGGAGAAACCAGTTACACCAAGTGCATGAACAAAACACCCAAACAATCTGCTTCTGCTCGCTGTTCTGGAACCCCAGGTGCATTCAGTAAATGCACAATCAACACAATTTTCAGTGACATTAACACAACTTGTGAGCAGTTTTCCCCACTGCCAGACAACTGAGAAACAGTGTTCCACTTGAAACATAATAAGGCATCCCAATGAAAATACTTCTAATACTAGATTAGTCAATCTCAGCTTGAGTAAAGTTAAGGGCATCACAACCAGGGAGAGGAAAAGAGAGAAAGATCTCACTATGTAGAGACATTTCCTGGGAGCTGCACGAATGTGGATAGCAGATGAGGACAGAGCTATGTTTGGCTGTGATGTAAGCCATGATCAATTATGGTACACTACTTACTTTCTCCACCTTGGCGTACTTCTTGATGTCAATCTCCTTGCGGCCGTTTTCTTCCATCTCCACTGTCTTCACAGCGTCAAGCGCGATGTTACAGGCCAGGTCAATCTGGAGATTGTTCACCTTTGTGTTAATGGCACTTCTGATAATTTTCAGCATCATTTCACGGTCATTGACATCAACAGGAGTACTGTGAAAACAGTGTTATGAGTGACAGATTTTCAAACAGTTGGTGAATGTCACAGGAAATAAAACTGTTCTGATCAGCAAGCATTAGTCAAAGAGATATTTTTCAGAAAGACACTGGGACCAGAAGCATCAACACAGTGGCTCAGTGATTAGCACTGCTGCCTTTCAGCACCAGGGACCAGAGTTCAATTCCACCCTCGGGCAACTTTCCACGTGGAGTTTGAACACTCTCCCCATGTCTGCGCGAGTTTCCTCTGGGTGCTCCAGTTTCCTTCCACAGTCCAAAGATGTGCAGGTTAGGTGGACTGGATGTGCTATGTTGCCCATAGTGTCCAAAGATGTGCAGGCCAGGTGGGTTGGCTAAGGGAGGGTTACAGGGATAGGGTAGGGGAGTGGATCTGGGTCGAATGCTTTTCAGGGAATCAGTGTGGACTTGATGGGCCAGATGGCCTGCTTCCACACTGTAGGGATGCTATGGAAACACTTCAGCCTGCTTTGCATATTTAAAACAGTGATTGCATGAGGCAATCTGGGGATGTCACCAAAATTTTTTAGCCAACATTTCTTGTGTTCTATATCCGATAAAACACATTATTTGTTCCTTTATTGCACAGATGTTCTGCAAGACCGCACAACCTTTCAAAATGCAATACATTGGTGTGAAGTGCTTTTCTCACAATGCAAAACTATGTCCCATTTTCAGACCGCGTATGTGAACAAGAACCAGAGATGCCATACCTGATCTCCTTGAGGGTGGTGAGCATGTCTTCAAGTGCCTGGTGGTAAGCACCAATGATGACAGATGGGTGCATCTGTTGCTCCAGGTACTGCTCGGCAACTGACAGCATCTCTCCAGCTAAAAGAAACCAAGGTATCTGAAGAGTGAACTAAATAGCTACTCACTTAACTGGGAACTTGACATTCTCTTGTACCAACTACAGTCCAGTTGCATTTCACAGTACTGGTAAGACAGGAGGCTGATCATAGGTAGGGAGGTGTAACAAGGGGCCTGATGATTTTTCTGTGCCTTTCTGCTTTTGAAACAACCAAAGGTTACACCACGCGAACCCATCAGAACATTGCTGGCTTCTGACTTGAGGCTAGGGCTGCAGGATGAGACACAGTGGAGAGGCACTGCAATTTCAGCGAAGACCTCAGCCCACTGGCATTTAAGGGAAGTCATTTCCAAATATCCTATACTAAGTGTGGTCATTTTATGGAGTAAAAGAATTGTGATCAAATACAATGCACAAGGAGATAACAAGCATGGGGCTGGATGAACACAGCAGGTCAAGCAGCATCATAGGAGCAGGAAAACTTGACGTTTCGGGCCTAAACCCTTCATCACAATGCACAAGGACTTAGGCAGCTCTACATACTTGGAGGTTTCCATCAGGAATACAATTCACACCCAGTTACCACCAGAAAATAAATCGCTGGCCAACTTGCTTCTTCCTACCAATTGCTACTAAAACCGTCACCCACTCACTCACCTTTCTTTTCAAGTAACCTCAAAGGCAAGCACAGGCCGTTTACAGGAATTTTTGATCAAATCTAGATAGTCAGAACACCTTGAGCAACAAGTGAAATTCTAACTTACCGAGGATGATGACAGATGTGGTCCCATCACCAACTTCTTCATCCTGGGTGCGGCTGATCTCAATCATGGACTTGGCTGCTGGGTGCTGCACCTGAATCTGGGAAATTGAAGGAATGCCCAAGTTGGAGGGTGGAAACTGAGGATGTTCGCAGTCACTGCTCAACACGGATAAAGGAATTGAGGATTGCAGTCTCTTTCCAACACCCCAACCACAGTTCAGGTTGATGGTTCTCAACTCAAAACAGTTCTGAAAGAACTTGAGACCCTTGGCTTTTTGTTCTTCATGTCTAAGGTAAACACTATTACAGCTCTTCACTACCATCATGATGCACACAAGGCCATTCAGTCCATCGTGCCTGTGCCAATTCATTGAAAATTCTATCCAACTTGTCCTACATCCACCCCAACAACACTGCGATTCTTTTCAAGTATTTATTCAATTCCCCCATTGGAACTTTCAATAGAAAGTGTTTCTAATACCCTTTCAGACAGTTCCAGATCGCAGTAACTAGCTGCTCAAAACATTCTCCTGACTACCTTGACTTTACTGAAAATGATCTTAGATCACTGTACCACCAGTAGAACCAATTAATCATGTCTATTAAAACCTCTTCACGAAATAGAGATATAATCATAGTAACTACAAAGCTGTCACTTATGCCAAACACACTTATGTCAAGGTATTTTGAGTGAAGGAGAATGAGAAGCAGCACACTTGAACAGATTTCTAATGCTCATACAGGCGAAACCACACCTACCTCTCGCAAAATGGCATTCCCGTCGTTCGTCATGACAAT
>JAHRHZ010000169.1:89520-120790 GCA_024137785.1 Ginglymostoma cirratum
CATTAATTTCAATACTGCACAACACAATGAGCTCCTGCTGTTTAATTTCAAATGCAGGTCTGGGGGCATATTTTTAAGGTGAGGAGGAGAAAAATTTAATAGAAGGACAGGAGAGGCAACTTTTTTTTAAAGAGAGTGGTTCGTGTGTAGAATGAACTGCCACAGAAAGTGGCAAGTGTGGGTACAGTTACATTTAAAAGACATTTGGGTAAGTTCATGAACAGAAAAAGTTTGGAGGGGTTTGGGCCAAGCGCAGGCAGGTGCGGCTAGTTTAGTTAGGGAACATGGTCGGCATGGACTAGTTGGACCGAAGGATCTGTTTCCATGCCACATGATTCTAAGTCTTCCACCTTCAACTTAAATTATCCCATTACCCTTTAAGGACTGGAGGTACAGCTGTGGCTGACAGCATGTTTGAATAACATCAGTCAATATCAATCGCTTCACACACGACTCCAAGTTCCATGCAGTCCATTTATAATTAACCCAAAGTAAACGCGGTAGGTTGCTGCAAAAGCCCAGTCTAACGGGCCAATATTAATTTCTGTACCTTCATCATTGCCCTTGGTCCCAAACATGTTCGAATAACGTCCGCGATTGTCTGAAAAACATAACCACAAAAACATCAGGTGCCGATAACAGGGCTGTTGACCAGTACTGAGCAATATTTTTGGAGATCCTTTACTTGGGTTTTATTTGGAAAACAACCTCAGGCTGACTTGGTGATAACACACTGTGGAGCTAGAGGAACACAACAGGCCAGGCAGCAGAGCAGTAGGAAAGTTGACATTTCAGGTCAGGACCCTTTTTCACGTTCTTAAGAAAGGCCCCGACCCGAAACGTCAACTTTTCTGCTCCTCTGATGCTGCCTGGCCTGCTGTGTTCCTCCAGCTCCTGCAATTCTTGCTACTTCAGGCTGACTTGGCGCTTTCTGGATGTCATTGATCTGTTGGCTCGGACAGTGAGCGCAGGAGGCTACTTAAAGGCAGGGGAATGAAAACCAAAGCAATTGAGAACATCCCTCCGGCTTCCAATTTAGGGCTAAATGCTGACACCAAAAGTGTCCCAAGAACTTTTTTTTGGGCCCCATAAAAGGTCTCAAGCCCTATGTCCACTCCAGAAATGGCATTGACCAGCACAGAGGCCCAGAAAAAAAGGTCCTGATCCTCACTGAGTCTCACAAGGAAACTATCCCAAGCAACCAGCTAAACTCAAAACAATCCAGAGCACATTTTTGATCAAGAATAAAATGGGCTGCAGATCCCCTTTAGATCAAAATAAATCCCCCAGAGCCCCATTTAAATCCAGAGAAATCCTGAGATCTCATTTACATCCAATACAAAGGCCCATGATCCCTATGAAAGAGCCAATAAAAGGTCCTGGGCCCCAATAAAATGCTCCAGATTTCCATTTGGACCCAATAAAAAGGCCTCTGAGCTCCATCAAGAGCCAATAAAAGGGTCCTAAGCCCTTTCAGACCCAAAGAAGTTGCTCCTGAGCCCCATCAAGAGCCAATAAAAGGTCCTGAGCCTCGTCAAACACGTCGAGACCCCAGTAAAAGGCGCCCAGCCGCCGTGTTACGCCCGATTCTGCCACCACCGTTCACCCGGTGGAGGAGAGGCCTAGGCCCGGGCTGCAGCCTCGGCGCTCGAGTAGTCCGTGTGTCCGAGATCCAGGCCTCCTCCTCACCTTCGCCGCGTTAATATTGCCCTGTTGGACTTTACGGCCGGACTCCCGCTTCACATTCTGACCTGGGGAGAGGAGATTTTAAAAAAATTAAAACGGATGGTAATAACGGAATTTATTAATATAAATCTATAAAGGCACCAAATGAATAATCACGATCTGATTTGAGCCACTCACTTAAAACCAACACTTGCCGTCCCAACATTTTTCAATCTTTCTTTCTCTTTTTTTTTCTGGAAGCTTCTGCTGCCTCACGCCAGGCCCCGCAACCAAACCTGCTGCTCCGTCCCGCTAGCCCACCCGCAAGATTGACGGTCGCCCTTAGCCAATCACCACCCCGGTATCGCCGCGTCCGTCCAATCGCAGGAAAGAAAAGGCGGGACTTCCGTTCCGTCCGAGGCTGCTGGGTGAGTTTGACTGCACCCGGCTCCTCGTGCGGGACCGTTGCAGCCGCTCGCGGGAGAGAAGTTTTGGGGCGGGGACGGAAGGGAAGGGGAAGGGAGAGCGAAAGGGGCGGGGATTGGTCTAAGAGGTAGGCCAATGGTATGGGGGCGGAAGGGATGACTGGCAGGGGCGGGAACCGTGCAAGAGGTGGAGCGGCGTTGGTGGGCGGAAGGGACGAGCGCATGCGTGACAGTCGTGGAGACTCAGTGGGCGGGGATTATGCAGGGAACGCCTTTGGGGCGGGGCCAGACTGGAATGGGCGGACCTTAGGGGCAAGGGACACCAACGTGTTGGACCCAAGAGTCTGTTTCCATGTTGGATGACTCTGTGGCTGAGTTAATCATTTTCAACTCCATTTTCCTACGTTTTCCCCATAACACTCGATTCCCTTACATATTAAAAATCCGTCCATCTCAACATTGAATATTCTTATCGTTCCACAGCCTCTGCACCCTTCCGTGGTAAAGAATTCCACAGATTCACTCCTGTCTAAGAGAAGCTATTCCTCCTCATCTCTGTGCAACCCCTTTTTATCCCTCTGATCCTAGACCGTCCCATGAGGACAAACAACTTTTCCACATTTATCCTGTCAAGGACCCCCAGAAAATTTCTCCGAAGAAGGGTCGCGACCCAGAGCGTCACCTCTGATGCTGCCTGGCCTGCTGTGCTGCTCCAGCTCCACACTGTGTTACCCCCAGAGAATTGTACGTTTCAATAAGATCATAGCGCAATGAGTAAAAGACCAACCTACTCAACTGTCCCCTCATAGATAACAAGGTGTGGAGCTGGATGAACACAGCAGGCCAAGCAGCATCATGGGGGCAGGAAAACTTGGCGTTTCGGGCCTAGACCCTTCATCAGAACTGTCCCCTCCTCAGTCAGCAACCTTTTGATTTGACTTTGTTTTTTCCTTCACAGATGCTGCCAGACCTGCTGAGCTTTTCCAGCAACTTTGTTTTTGTTCCACTTTTCACTGTATCTCGGTACATGTAACAATAATAGAGTTAATGTTTCAGGTCCGGTGACCCTTCCTCAGAACCTACAGTGAAAAGTATTGCTTTGCGTGCTAACCAGACAAATCATACATTACATTAGTATATCAGGGTTATAGAACAGAATGCAAAATATAGTGTAACAGCTACAGAAAAGGTCCACAGAAAGATCAACTCTAATATACGAGAGGTTCGTTTATAAGTCTGATAATGGTGGGGAAGAAGCTATTTTTAAATTTGTTGGTGCGTGTTTCCAAACTTTTGTATCTTTTGCCTGATGGAAGAGGGTGGAAGAGAGTAAAACCGGGGTAGGAGGGGTCTTTGATTATGTTGGCTGGTTTCCCAAAGCAGCGGGAAATGTAGACGGAGTCAGTGGAAGGAAGGCTGGTTTTTGGGTTGGATTGGACTGCGTTCACAAATTCTATTGCAACAGTGATAGGGTTCCCCTTATCCTCACCTACCATCCCACCAGCATCCACATCAGAAGATCATCAGACGCCATTTCCGCCACCTCCAGCAAGATGCCACCACCAGACACATATTCCCCTCCCCTCCCTTGTCCGCTTTCCGCAGGGACCGTTCCCTCCAGGACATCCGGGTCCACACTTCCTTCACCCCCAACACCTCCCCACAGCCCTACGGCACCTTCCCCTGTAGCCGGCAAAGGTGCAACACCTGCCCATTTACCACCCGTCTCCCCAGTATCCAAGGGCCCAAATATACCTTCCAGGTGAAGCAACACTTCACCTGCACTTCCCAGAATCTAGTCTACTGCATACGCTGCTCACAATGTGGTCTCCTCCATATTGGGGAAACGAAGCGTAGACTTGGTGACCGCTTCGCAGAACATACACGTTCTGCTCGCAAAAAAGACTCTGAACTGCCTGTTGCCTGCCACTTTAATACACCGCCCTGCTCCCTGGCCAATATCTCTGTCTCTGGCTTGCTGCAGTGTTCCAGTGAAGCCCAACGCAAGCTGGAGGAACAACACCTCATTTTCCGCTTGGGGACCCTACAGCCCTCTGGACTCAATATTGAGTTCAATAATTTTAGGGCCTAAACTCTCCCATGTTCCAGCCCCCCATCCCACACACCAACCCTTGTTACCACATAGGCTGCCATTACATACCCCCTGTTGTTAGTCACTAACAGTCCCCATTAACAACTATTCACCCTCCCAGCCTGATCGTTAGCAACTCCTTTGTCTGTCCAACTGTCTTCCTCTCACTTTGGGCTCTATCCTATCGTTTACTCCCTACCCCACCCACCTGCCTATTTTCTGCATATAAACTGACGTTTTTCCAGCCACCATCAGTTCTGAGGAAGGGTCATCGGACCCGAAACGTTAACTCTGTTTTCTCCTTCACAGATGCTGCCAGACCTGCTGAGCTTTTCCAGCAACTTTGTTTTTGTTTCTGTCATTTTGTGCTGTTTTGGGAACAGCAGTTGCCATACCAAACTGTGGTGTATCCAGATGGAATGGCTTCTATGGTGCATCGATCAAAATTGGTAAGAGTCATTGCAAACATGCCGAATTTCCTTAGCCTCCTGAGGAAGTAGAGGCATTGGTGTCCTTTCTTGACTGTAGCGTCGACGTGGACAGACCGGGATAAATCGATGGCGATATTTACTCTTAGGAACTTGAAGCTCTCGACCACCTCAGCACCATCGATACAGATAGGACAGTGCCCTCCACTTCCCGAAGTCGATGACCAGCTAGCTCCTTCCTTTCACTGGCTTTGAGGGAGACTCTGTCGCCTTTATACCATGCTGCCAAGCTGTCTATCTCTTTCCTGTACTGTCTCACCATTGAGATCTGATCCACTACGGTGCAAATTTGTAAATGGAGTTAAGAGCTGAATTTGGCCACACAATCATGACTGTACAAGGAGTATAAAAAGGTATAATGTCAATTAAATCACTGAACTTCGAAAGAACGGTCACTGGATCTGAAACAGTACCTCTGCTTTCTCTCCACAGATGTTGCCAGACTTGCTGAGCTTTTCCAGCAATTTTTATTTCCGCATCAATGCGCAACCTTACCGTTTCAATAAGCTGTCAATCAAAATAGAGCTCCGCCCATTTCACTGTGCTGTCAATCAAAGCAGGGTCCATCCCCCTTCCAAGGCGCTGCCAATCAAAGTGCAGCCCCGTCTTTATCCGGGAGCTGCCAATCAAAGCACGGGGCAGCATCCCTCGAGGCGCCGTCAATCAACGTTCAGTCCCGCGCCTTCCATGGACCGCAAGACGTGGCGCCGCGGACGTCAATTACGCATAGGTCCCGCCCACTTTCCGTGTGACGTCACACCGCCCCTCACACGCCCATTCTCGTGGGGAGAAGGGTGTGGCGCCTTCCGATTGGCCGTCCGTCGCTACACCTGACCGCCCTCGCCCGATGCCTGTCGGGGAATGTAGTCCTTCCTCCCCAGACTCCATGGTTTTCAACAACGGAAATGCTGGGCACAGCGGAACTACAGCCAGCGAAGGGCACCTTGAGCATGCGCCGGTGGTGATAGCGGCCGGGGAAGGGGTGGGCAGGCGCACGCGCAGTTCCAGTCTACTTACCGCTGACTTGAAGAGGTAAGTGAGTCGGCTGTGGCTGGTCCAAGTGTCTGTCGCGTCCCCAAAATCCCTACCATCACCCTAACCTCATCAGGCCTTTGTGGGGGGGGGGGGGAGGTCGGGGTGTTGGGTTTGTGTTTTTAAATCAACTTTCTCGAAAGCGAGAATGATCTATAACGTGGCGTTGAATGGGGTGAAGGGTCAGGGGTCAAAGAGCCAAATATCTTCCCCTTTAAGGGCTAATATCTACCCCTTTCAAGAGTTAACACTGACTCCCCCAAGGGGCAATATCTGTAATCAATAATATACCCATCTCAAGACTCAGTGATCTGACCCCCCACAAGCCTCAATGATCTGACACCCTCAATGTTCTGATATGCCCCGCTCAAGGCTCAATGATCTGCCCCCTTTTCCCCCCAAGCCTAATGGTCTGACCCCCACCAAGACTCAATGATCTGACCCCCCCCTCAGCGTAAATGATCTGACACCTTCAGTATTCAATGATATACCCCACTGCAAACCTCAGTGATCTGTCCTCCCCCCGCCCCCAGGCTCCAAGATCTGCCCCTCTCAAGGTTCACTTGAAACGCAATACGCACTGGATGCCAAAGTTCTAAACTGGAGATGGGGGCTGTCTGTTCACAATCAGTTAGGTGGTAGAAACGTGGGACTTTTGCGGTGATGTTGCTGGGGAAAGTTGGTGGGTGTAACTTAAATATTAGCAGCGAGCAATTGTGATTTTTTTTTTTTCTGATTTATTTTTAACCACCACAGATGAGGTTGCTGCTGGTCTGTGTGTGTGTCGGGTTCTTGGCAGCTGCCAGCGGCGAAGAAGGTGCGAGGCTTTTAGCCTCCAAGTCCCTGCTCAATAAATACGCTGTGGAAGGTCGCGACCTAACGCTGCAGTACAACATCTACAATGTCGGCACCAGGTGAGAAGGAGCGCCGCACTGTCGGAGGGTCAGCGCTGAGGGAGCGGGCACTGTCGGAGGGTCAGCGCTGAGGGAGCGCCGCACTGTCGGAGGGTCAGCACTGAGGGAGCGGGCACTGTTGGAGAGTCAGTACCAAGGGAGCAGGCACTGTCAGAGGGTCAGTGCTGAGGGAGCACAGCAGTGTCAGAAGGTCAGCGCTGTGGGAGTGGGCACTGTCTGGGTTGGCACTGAGGGAGTAGGCACTGTCAGAGGGTCAGCGCTGAGGGAGCAAGTACTGTTGGAGGGTCAGCACTGAGGGGAATGGGCTCTGTCAGAGGGTCAGCACTGAGGGAGGGTTTGTGCTGAGGCAGCAGGTACTGTCACAGGACCAGTACTGTCAGAGGGTTCACGGAGGCCTACCTAATATTTAACCATCAACCAACATCATTAAAAATGAGGGGACTCAGTCAGACCCTCATTGTATGATCTTGCTGTGTGTTGTGGTGACCAGATTTCAAACAAACCTCATTGATGTGGCACCAATGGGATGTTCAGAAAGGCAGTGGGGAAATGGGAGTCTTTACCCACTGCCTGGGTGAGGGTGTGTCAAATGACCACATGGCTGAGGGACTTTGTGGATGCCCGGCAAATCAGGTTGGCTTTTGAACTCCGCGTTTGCTTTCTTTCACTCTATCGGTTCGATCATCTCGATTGTATCTGTTCCTCTTTAGTGCTGCATTGGACGTGGAACTCAGTGATGACTCTTTCCCACCAGAGGACTTTGGAATCGTATCTGGAATGTTGACTGTGAAATGGGACCGGATTGCTCCGTATCCTTTGTCATTTAAATATACACTCCCAGGATCAATCCATAGGGAGCTGCCCTATCCTGGTGCATGGCTGGATTCTCTTGAGAAAAGGGTTGGAGGATTCTTACTGAGTGACCTATCCCCAGTTTTTTTTTCATTCATTCATTCATTCACGGGATGAGGGTGTTGCTGGCTAGGCTAACGTTTATTGCCCAGAGGGCAGTTGAGAGTCAACCACACTGCTGTGGGTCTGGAGTCACATGTAGGCCAGTCCAGGTAAGGATGGCAGTTTCCTTCCCTAAAGGGCATGAGGGAACCAGATGGGTTTTTCCCGACAATTGGCAATGGATTCATGGTTATCACTAGATTCTTAATTCTGATTTTTTTTATTGGATTCAAATTCCACCGTCTGCCCTGGCGGGATTCGAACCAAGAAAGTTATCTTGGTCTTTGGAATAACAATCCAGCGATAATGCCACTAGGCCATTGCCTCCCCTAGTGGAATTTCTCATAGTGGAATGTTTAACCATTGAAGATATCCCAGGCTCTCTCCAATGTTTATACATGGCTCCATGGCTATAGAGCTATACAGCATAGCAACAGACCCTTCAGTCCAACCAGTCTATGCCCACCATAATCCCAAACTAAACTAGTCCCACCTGCCTGCTCCTGGCCAATATCCTTCCAAATCTTTCCTATTCATGTACTAATCCAAATGTCTTTTAAACGTTGTAACTGTACCCGTATCCACCTCTTTCTCTGGAAGTTCATTCCACAGACAAAGCACTCTCCATGTAAAAAAAATTGCCCCTCATGTCTTTTTCAAAATCTCTCCTGTCACCTTAATAATATGTCCCCTAGTCTTTAAATCCCCCACCCTAGGGAAAAGATACCTGCCATTCACCTTGTCTATACCCCTCATGATTTTATAAACCTGTATCGCATCCCTGTCAATCTCCTAAGCTCCGGTAATACAAATCCAGCCTCTCTTTATAACTCAAACCCTCCATTCCCAGCAACATCCTGGTAAATCTCTTCTGAACCCTCTCCGGCTTAATAATATCCGTCCTGTGACAGGACAACCAGAACTGGACACGCAAGAGGCCTCACCAACGTCTGTATAACCTCACTGTGACTTCCACAACTCCTGTACTCGAAGGTCTCGGCAATGAACGCAAGCGTGCTAAACGCCTTCTTAACCCCCCTGTCTACAAGTGATGCAAACTTCAAAGAATTACGTACCCGAACCCCTCGGTCTCTCTGTTCTACAGCACTACCCAGGGCCTGCGAATTGTACAAGTCTTACCTTTGTTTCTTTTCGCAAAATGCCAGACCTCGCATTTATCCAAATTAAACTCCCATCTGCCACTTTTCAGCCCATTGACCTAATTGATCAAGATTTCTTTGTAATCTTAGATAACCTTCTTCACTATCCACTGTACCACCAATTTTGGTGTCATCCGCAAACGTACGTTCTAGATTCTTATCCAAATCATTTATATAAATGACCACAAAAGTGTACAGTATACCAATCCCCATGGAACCCTGCTGATCACAGGCCTCCAGTTCGAAAAACAATCCTCCACTACCACCCTCTGTGTCCTGCCATTAAACTGCCAGTCACAGGCCTCGGATTACATCCTTTCCTCCGAATCAGACACCTCTGTGGGTTTGAGAGCGATATTCAGTACTGTTGTCTTAGAGGTGTCATTTTTTCAAATGAGGCTGTAAGGCAAAAACTCCATCTGCTCCCCCTGCCTGGGATGGGGGGAGGAGTATGTGTGGAGTGGGAGGGAGTGGGAAATAGGTGTCCCGGGGGCTAATGCTTTGTCTTCTCAACCAACATCACATTGAAAAGATCTGGGGATGGGTCATTATCAGCTCCTGCTTGTGGGATCTCGCTGTGCGTAAATTTCCTGCTACGTTTCCTACGTTACCACTGCAAAAGATACTTTACTGGGTGTTGTCCCATTTTGGGTTGGTGTTGTCCCATTTTGGGTTGGTGTGGGAGGAGACGGCTGAAGCCATTAAAGCTGTGTGAGTGTCTCTGTCTCACTCTTTCTTGCTGACGCGCTCTCTTTCTTGCTGTCTCCGTTGCTCCCTCTCTTTCTTGCTGTCTCCGTTGCTCCCCCTCTTTCTTGCCCACTCTCTACCCCCTCCTCGCTCTCTCCCTCTCTCTCTGTCCCCTCTCCCCCCTCCCTTGTTCCCTCCTTCTCTCTCCCTCTCTTCTCCTTTCCCTCTCCCTCTCCCTCTCTTCCCCTTTCCCTCTCCCCCTCTCCCCATCTCCCTCTCCCTCTCCCCCCCCTTTCCCTCTCCCTCTCTCCCATCCTCCTCCCCCTACCTCTCTCGCTCTCTCTGAATCTGGTGTGTATCTCCTTAACTGATCCCCCTTCTACCCGCCACAGAGCCAGCAACGTTACCCACACAGTAGTGCTCCGACCTCTGAAAGCCGGGTATTTCAACTTCACCTCTGCGACCATCTCCTACCTTGCCCAGGAAGGCGGGCAAGTGGTGGTGAGTGTTGCAGTTTATGCCTGTTTACAGTCACGTGCGACCCAGTTTGCCAGGCAGACCACAGCCGGTCAGCGGGGCCCCCAGCTCCAGGCTCCACACTTTGCAAGGACAGGCGAGGTTCTGGAGAGAGTGAAGGGTGTTCTCGTTCGGTGCTGTTGCCAGCAATTCTCCCTGCTGAAGGGAGTACGTTGACATTCAAGAGGGCTTGATAAATGAGTTGATATCAGGAAGGTGACCGTCTTCATTCCCCTGCATTGATTGTGTCAGAGAGTTTTACCATAGAGTCATACGCACCAAAACGGACCCTTCCATCCATGACAACCAGGTCTCCCAAACTAAACTACGTTTGCCTACGTTTAGCCCATATCCCTCTAAACCTTTCTAAACGTACCTCACTAAATGTCTTTTAAATGCTGCAATTGTACCTGCATCTATCACTTCCGCTGGCAGTTCATTCCATGTAAGAACCACCCTCTGCGTGAGAAAGTTGCCCCCTCAGGTTTCTTCTTAAACTAGAATGAGGGGCCTCAACATAAAGGGGAGCAGGTTTCGGACTGAGTTGAGAAGGAACTTCTTGGACCAAAGGGTTGGGAATCTGTGGAATTCCCTACTCACTGAAGCAGTTGAGGCTACCTCATTGACTGTTTGTTTTTAAGGCAAAGATAGATTTTGGAACAGTAAAGGAATTAAGGGTTATGATGAGCGGCCAGGTAAGTGGAGCTGAGTCCACGTAAAGGTCAGCCATGATCTTATTGAATGGTGGAGCAGGTTCAGGGGCCAGATGGCCTGTTCCTGCTCCTATTTCTTATATTCTTATGTAAATCCTCACCATCTCGCCTTAAACCTATTCCCTCTAGCTTTGAATTCCCCTAACGCTGGGGAAAAGACCTTTGCTATTTGCCTTATCAGTGCCCCTCGTGATTTTATAAATCTCTACAAGGTCACCCCTCAGCCTCCTGTGTTCCAGCTGCTCCTTATAACTCAAACCCCGCAGCCTCAGTAACATCCCTTCTGTATCATCTCCAACTTGATAACATCCTTCCTATAGCAGGGCGACCAGAAATGGACGCAGTACTCCAAATGCGGCCTCACCGATGTCCTGTACAACCTCAACATGACGCCCCAGCTCCTATGCTGGAAGGTCTGAGCAGTTACGGCAGGCATGCTAAACACCTTTGTAATCTGTCTGCCTGTAACGCCGTTTTCTAGGAAGTATGTACCTGAACCGTAGGTCTCTGTTCAACAGCAATCCCCAGGGCCCTAGCATTCACTGTCTAAGTCCTCAAGGAAGAATAATTAAACCTTCTGGAGACAACAGAAATTCTGTGATAAAAATTATATTAAAGTTCTGTTGTAAAGCCAAGGTACCTCTCGGGAAGACAACGGGCTCACCTGATTATAGAGTCACAGAGATGTACAGCACGGAAACAGACCCTTCGGCCCAACCTGTCCATGCTGACCAGATATCCTAAGTTAATCTAGCCCCTACTGCCAGCATTTGGCCCATATCCATCTTAAACCCTTCCTATTCATGTCCCCATCCAGATGCCTTTTAAATGTTGTAACTGTACGAGCCTCCACCACCTCCTCTGGCAGCTTGTTCCAAATACACACCGCCCTCTGTGTGAAAAAGTTGCCCCTCAGATCCCTTTTAAATCTTTTAGGCGACAGGTTTAGATAGAGGATCTGGATTGGCGCAGGCTTGGAGGGCCGAGGGGCCTGTTCCTGTACTGTCATTTTCTTTGTTCCTCATTCTTTCCCCCTTCTCACGATAAACCTATGCCCCTCTAGTTTTGGACTCCCCTACCCTGGGGGAAAAGACCTTGACTACTCAAAGTATCCATGTTCCTCGTGATTTTATAAATCTCTATAGGGTCACCCCTCCACCTCCGAAGCTCCAGGGAAAATAGCCCCAAGCTATTCAGCCTCTCCCTGTAGCTCAAAACCTCCAACTCCGGCAACATCCTTGTAAATCTTTTCTGCACCTTTTCAAGTTTAACAGCTACGTCTGTTTGTGTGTTTAAACCCTGTTAGCCAAAGGCTTCTGTTTAAAGTCTTCTTTGGAAGTGGCCATCGTCGGTGAGACCACTGCCTATTGCTTGTCTCTAGTTTGCCCTTGAGAAGCTGGGTGGGGAGCTGCCTTCTTGAATCGCTGCAGTCCCCTGGTGTAAGGTAGGGATAGCCTTTATGGAGGGAGTTCCAGGATTTGAACCCTGCAGGAACATCCAATGTATTCCCAAGTCGGGATGGTGAGTGGACTGAAGAGGAACTTTCAGGAGCTGGTGTTCCCATGTATCTGGGATGGTCATGGGTTCGGAAGGTGCTGACTTGGCGAGCCACTATTGGCGGTACACACTGCTACGACTGAGCGTCGGTAGCGGGGCAATGGATGTGGTGCCAATCAAGCGGGGGCTGCTTTGTCCTGGATGGAGTCGAGCTCCTCGAGTGTTGTCGGAGCTGCCCCCATCCAGGGCAAGTTGGGGGTATTCCATCCCACTCCTGCCTTGTACCTTGTCGATGGTGGGACATGTTTCAGGGAGGGGAGCAGAATATTGGCAGATTGAAACGGCAGAATCTTCTCTGTTAGTTTCATCCCTGTGCTGGATGTCCTAGCCACGTTCCAGAAACTTTAGCACCATTTGCAGCATGTTCCTGCAGAGGGGCCACAGCTGACCAGGTTTTGTGTGTTTTAATTTTTCAAGGTGGGTTACACAAGTGCGCCGGGACAGGGTGGCATCCTGGCTCAGAGAGAATTCGATCGGCGTTTCTCCCCCCATTACGTGAGTATCGGCCTTTCTCGTCACTCCCCTCTTTTTCTCGGACGTGCTCAACCCTTGTTGCATGCGGGTGTGGGTTCTCTCTCTCTCTCTCTCGTCCCCTTCTTTCCCCCATCACACTCATTCTTCTCTTTCTCTTCCTGTACTCCCGTCTCTCTTCTTCTCAGTCTTCCCCCACCACCCCCCGGAACCCCGTCTCTCTTTCTGTCTCTCTCCTCTCTCCCCTTTGTCTCCTCTCTGTCTGTTTCTCTTTCCTCTCTCTGTCTGCCTATCTAAATCTCTTCTGTCTCTCCCCTCTGTCTGTCTGTCCTCTCTGTCTGTTTCTCTCTCTCTCTCCCCCCACCTTCTCTCCCACCCCCACCTCTCCTCTGTCTCTCTCTTTCTCCCTCTCTCTCTGCTCCCCTACCCCACTCTCCCTCTCTCTTTTTATTTTTCTCTCTCTCCTCTGTCTCTCTGTCCTCTCCCCTCAGTCTTTCCTCTTTGTTTCTCTTTCCACTCTCTCTCTCCTCTCTCTGTCTCTCTCCTCTCTCTTTCGCTCTCTATCTCATCTCTCTCCCCACCGTCTCCTCTCTGTCTGTCTCTCCATCTACCCTCTTTGTCTGTTTCCAGTCTCTCTCTCTCCTCTCTCTTTCCGTCTCTCTCCTGTCTCTCCTCTCTGTCTGTTTCTCTCTCCTCTCCCTGTCTGTCTGTCTCTCTCTTTTTCCCTCTCTCATCTCTCTCTCTTTCTCTCTCCTCTCTGTCTGTCTCTCTGTCTTGTCTCCTGTCTGCCTCTTCTCCTTCCCCGTCACTCTCATTCTCTTGTCTCTTTTTCTCTGCTCTCCTTTCTCGCTCCCTGCTGCACTCTCTCGTGCACACCTCACTGCCATCTCACTCATTTTTCTCTCTCTCTGTCACTCATGCACACAGTCCCAACTCTGATTCGAAAGGTTGTAGATTAGAGGGCCCCGCTGCTGCCTGTAATCTCAGGCTGCCCACTGAGAGGGTGTTGCACTGTCAGAGGTGAGGCCATCCTGCAGAGACCCTATCAAATGCCTTGCTCTGACCAGGTGGAACTTGAGGCCGTTGGGGATTTATCAGCGATTGGCGCAGTTTCCCCCCACCAGTGTCTGGCCCTCTCGTTCCTCCTTCACACTATTCCTGCTGTTTCCTTCTTGGGGGCAGAAACAACATTTAAAATTGCAGAACTTGGGAGATTTACCGTTTGAAAGGTGGGAAATGTTAAAACTGGAGTCCAGGCCACCGACTTCATGTTCTGATCGTAGATCAGGTCACTGAATTGTGTTTCGGTCTTGCTATGCTCTTGATGTTTTCAAAGTAGGGGTGAGTTCTGTCAGGGACTTGAAGAGTAAAGCAGGTGGCTCAGAGGTTAGCATCACTGCCTCACAACGCCAGGGTCCCAGGTTCGATCCCACCCTCGGGCAACTGTGTGGAGTTTGCACGTTCTCCCCGTGTCTGCATGGGCTTCCTCCGGGTGCCCCAGTTTCCTCCCACAGTCCATAGGTTAGGGTGGGTTGGCCGTGCTAAATTGCCCCATAGTGCCCAGGGATGTGCGGGTTAGGGTGGGTTGGCCGTGCTAAATTGCCCCGTAGTGCCCAGGGATGTGTAGGTTAGGGTGGGTTAGCTGTGGAAAATGCAGGGTTACAGGGATAGGGTAGGGGAGGATTAGTGCGAACTGGATGGGCCGAATCTGTAGGGATTCCATTACTTTGAACAAATGACAATAAGCATTAAAGTATTGGGTGGTAATACAATCAACGCTTTTTGCCTGGGTTTTGGTGCGCGATTCTGTGATTAAAGTGACACCCACGTTGTTCCTACAGTTGGACTGGGCGGCCTTTGGGGTCATGACCCTGCCTTCCATCGGGATTCCTCTGTTGCTGTGGTACTCGAGCAAGAGAAAATACGACACGGCCAAGACGAAAAAGAACTGAGCTCCAGGCACAGCAATCGGAAGAGCATCGTTTCCCTCTTGTTCACTGAGGCCACGACGATATCAACCCACCAACCACCCAGCCTTCAGGCGTGTTCATTAATTTATGATACAGATCGTAATGTAAATTTCTTTCCCAGCTTGTGAGCCTGACCAGCTTGATCGTCCAAGCCTTGAGCCTTTCTATAACCTGCTTGTACCCAATCTTGAGGGTGACTAATCCTCCAGTCTATCTTCTCTTGGATTCATAGAACCAGGATTCTAAATCTCAACAGGGAATGACCATGTCACATTACAATTACAGCCTCCCACCATCGGTGGACCTGTGGCCCCTTAGGCCGGTGTCTCCCAATTTTGTCACTAATTGCAGAGATACTCAGTTTCTCCGATTCGCCCTCTCAAGCCTTCTTATATTTGGTTATAAATATACAGTAGCGTGCAACTTACTTGTTTTCCCACTCTGCCTTCCATTAGGCTTTGGCATGGAGTTCTTTGGTTTCCCTCTGCTGATACAGTTCAAAAGCAGCGTGGGGGTCTTTTCCTGAACTATTACCCCGGAGTTCTGTTTCCCGCTCTCTAACACGCTAACAATTGTGTATTTTCCTTCACTGTTTGCCATTTGTGATGCTTTGCAGAGAAGGGTGAATCTCAGCAGAAAGGTTGACCTCTTATTCTGTGGCGCACTTTCTGTTCCTGCTCTATAACGCCCCCTTCTTCGGCCTCCTAGCACACTCCTGTCCTGAATTCAGAGGACTGGAAAAATCGCTCGTTCAGCCTCCGGATCAAGTTTCTCTTTGTCGTTCAGCTGCCTTTTAGTCTGCATTTCTCCTGGCCTCACTGTTGCGTTATTTTTCCTTTCAATTTCAAATCTGAGGGGCCCTTTTCTTTGGAAAACGAGGATGTTGAATATTGCTGAAATAGTTGCAGTCTTCACCATCAGAACCAGTGCAAGAATCTCAAAGGGGACAACAGTTTATATTGAGTTAGTTCTCCCTTAGAAATGTGGTAATCTTGCTGCTCATCAGGACAGCATTGCAAGAATGTCAGACCTCAAAGGGAACAATAATTTATGCAGCACTAATGCTTCCTTGGAAATTTGATATTCTTGCAGCTGTCCTGATCTCATCAGGACAGAATTGCAAGAATACCAGGTTTCAAAGGGAACACAATTCATACTGCTTGAGAAATGGGGCTCACTCTTTTACATTCAGTATAAATTATTGTTCCCTTTGGCATTCTTGCATCTGTCTTGATGAGTTCAAGACAAAAGGCTTGGCCAGCACATCACGTTACATTGTATTAGTACTCCCTGGATATGTTCCACCAAATGATCATTTGTTTACAAATAAAACAGGGCCTTCCCAAACAATGGGAGGGTTGGGGAGCAATAAACCACATGGTCTCATCATTGCCAGAAGCTGGAGGGTAATTTCTTGATTGTTAAACCATTGTAACCCCCATTAGTGTGACACTTCTGTTGCACTGTGCATACTTCTGTCCTACACGTGGGGAGAAGGGGGTTCTTTGTTCTTTTTAATAAAAAAAACCCTGAAACTAAAACGGCTTTGGTATCCTCTTTGTCATTTCACAAAAGCTGGAGGGCTGACATGACTGTTGGAAACACAGCAGCCTCTGGAGAAAAAAGAGGAGAGTTGATCAACTTTCATTAGAAAGTATTTGGGGGTGATAAGAGGTCATTGCCTTGAGCGTGGGTCCTGCAGGTCACTAGATGGAAAGAAAATAGCAGGGAGTTTATACTGAAAATGTCCCAATCTTTAGCACTGTAGGCAGTTTCATTACAGAAGTAATGCCACTGCACCAGACAGAAGACCAGGATGTTGCCAGGTGTAAATGTAGCTACGATGGAGGATTGGAGAGGCCTGGTCTCGTCAGGTTATAGGAGGCCAGGGGAGATTTGATGGCGGAGTGCACAATTTCGAGGAGCCCTGGACAGACCATGTAAGATATCAGTGACTTGGAGTTGTGGGGAATGGATTTCAAGCAAAAAGATTTGAGGGCAGAGGAGGTTTTCTGTTTGTGCTCAGAGTGTGGCCCATAGGTTGAAAATCAAAGAGATTGAATTAAAAAGAGCCAGAGGAGATTCTGCTTTCTTGACCCTGTGATAAGGGGCACCCTACCTGAAAGGGAGCAGATTTAACACGAACTTTCAAAAGGTGGGAATCGGAAGGAGAAAATTTACAGTGTATGGTGGGGGCAAGGAGCAAGGGCTGGGGTTGTACATTATAGAGTCATACAGCTTGGAAACTTCAGCCCAATTCGTATGTGCTGACCAGATATCCTAAACTGAACTAGTCCCACTTGCCTGCGTTTGGGCCTTATCCCTCTAATTTTTATCTATTCAGGTATCTGTCCAAAAGACTTTTGAAAGTTATAATTGTACCTGCATCTACCAAATCGCCTGGCAGTTCATTCCACACATGAACCACCTTCTCTGTGAAAAAGTTGCTCCCCAGGTTCCTTTTAAATCTTTCTCCTCTTGCCTTAAAAATATGCCCCCTAGTTTTGAACTTCCCCCACTCTTGGGAAAAGGCCCTTTGCTATTCACCTTATCTATGCCCCTCATGATTTTATAAATCTCTACAATGTCACCCCTCAACATCCTACACTCCAGGGAAAAAAATGTCCCAGTTTCTCCTTTTAATGCAAACCCCCCATTCCTGGCAACATCCTGGTAAATCTTTTTCTGAACCTTCTCCAGTTTAATATCCTTCGTAAAACAGGGTGACCACATCTGTACACAGTACTCCAAAAGTGGCCTCGCCAACGTCCTGTACAACCTCAACATGACGTCCCAACTCCTACACCCAAAGGTCTGAGCAATGAAGGCAAGCATGTTAACACCATCTTAACCACCCTGTCTACCTGTGACGCAACGTTCAAAGAACTATGTACCTGAACCTATAGGTCTCCCTGTTCTGCAACACTACCCAAGGCCCTTGTTTAATTGTATAAGTCCTGTTTTTGTCTTTTTTTTACCAAATTGCAATACCTTGCATTTATCCAAATTAAATTCCATCTGCCACTCCTCAGCCCATTGGCCCAATTGATCAAGATCCCTTACCTAACATTCTTCACTGTTCACTGTACCACCAATTTTGGTGTTGTCCATAAACGTACTACACCTGTTTCCTAAATTCTCATACAAGTTGTTTATGTAAATGACAAACTACAGTGGACCCAGTGGAACATGACTGGTCACAGGCCTCCAGTCCAAAAAACACCCCTCCACCACCACCCTCTGTCTCTTAACGTCAAACCAATTTTGAATCCAATTGGCAAGCTCACCCTTATGATCTAACTTTACTAATTAATCCACTGTGTGGAACCTTGTCAAAGGCTTTACTGAAGTCCATGTAGACAATGACCCTTGTGATCTAACTTTACCAATTAATCCACTGTGTGGAACCTTGTCAAAGGCTTTAGTGAAGTCCATATAGACAATGTCTCCAGCATCTGCAGTACCTTTTATCTCTAGACAATGTCTACTGCTCTGCCCTCATTAAGCTTTTTGGTTACATCCTCAAAACACTCAATCAAGTTTGTGAGACAGAAATTCCCGCACACAAAGCCATGCTGGCCATGCCTAATCAGTCCTTGCCTCTCCAAATGCATATAAATCCTATCTTCCAGAATCCTCTCCAACAACTTACCCACCATTGATGTCAGACTTGCAGGTTTACAGTTTCCAGGCTTCTCCTTACAGCCTCTCTTAAATAAAGGTACCACATTAGCCACCCTCCAGTCCTCTGGCATGTCACCCGTGGTTATAGATGATACCAAGCCCCAGTCATGGGAACAGACCCTTCGGCCCAACTTGTCCATGCCAACCAGACTTCCTAAACTGAACTAATCCCATTTGCCTGTGTTTGATCCATATCCTTCTAAACCTTTCCTATGCATGTACCTGTCCAAATGTATTTTAGATGTTGTAATTGTAACCACTTCTGCCACTTCCTCCAGCAGCTTGTTGCATGCACACACCACCCTCTGCGTGAAAAAGTTGCCCCTCAGGTCCATTTTAAGTCTTTTCCCTTCTCACGATAAACCTATGCCCCTCTAGTTTTGGATTCCCCTACCCTGGGGAAAAAGACCTTTGGCTATTCACCTCATCTATACCCCTCATGATTTTTATAAACCTCTATGAGGTCACTCCTCAACTTCCTACGCTCCAGGGGAAAAATGTCCCAGCCTCCTTACAACTCAAAATCCCCCCAGTCTCTGCAACATCCTTGTAAATCTTTTCTGCACCCTTTCTAGCTTAATAACATCCTTCCTGTAGCAGGACGGCCAGAATTATACGCAGTACTCCGAATGCATCCTTACCAATGTCTTGTACAGCTGTAACATGACATCCCAACTCCTATACTCAAAACTCTCTACAAAAGCCTCAACCCATAGATCAGTTGTTAGTTTTAAACCTCAGATAGATACATTTTTGTTAAGCTAAGGTATCGAAGGATGTGGGTCTAAGGCAGGTCTATGGAATTAGGCTTCATATCAGCCACCATCTCATTGAACGGTGGAACAGGCTTGAGGGGCTGAATGGCCTATTTCTGTTCTTCTCCCTTAACCCATGTCCTGACATATTAATGATATGGCCCATATGCCTTGATATACCATGTACAACCAACTTCCCAACATCAACAGCCTTTCCATACCTATGTTACACAGGCCATATTTAATCCTCATTATTCCACTACATTATAGCATACCCTGCTTAACACTCATTAATTTACTTACCGCTATATCATTACATTATATGATTAATCCCCATAACGTTAGGTCTGGTTGCCCTGTTATGGGAAGAATGTTACTTAACTGGAGAGAGTTCAGAAGAGATTTACCAGAATGTTGACGATTATGGAAGGTATTTAGTTACAAAGAAAGATAGCTTGGGACTTTTTTCACTGGAGTAAAGGAGGTTGAGAGGCGACCTTATAGAAGTTTATAAAATAATGATGACTACAGATAGAGTTAATGGTAGTTCTCATTTCCTTAGGATGGTGGATTTCAAGACTAGATGGCACCTTTTTAAGGTGACAGGAGAAAGATTTATAAAAGAAATGAGGGGCAAATTTGTTTACACAGAAGGTGGTTTGTGTGTGGAATGAACTTCCTGAGGAAGAGGTGGATGCAGGTATGGTTACAACGTTTAAAAGACATTTGGATAAGTACATGAATAGCGAAGGCTTGGAGGGATATAAACAGGCAGGTGGGATTAGTTTAGATTGGGACTATGGTTGGCATTGACTGGTTGGACCCAACCAGCATGTTTCCATGCTGTGTGACTCTATATTAATATTTCCTCAACAATACTGTTTATGTAATTTTTAATGTGAGTTGGTGAGAAACTCTCATCTCACTATTTAACAACGAATTTAATCCGAGGAACTGAAATTGCTCAGTTGATTGAAACTGGCATCCGGTTACTGTGTAATCCTTGATCGTTGTCAAACATGAATTTCCTCTAGTTCACTTAATTGCCCCGATTAATGGTCCTCGATTGTATCAAGATTTATTTTCCAACCTTAACCCAGGTCCCTGCACATTGTCAACAAGTCTTTTCTCTTAAAACACGTTTCTTTTGCAAATTGCTTGAAATCTCAACCCTCGGGGAACAGTTTCTCCCCCATTTATTCTGTCCAGCTGCCTCATCCTGTTAAAACCATTAACCTCCCCCTCAATTCCTGAGAAGAAATCTAAATAATGCAAATCACTTTCTCAGGGTGAAATACTGCAAACTCAGGACCAACGTGTGGTTTGAACGTTGGGGAGTTTAGAAAAAGAGTTTGCACAAATCAATTATTTAATAACGCAGCCATTATTTCAAAATCAGTTGCAACAATGTTTAAAATACGCCGAGACGTTTGCAAATTCACGATTGCAAAGCTGTAAGCACGCCTGCGTTCACGAAAGAAATTGCAAATTATTAAAAGAGTGACCACGTGCCCTTCACAAACTTCGGAAGCTGAAGGACTAGACAGTGCGCCTCCTACTGGGCAGACTCCGAAATTGGCCCGGTCCGTCCAGACCCACACCTTCAAAAAACACACCTCGTAACCATTATGGCGATATTTTAAAATTGTAATCCGTTCGTAATTAAATGATGCAAATATAGGAGGCGATTGTAAAAGGTTTAAGGACGTATTGGTGGGACAAAATTACAGCAGACGAAAATGAGTTGCGATGGCCGGGAATCGAACCCGGGTCAACTGCTTGGAAGGCAGCTATGCTCACCACTATACCACCATCGCCTTGTAGCGACATTCCGGCAGAGGCTTTGATAAATCTCAATTGGTCTCACGTGGCATTCATTTTGTTACATATTCCAATGTATCTATTTTCTGTTTCCAAGGCTTTCATTGTGACATCACCTCCCCGCCAGGGCTGCAAACTCCTCGTTTGCTTCCATGACAGCTATCAATGAAATGTTAATGAAGAACACCTCCAAATTAATAAATCATTTCATTTACATGCAATTACTGTTGCAAATATTAAGAATGCACACCTCCAGACTAATAAATCACTTCATTTTTGTGCAAAGTATTACTACAGCAAATATTAAGTATGAACTTCCAAATTAATAAATTTGGAAATTATTATTGCAAATATTAATAATCTACATTTAAAAATTAATGAAGCACAATTTTACATGCAAAATTACATTTTAAAAATGAGCACTTTTGAATTGATAAGGCACATCATTTGCTTGCAAATTATTATTGTAAATGTTAATAACGCACAGCTCCAGATTAATTAAGCACTTCATTGACCTGCAGATTACTTTTGGAGCAGAAATTAATAATGTACATCTCCATATTAATGAAGCAAAATTTGCTAATATGCTATCATTGCAAAATATTAATTGTGCACACCGCCAATTAAAACGATTTACCTGCAAAATATTATTCAAATTAATAATTCATACCTCCAAATTAATTAAGCACTCTGTTTACATGCAAAAATATTATCATTGTAGATATCAATAATGTATGTCTTCAAATTAATTATGCATTTTATTCCCATGCAAAATATTATTATTAATTTGTGCATCCAGTGCCACCTGAGGAAAAGGATGTTCCAGATAACATCAGACTGGACACTAAGATGATACAGAGCTGTAGTGGTTCCCACCGTCCTGCATGCTTCTGAGACGTGGACTATCTACAGCAGGCACGTAAAGGCACTGGCTACACAAGATCCTGCGAATCCAGAGGGAAGATAGACGGACCAACACCAGCATCCTCGACCAGGCCAACATGCCCAGCATCGAGGCGCTGACCACCTTGATCAGCTACGATGGGCTGGGCATGTCACCCGCACGACCGACACGAGACTTCCCGAGCGGGTGCCCTGCTCCCAGCTCCGAAACAGCCCAGGTGGACAGAGGAGGTGCTTCAGGGATACCATCAAGGCCTCAGTGGAGAAGTGCAGCACTCCCACTGACACCTGCGAGACCGCCCAAAAGCGGACGAGGAGCATCTCGAGACCTGCCGTCGGGAAAATGCGAGGGGGGCGCTGCCACTTCAATGCCGCACCCATCCCTTCCCATGACCACCTTCTGCCCCAAGTGTAACAGAGTCTGCAGTGGCCACATTGGTCTGTACAGCCACCTACGGACTCAAGAGTGGTAGAGTCATCCTTGTCGACAAGGGACTGCCAACAATTATGATTAATTTTTGCAAGCAAAACTTGCATTGATTTCCAAATAATTGAGCACTTGCAATAATAGTCTGTGTGTAAACTAAGAGCTTAATCAACTTGGAGGTGTGAATTTGTAAGTGCTTTCTTTATGTACAAACCTGGAGCCATGTATTATTAAAATATTGTCATCATAGTGCAAGACAGAATAAGCATGATAGCACAAAATAATCATGAGATATAGAATCCATTTCGAGTCATTGTGCGCAGCACGGAAACAGACCCTTCAGTCCAACTCGTCCATACCAGCTAGATATCCTACATTAATCTAGTCCCATTTGCCAGCATTTGGCCCATATCCCTCTAAACCCTTCCTATTCATGTACCCATCCAGATACCTGTTAAATGTTGTAATTGTACCAGCTCCCACCCACTTCCTCTGGCAGCTCATTCCATACACGCACCACCCTCTGCGTGAAAAAGTTGCCCCTTAGGTCCCTGTTAAATCATTCCCTGTCTCACCTTAAACCTCTAGTTATGGACTCCTCCAACCCAGTGAAAAGACCTTTGCTATTCAGCCTATCCACACCCCTCACGATTTTATAAACCTCTATAAGGTCACCTCTCAGCCTTCCACGCTGCAGGGATAACAGCCCCAGCCTATTTGGCCTCTCCGTATGGCTTGAACAGGATGCAGATTAAGTAACAGTAATGGGAAGAACACACTTGTGGGAGCAGCTGTCCTGAGAGACAACGATAAATCACGAGATAATGAGGGAATGTTTAAAAAAAGCGGTACATCACTCATGGGCGACTGTAATTTTCATATTAATGGGAAAGTCAATTAGCAAAGGTAGGAGGAATTCATAAGGTTGTATTTAGAACACTTCCTTTGAATATTTCCTTGTGGATCCAACCACGGATTAGGCTTTTTGACAATGCTACCCCACTATTTCCTCACAGACTCTGATATTAGAAAAATCACCTATACCTGAATATTTAGTTCCTATCTTCCATCTCCTTGTCTGTATAACAGGATGGAAACTAGTGCTACAGGAGTCAGTATTGGGACCACATCGTACGCAATAAGTATTAATGATCTGTTTGGCAAAAGTGAATTTTTCTTTTAACCAAGTTTGAAGATAATCCAGAAGTAGATAGGGAGCTAATTTGTGAGGATGATACAAAGCATCTGCAGAGGAATTTAGACAGGTTAAGTGAGGGGGCAACTTGGCAGATGGAATGCAGTGTAGGCAAATGTGAGGTTACGAGCTTTGGTAGGTATCTTAAGGGCAAAAGAGTAACTAGAGAGAGAATAGGGTCACTTAGAGATCAACGAGGCAAACCCCCCCCCCCACCTTAATGTATATGAAATGTTTCGCTTTTTAACCTTGGCTGTTCTCCTAAGGTGGCTCAGTGGTTAGCACTGCTGCCTCACAGCACCAGGGACTTGGGTTCAATTCCACACTTGGGTGACTATCTGTGTGGAGTTTGCACATTCTCCCCACATCTGCATGGGTTTCTTCCCATGGTCCAAAGATGTGCAGGTTAGGATGGATTGGCCGTGCTAAATTGTCCAGGGATGTGTCAGGTAGGTGGGTTATCCATGGGAAATGCAGAGTTACAGGGCTAGCTTAAGGGAATGGTCTGAGTGAGATGCTGTTTGGAGAGTCGGTGTGACCTTGATGGGCCAAATAGTCTGCTTCCACACTCTAGAGGTTCCATGAGGCCCTCCATATGTGGAACCACAGGAGATGGGTGAGGTCCTAAACAAATAGTGTGCACCAGTATTTACCATGGAGAAAGACATGGAAGCCAGGAAAATAAGTAGTGATGTCTTGAAAAGAGTCCCCACTACAAAAGAGGAGGTGCTAGTGGTCTTAAAATGCACAAAAGTGGATAAAGCCCTGGGACCTGAGCAGGTGTATCCCAGGACACTGAGGGAAGAGGTTGTGAGGCCCCTAGCAGAGGTATTTGTATCACTGACAGCCGCAGGTGAGGTGCCAGAAGACTGGATGGTGGCTAATGTGGGTGCCATTATTTAAGAAAGGCTGAGGAAAAACCATGAACAACAGAGTGGTGAGTCTGATGTCAGTTGGAGGGGATTCTGAGAGACAGCTTCTACATGCATTTGGGAAAGCACGGACTGGTTAGGGATAGCCTACATGGTTTTGCCCATGGGAAAGTGTGTCTCACAAACTTGATTCAACTTTTTGAGAATATTACCAAGAAGATTGATGAGGACAAAGCAGTAGACATCCTATACACGGACTTTAGTAAAGCCTTTGACAAGGTTCTGCATGGTAGACTAATTAGTAAAGTTAGATCTCATGGGAATCAGGGAGAGCTTGCCAGTTGGATGCAAAATTGGCTTGACGGTAGGAGACACAGGTTGGTGGTGGAGTGTTGTTTTTCGGGCTGGAGGCCTGTGACCGTCAGTGTTCCACAGAGATCGTTGCTGGGTCCAATGTTGTCTGTCCTTTATGTAAACGATTTGGATGAGAATTTCAGAGGCCTGGTTAGTAAGTTTGCAGATGACACCAAAATTGGTGGTATAGTCGACAGTGAGGTAGGTTATCTAAGATGACTAAGGGACCTTAATCATTTAGGCCAATAGGCTGAGCAGTGGCAGATGGAGTTTAATTTTGATAAATGTGAGGTGTTGCATTTTGGTAAGACAAGCCAGAGCAGGACAGTTAATGACAGGGCCCTGGGGAATGCGGTCGAACAAAGAGACCTAGGGGTACAGTTCCTTGAAAGGGGCATCACAGATAGACAGAGTGGTGAAAAAGGCTTTTGGCACGCTTGCCTTCATCAGTCAGAGAATTGAGTATAGCAGTTGGGATGTTACAGTTGTACGAGACATTTGTGAGGCCACATTCGGAGAGCTGCAAACAATTCTGGTCGCCCTGCTATAGGAAGGATGTTATTAAACTGGAGAAGAAAGGATTTACAAGGACGTTACTGAGATTGGAGGGTTTGAGTTATAAGGAGAGGTGGGATTGTCTTCCCTGGAGTAAGCTTATAGAGGTTCATAAAATCAGGAGGGGCTAGATAAGGTGAATAGCAAAGCTATTTTCCCCAGGGCAAGGAAGTACAAAACTAGAGGACACAGGTTTACGGTGAGAGGGGAATGATTTAAAAGGGACCTGAGGGGTAACTTTTTCACATAGAGGGTGGTGCGTGTATGGAATGAGCTGCCAGAGGAAGTGGTGGAGGCTGGTACGATTACAACATTTAAAAGGCATCTGAGCGGGTACATGAATAGGAAAGGTTTAGAGGGATATGGGCCAAACACAGGCTAGTTCAGTTTTGGAAGTCTGGTTGGCATGGACAAGTAGGACCGAAGGGTCTATTTCCATGCTGCATAACTCTATGAGCTGGTGTAAAGAGTTCTCCCAAGTGTCCCAGAACCAGTATCGATGCCCTCAACCAAAGTGACCTGGTCACTCATAACGTTGCTTCCTTAGTTTGTTGGATGTGGGCATTTCTGGCTGAGCCCAGCATTTATTGCCCGTCCCTAGCTGCCCCTGGGGAAGTCGGGGGTGGTAAGCTGCCTCCATGAACCACTGCAGTCCCTGTGTGGGGTAGGGACACCCCAGACAGTGCTGTTAGAGACAGAGTTTCAGGATTTTGAACGACCGGTATATTTCCAAGTCAGGATGGTGAGTGGCTTGGAGGGGAACTTGCAGAGGGTGGTGTTCCCATGTATCTATTGCCCCTTGAACTTCTAGATGGAAGGTTCTCATACCTGTGTCTTCCTCACTGTCTCTATGAAAATATTTGCGATGGTGGGCTTGGAAGGCACTGTTGAAGCAGTCTTGCCGAGTTTGTTGGAGATTGCTGTGCGCAAGACCTTCTGGTGCATTCACTGCTTCACAGCAAGGACCCTACTAAGTCAAAGTTAGCAAGAACTGCAGATGCTGGAGTCAGAGAATAACACGTTGTGGAGCTGGAGGAACACAGGCCAGACAGCCGCAGAGGAGCAGGAAAGTTGACATTTCAGGCCAGGACCCTTAGGTGCCTTTAGAGCACCTTTAGGAACACCTTCAGGGCTGTGAAAGGTGCTACAGAAATGCAGGTTGTTGGCTGCAGTTTCATTGTTATAAGTTTGGGAGTGCCTTTGACTCTCCCTTGGAAGGGTTCTAGAGGAAAGTGGAAAAAAGAAATCTTTGGACTGTGGAAGGAAAGCAGAGCACCCAGAGGAAAACCCATGCAGACATGGGTGTGGTAGAACAGGCAAATTCCACATGGACAGTTGCTTGAGGCTGGAAACCAACCTGTTTCCCTGGCACCGTGAGGCAGTGGTGTTAACCACTGAGCCAAAACTGTCACTGACAGGATTGCTAAGGGGATGGAGGGTTATGGGCAGAAGGCACGAGAGTGGGGTTGAGAAACATACCAAGCCGTGATCGAATGGCGGAGCAGACTTGAAGGGCCAAATGGCCTAACCGTATGGTCTTCCAAGTTTCTTGCAATCTCTTTGTGAAACCTTGCTCCGCAGTCAGCGAATAAAATGCAACCAATGCGAAAACAGTGATGTGGAGCTATAATTGCTGCCTTTGTGTGTCTGTGGAAAGTGGAGGCATTTTTTTTCCCTGTTGACTTCAATACCTGCAGAACAGGAAGAAAATCACAGCTACCACTATAACAGGAGGGAGAAAGCAAGACACAAGGAACTGGAGGCAAAAGTTACAACACAAAACCAGGCAGGTAATGTATGTTCCTTTCCTATTGAAATAAAAATAACAAGTGGAAATCTCTTCGGCAATTTGAGAATTGGTTCATACAGTATGATGAGGTGGGTCTCTTCGTATCATTCAATCTATCAGACATTGATGCTATAATGATCTATCCTTTCCCATTTTAGTTTTAAAACATTCCCCTTTCTTATTTGATTTTTTTTTTCATTAGCAATGACCTGAAGTGAAAAGGTTCTGGCTAATTCTTGCTGTAATTGTCATTTCTCATGTTCCACTCAAATGAATATTCTAACCACCCCCTACCACACCTCTCGCGCTGTGGCTGAATCACTTCATTACTTTTGCAACTAAGGTTCTGACGGAATTGGACCTGCTCCAAGAGGAAAGGGCATGACAGCTCGGCTGAACCGGAGTTTGGGCATTTTAAACTCCCCCGAAGCTGAGGCAGAAGGATGGTAGAGTCTGGGCTGGAGGAAGGAGGCATCAGCCTGTGTATTTATCCTCATGCCCCTTGGCAAGACCCTCCCCTCCGCACTTCCAACAGCATCATGGGTTAAGAGGGAGCAGGCACTGCCAGAGGGTCAGAGCTGAGAGAGCTGGCACTGACAGAGGGTTAGACCTGAGGGAGTGGATACTGTTGGAGGGTCAATTGTGAGGGAGCAGGCACTGTCGGAGGGTCAGTGCTGAGGAATTAGGTAGTGTTGGAGGATCAGTGCTGAGGGAGGGGGCACTGTTGGAGGGTCAGTGCTGACGGAGAGGGCACTGTCGGAGGGTCAGTGTTGAGGGAGCAGGCGCTGTCGGAGGGTCAGCGCTGAGGGAGCGGGCACTGTTGGAGGGTCAGTGCTGAGGGAGCGGACATTGTTGGAGGGTCACTGCAGAGGGAGCGGGCACTGTTGGAGGGTCAGTGCTGAGGGAGTGGGCACTGTCAGAGGGTCAGTGTTGAAGGAATGGGCGCTGTCAGAGTTAGAGCTGAGGGAGCAGGCACTGTTGGAGGTAGTGAGTAGACAGGTAGACAGGTTGGTGAAGAAGGCACTTGGCACACCTGCCTTCATTGCTCAGGGCATTGAGTAGGAGTTGGAATGTCATGTGGTGATGTGGCGGCATGGTGGCTCAGTGGTTAGCACTGCTGCCTCACAGCCTTGGGTGACTGTCTGTGTGGAGTTTGCACATTCTCCCTGTGTCTGTGTGGGTTTCCTCCGGGTGCTCCGGTTTCCTCCCACAGTCCAAAGATGTGCAGGTTAGGTGGATTGGCCATGCTAAATTTGCCTGTAGTGTTCAGGGATGTGTAGATTAGGTGGGTTACAAGGGGACAGGTGTGAGTGGGATGCTCCGAGGTTTGGTGTGGACTTGTTGGGTTGAAGGGCCGGTTTCCACACTGTAGGGATTCTAGATGTACAGGACATTGGTCAGACCACTTTGGAATCCTGTGCATGTGTACTGATTGTAGCAAGGTCTGCTATATGGACTTCATAGAATTTGAGTTCCCTAATTGGGGCTGTTAACCTGGTCCGATCAGGGCGCCCTGGCTGACAGATATAAACAAGTGTGTCAGATGTTCTGCTGGCTCTGAAGGAGCTGGATCAGTGTTAAGGACTCTCCATGTGTAAATAAAGGATGACTTGATGATGGGATACTGGCCTCTGTATAGTTATTTCATTGTACAATTCTGGTCATCCTGCTATAGGAAGGATATTATTAAATTGGAAAGGGCGTGGAAACGATTTACCAGGATGTTACCAGGACTGGAGGGTTTGAGTTAGAGGGAGATGCTGGATAGACTAAGGCTATTTTCCCTGGAGTGTTGGAGGCTGAGGGGTGACGTTATAGAGGTTTATAAAATCATGAGGGGCATGGACAAGGTGAAAAATCAAGGTATTTGTGCCAGGGTGGGGAGTTCAAAACTAGAGGGCATAGGTTTAAGGTGAGAGGGGAAAGATTTAAAAGGGCAACCTTTCAACACAGAAGGTGGTGTGTGTATGGAATGAGCTGCCAGAGGAAGTGGTGGAAGCTGGTACAATTACAACATTTAAAAGACATTTGGATAAGTACACGGACAGGAAGGATTTAGAGGGATATGGGCCACATGCAGGCAAATGGGACTAGTTTAGTTTGGGAAACCTGGTCAGCATGGACGAGCTGGTCCAAAAGGTCTGTTTCTGTGCTGTAGGACTCCATGACTCTATCCGGTTATGGCCCTAGCTCTACTTTCCCTAACCCCTACAACCTTTGACTTCCTCATTAGTCAGGTGTCTGTTTAACTCTACACTAAAAAAATACACACAGCACTCTGAGAATTCCACAGGCTCACAAGAGAAGGAAACTCTCTCCATCTTTGCGCATCCTCTTACTTGTAAATCATTTGTGTCATTCTAGTCCATCCCACACAGGGAAATACCACCTCACAGTCAAATCCCCTCAGGATCTTACACGTTTAAATAGGATTTCTCTAATTTTCCTAACCTCCAATAGATACAGGATAAGCCTTTCCTCATAAGATAATATAGAGGCCATTCAGCCTTTTGGGTCTATACAACCATTCAATTAAATCATGGCATGATCTGTGGCCCAAGTCCATAGACCTGCCCTTTGGCCCATATCCCTCAATACCTTTCCTTAGCAAAAAACGTATCCATTTCAGATTTAAAATTAACAACTGATCTAATTAAGCACAAGTCAGGAGTGCCTCCCCACTTGCCCTGGATGAGGGCAGCTCCAATAACATTCAAGAAGCTCGACACCATCCAGGACAAAGCAGCCCCCACTTGATTGGCACCACATTCACTCCCTCTACCGCTGATGCTCAGCCGCAGCAGTGTATACCATCTGCAAGATGCACCCCTGTGACTCACCTTCCAAGCCAGCGACTTCTACCATCTAGAAGGACAAGGGCAGCAGATGCATGGGAACACCACCCCCTGCAAGCTCCCCTCCGAGCCACTCACCGTCCTGATTCGGAAGTATATCGGCCGTTCTTTCAGGGTCAAAATCCTGGAACTCCCTCACATGGGACTGCAGCGGTTCAAGAAGGCAGCTGTCTCCTACATTTTGCAGGGGCAAATAGTTGACGGGCAATAAATTCTGGCCCAGCCAGCGATGCTCCATTCCATGAATGTATTGAAAATGAACCCATAAAGATCATACAATCCCTACAGTGTGGAAACAGGCCCAAGTCCACACTGACTCTCAGAGCATCCCACCCAGATCCATCCCCCTATAACCCACCCAACCTACACATCCCTGAACACTATGGGTAATTTAGCACAGCCAATCCACCCTAACCTGCACATCCCTGGGCACTACGGGACAATTTAGCACGGCCAATCCACCCTAACCTGCACATCCCTGGGCACTACAGGACAATTTAGCACAGCCCATTCCCCCCTAACCTGCACATTCCTAGGCACTTCGGGACAATTTAGCACGGCCCATCCACCCTAACCTGCACATCTTTGGACTGTGGGAGGAAACCCACGCAGACACGGGGAGAATGTGCAAACTCCACACAACCCAGTGATCCAAATCCCAGGAATATACATGCAGAACTAGCAAAGATGTGTTCTGAGGAAGGGTCACCGGACCTGAAACGTTAACTCTGATTTTTTTCTTCACAGATGCTGCCTGACCTGCTGAGCTTTTCCAGCAACTTCTGTTTTTGTTCCTGATTTACAGCAGCTGCAGTTCTTCTGGTTTTTATTTAGCAAAAATCCCTACCTTTATACTGCATTCCCTTTGCAATAAGTTGACTTGCCTTCTTAATCCTTGGGGTATCTATGTACTGATGCCTCTGTAATGCATTTGCCTGGCCCTTGTTTAATCAGAGTGGGACTGCTGCAGGCTGACTTACTCAGTCGAGTGTTAGGCTTGAATCAGCTCCATCCCCCTTCGTTCCTTTAACAACTGAATCCTTAGGGTGCCCACACACTCAGAAACAATCACTTCCATCTACAGACCTGACACATTTTGCGTGGCGTTGCTAATTTGGTTTCGCAAGCTTCCTGCTAATTTAATTTTCTTCCCCTCTCCCTCTCTTTTCTAACAGGCGTGTGTTTCTGGTTGAGAATAGCGAAGATGGGGCATTTATTACCATCCTCAGGACGCAGCTGTAAGATTTCTCCAAGGTGCGGTCGCTGTTGCAAATGTATGGTACATAGCAGCTTGTGTACGCACATTGAGAAGATGCCACAGGCAGCGCATGACCCGGGTTTAGTTTTAGCGATGTTGGATGCAAGACAAGGATTATCTCGGGATACCTGCCCTGGAATGGGGAAGATAAGGAGATG
>JAHRHZ010000169.1:121190-163555 GCA_024137785.1 Ginglymostoma cirratum
GTTATCTCGGATTCTCCAGCATCTGCAGTTCCTATTATCTCAGATAATTTGAAAGGGTATTAGGGAGAGCAGCTAACCCCTGTGAGGGGACTGTTGTCTCTCCTTCATTATCGCGCACATCTCAAAAGAGTCAGGCAGTGGCCACTCAGCCCATCATTCTTATGCGAGAACATCCCCTTGAATAGCACGTTTCAGCAGCTCACTGCATCAAAAAACATTTCTCACCGTCTCCATCGCTTCGATGTCTACTCTTATTGGCACTGTTCAATATTGAATGCTTCAACTGAATTTCCGATCCCTAACATCTTGTGCTTTGAGAGCAATCTCAATTTCTGATTGCCCAAGGCCTTCACATGCAATGAAATAGCCCCAGTCTATCCAGCCTCACCTTACAACTCAACCTATCCATACCCAGCAACATCCTGGTAAATCTCTTCTGAACCCTCTCCAGCTTAATAATATCCTTCCTATAACAGGGCGACCAGAACTGGACACAGTGCTCCAGAAGAGGCCTCACCAACATCCTGTACAAGCTCAACAGCAAGTCATAGAGTCATACAGTACAGAAACAGACCCTTCGGTCCAACCAGACCATGCTGACCAAAGTCCCGAACTAAACTAGTCCCACCTGCCTGCGCTTAGTTCATATCACTCCAAAGCTTTCCCATTCATGTACTTATCCAAATGTCGTTTAAAATTATAACCGTGCCCACATCCACCACTTCCTCTGGAAGTTTATTCCACACACGATCCACTTACTGTGTTACAAATTTGTCCCTCACATCTTTCTTAGATCTCTCTCCTCTTAAAAATACGATGTGGAGGTGCCGGTGTCGGACTGGGGTGGACAAGGTCAGAAATCACATGACAACAGGTTATTGTCCAACAGGTTTATTTGAAAACACAAAGTTTCAGAGCCTCACTCCTTCTTCAGGTGTTAGTGAGAGAGGTGGTATCAGAATTTATAAGTAAAAGATCAAAGGGTCACACCACTGATGAGGATGTATTAAACAAACCCAAGATGCTGTTAAATCTTTAGTCAGTTAGAAGGTTTTAATTGATTAATATATCTATGTAAATCCACAAATTTCTTTCAAGTCACTGCCCTGAGAGAACTAAAGGATTTATCAGCGTAAAGAAGAGTTGGTACTTTAGGTCAGACAATGCATGTTAGGTGTGAGTCCTTGTTTAGAATCTGCTTGTGTTTTGGTTAGGAGTCAGCCTGGTTTTATTTCTACAGTAGGAATTTGTAAAACGCCACATTGACTGACATTAAAAATATGCCCTCTAGTCTTGAAATCCCCTGTTCTAGGGAAAAGACACCTGACATTCACCTTATCATTACCCCTCATGATTTCACAAACCTCTATGAGGCCACCTCCCCCCCGCTTCAACCTCCTATGCTCTGGTGAAAGAAGTCCCAGCCTGTCCAGTCTCTCCCTATAACTCAAACCTTACATCCCTGGTAAATCTCTTCTGAACCCTCGCCAATTTAATAATATTTGTCTTATAATAGGATGACCAGAACTGCACACAGTACTCCAGAAAAGACTTCACCAACATCCTGCAATATCCTCAACATGACTTCTTAACTCCTACACTACCATTAATTGTGTAAGTCCTGCCCTTGTTTGTTTTACCAAAATACAATACCTCACATTTATCCAAATTGAACTCCATCTGTCAATCCTCAGTCCATTGACCCATTTGATCAAGATCCCTTAGAAAACCTTCTTCACTGTCCACTACGCCACCAATTTTGGCGAACCTACTAACCATTCTTTCTATATTAACATCCAGTGACTATAGCCAATGAAATGCGGTACAGACTCGTTGGGCCGAATGGCCTCATCTGCACAGTACTGAAGAGTGCGGTGCAATGGGATTATGAAAAAAAGGCCCCTTAAAAACAAGCCACTATACAGAATTAAGGAGTAGCCATGGTATCCATTCCACTATCTTCAAATCTCTTTTTTTCCCCTTTCACAGGGTGTGAGCATTGTTGGCACGGTACCTATACCTAGTTGCCCCTTGAACTGAGTGTGGTGCCATTTCAGGGGGCAGCAACCCATCGCAGTGGGCCTGGAGTCACATGTGGACCGTACAGGGTAAGGATGGCAGATTTCTATCCTTTGAGGACATTAATGATGTAGATTAATGCAATGACCAGGGCTAGTCTCACAGTCACCATTATGGCACTGAGACTAGTTTTCAGTTCTAGGTTTCTTTTATAGGCGTACATGTTCTTACAACACAGCTGAACATGTCTTTCTATCCCCATTACCAAATCACCCCGTGGTCTTTTTTTAAATATCTGTTAATCAGCCCCGGTAAATAACCCGTGTTTACAATTGATCGAGCAAAACCCATTATGGGTTATGCAAAGGTGAGAGAAAGTGAGCGATAAAGGGAGGAGATAGAAGGGGAGATTAAGCCCTCTATCCCCCCATGGTGCCCAACTCTATCTCTAAAGTCATCAAGAGTTTAGCACGCTTGCCTTCAGACCTTTGAGCTGGGATGCCGTTGTTGATGTTGTATAGGACGTTGGTGAGGCGTCTTCTGGAGTACTGTGTCCAGTTTTGGTTCTCGTGTCATGGGAAGTGTTAGGGGGAAGGGGAAGATCGAAACCCTCTTATAATTAACCCAAAAATGAGCCCTAATCTATAATGGCGGGAGCAGAGGGTCCCCTCTACTAATTAACACCCAGAGGTGCTTGCCTTGCCCCTCGTAATCTGTTGAAAGAGAATTTAAATGAAAGGAATCCCCTGATACTCACTTTATAAGCAAAAGTAATGATTTATTTATTTAACCCTAACAGTGAACAAACTAAAAGAATTTTATAGAAACAATTCATAGAAACATAGAAGATAGGAGCAGGGGGAGGCCATTTGGCCCTTTGAGCTTGCTGTGCCATTCATCATGATCATGGCTGATTGTCCAACTCAACAGCCTCATCCTGTTTTATCTCCATAACCTTTGATCCCATTCACCCCGAGTGCTATATCGAGTCGCCTCTTGAATACATTCGATGTTTTGGTATCAACTACTTTTTTAATTCATTCACGGGATGAGGGCATCGCTGACTAGGCAGCAATTATTGCCCCATCCCTAATTGCCCAGAGGGCAGTTGAGAGTCAACCACATTGCTGTGGGTCTGGAGTCACATGTAGACCAGACCAGGTAAGGATGACAGTTTCCTTCCCTAAAGGAACCAGATGGGCTTTTCCTGACAATCAACAATAGATTCACTGTCGTCATTAGGATTCCTAATTCCAAATATTTTATTGAATTCAAATTCCACCATCTGCAGGATTCAAACCCAGGTCCCCAGAATGTTATCTGGGTCTCTGGATTAACAGTCCAGCGATAATACCACAAGGCCATTGCCTCCCCTCTGACTACTAACTATTTCCTAATAAAACAAGGTTCTAATCGTATGCTGTTCCAACAAACACGAGTACGACTTATACAAATCCAAGTGATAAGAAAACCACAAGTTAAAACTTAAGTCTCTCAAAGTTCACACTGAATGTGTCTTCTGGAATGCTTTGCCTTCTCCACTGTCTCTCCAGCCTTTCTTCTGCTGATCTTGCTGTCAGGGATGTTTTCTCTGTAATTTCCTCTGTGAGGACTCTTAGCTACAAGTGTCACAGTACCTTTGATGATGCTTTTTGTTTAAAGAGAGCTTAATGATTTTGTGTGAGAGCTGGGTTTATTTCTCAGAGGGCGGATAAGCTTTCTTTTCAGATGGCAGTTGGCTCTCATACCGATTTTTAAAAAACCCTTCTTATATACCCCCAATGACACATCAATGTCTTATAATATGGTTGGTTTCAGGTTGTCAAAGCCATCAGTTTTAATTCAGTTGGTTTTCAGTCACTGAGTGCTTGGATTAAATTAATTGGCTGAGTCAAATTCTCGCCAACATATCAAAATAAGCTTGATGTTTTGCCTGCCAACTATAAGGCCTTTTGATACACTTGTTTTAATTTGGGGCTCTCTGTACAATACCTGCAAACTTTCAAGCACAGACAAAGGACCGTGCACTGCTTTTTCTTCCCCAACATCGTTTTTACAAACAAATCCGAGCTTCCTGCCTTCCAGTTCATGAGTGTTCTACACAACTTCGAAACAGGAAGGATATTATTAAGCTGGAGAGGGTTCAGAAGAGATTTACCAGGATGTTACCAGGAATGGAAGGTTTGAGTTATAAGGAGAGATTGGATACGCTGGGGAGTTTTTCATTGGAGTAAAGGAGGCTGAGGGGTGACCTTATAGAAGTTTATAAAATCATGAAGGGTACAGATAAGGTGAATGAGTCATAGAGATATACAGCATGGAAACAGACCCTTTGGTCTAACTTGTCCACGCTGATAAGCTATCTTAAAGTAATCTAGCGCCATTTGGAGTCATGGAGTCATACAGCACGGAAACAGACCCTTCAGCTCAACCAGTCATGACAACCATTTTCCCAAACTAAATTGGTCCCACCTGCTTGGTCCTGGCCTATATTCCTCTAAACCCTTCCTATTCACGTACCCTTCCAGATGCCTTTTATATGTTTTTACTGTACCAGCCTCCACCATTTTGTCTGGCAGCTCATTCGATACATGTACTACCCTCTGCGTGAAACCTTAACCTCCCCTTAAACCTATGTCCTTAAGTTTTGGAATGCCCTACCTTGGGGAAAAGACATTGACTTTTTACCCTGTCCATGCCCCTCATGATTTTATAAATCTCTATAAGGTCACCCCCTCAGCCTCCAACATTCCAGGGAAAATAGCCGCAGCCTATTCAGCCTCTCCCTATAGCTCAAACCCTCCAACCCTGGCACCATCCTTGTAAATCTTTTCTGAACAAGTTCCACAACATCTTTCCTGTAGCAGGTGCCTTTTCTCTCAGGTGGGGAATTTAAAGACTGGGGAGACATATTATAAGGTGAGAGGAGAAAGATTTTTAAAAAAAGCATGGGGGGGGCAGTTTATTTGCACAGAGAGTGGGTTGTGTGTGGAATGAACATCCTGAGGAAGTGGTGGATGCGGGTACAATTACAACGTTTAAAAGACATTCAGATGAGTTCGTGATTAGGAAAGTTTTGGAGTGGTATGGGCCAGGAGGAGGCAGCTGGGACTTGTTTAGTTTATGATCGGTATGGACTGGTTGGCCTGAAGGGTCTGTTTCAGTGCTGTATGACTCTGTGAGTCTTAGTGAACAACTCATTTTCCCTCTACAAGGACACCCGGGCATGAAGGTAGAAGAGGGACAGACAGTTGGCGTCTATAACCCCCTCCACGGCCTACTGCCTAGACCTGTTAGTGGCCAACGCAGCCAGGCCCATGAGGAGGTCCTCTGATCTGCCCACACCCTTCCAGACTGGATGCCCAAAAATCAGGAGTGTGGGGCTGAAGTGCAAACAGAAGCATAATAAAAGATTTTCCGAATAACTAAAAAGGGACGTAAATTGCCTAGGACACATGAGCCATAGCACCACAACATAAATGGTTGGGCTGGGAATCTGTGCAGTCAATTCTAGGCTTATTAACTGAACTTAAGTTCCACCAGCTCCTGTTGCATGGAAGGGGCTTGGATTATAGAAATAAAGAAACCTTGCTACAATTGTACAGTGGTTTGGTGAGGCCACATCATGGAGGGATGCTCGGGAGGGTATGGAGTCATACAACATGGAAACAGAACCTTCGGTCCAACCAGTCTATGCTGAACATAATCCCAAACTAAACTAGTCCCATCTGCCTGCGCCTGGCCCATATACTTTTCCTATTCGTGTACTTATCCAAATGTCTTTTAAACATTGTCCCAAATACACATTTGGTGTATTGCCTGCACACACCATGTCCTCAGGAAGTACATTCCCATGCGAACCACCCTCTGTAAAAAAAAAAATCCCCCATGTCTTTTTTAAATCTCCCTCCTCTCACCTTAAAAAGTTACCCTCATCTTGAAATCCCCTATCCGAGGGAAAAGACCCACCTACCATTAACCCCATCTATACACCTCATGATTTCATAAACCTCTATAAGTTCACCTCTCAACCTCCTACGCTCCTGTGAAAAGAGTCCCAGCCTTTCTCTAGAACTCAAACTTTCTATATCCAGCAATATCCTGGTAAATCTCTTCTAAACCCTCTCCACCTTAATAATATCCTTCCTGTAACAGGGTGACTATTACTGGACACAGTACTCCAAAAGGGGCCTTACCAATGTCCTGTACAGCCTCAAGGTGACTTCCCAATGTGCGGCGTCAGCATAGCAAAGAAATAATGAATTGGTTCCTTGGGATAAGGGAGGCAATCCAGACAATAAATTGTGCTTTTATTCCCCGGAGTTTAGAAGAGCGAGAGATAATCTAGTTGAAGCATACAAGGTTCTGAAGATAACTGCACATGCTAACAATGCACACAGGAAAATCTCTCACCTCCGTCTTGAAAGGGAGGACCTTTCCTTTAACTGTGCCCTTCCAGTTCAAGTCTCCCCTTAAGAGGAAACCTACTCTGGGTGTCCACCTTTGAGGTTCACTCAACGTAGGCTACTGCATTTGCTGCTCACAATGTGTTCTCCTCTACATTGGGGAAACAAAGCGTAGACTGGGTGACCGCGTAGCAGAACATCTACCTTCTATCTGCAGAGACCCTGAGCTTCCAGTTGTCTGCCACTTCAACACATCACCTTGCTCTGTCTCAGGCTTGCTACAGCGCTCCAGCGAAGCCGGAATAACAGCACCTCATTTTGCACTTGGGAACTCTACAGCCTTCTGGACCCAATTAAGTCCAACAATTTTAAGGCTGGAGGCATCTTCACCCATGTCCTTATTCCAACCCCAAACACACCAGGCCTCGTTGTCAGAGTCTGCTAATACACACAACCCATCGTAAGCCACTAACAGTCCCCATTAGTAGCCATTCATTCTCTCAGGCTGATTGTTATCTGTCCAACTGTTTTTCTCTCTCTCTTTGGGCTCTATTGTTTACTCCTTGCCCACTTCCCCCACCCTATCTTCTGCATAAAAAAAAAACCTTTTCCTAGCTCCCATTAGTTCTGAGGAAGGGTCACCCTCTCAAAATGTTAACTGTGATTTCTCTCCGCAGATGTTCCCCAGACCTACTGAGAATTTCCAGCAGTTTCTGTTTTTTGCATTCCTACAGCCACGCCTTCTCTAAGGTTTTCTACCTTGACCTCCTCATTGGTTCAAAGGGTTCACCTAGTACATAGTGTGATTGGGCTGGTTGGCCACTGGTTCGTAAAGAGGGAGCTGGGTGCTTACTTCGAAAGGAGAACTTGTAGGGGAGGGAGAGAGAGCGTGAGAGCACCAGAGCAGGGAAGTGGTGAGGTTGAGGCGAACCTCAGAGCTCTCCCAAAGAGCTGGCATGGGAATGGCCTCTTCCAGTCTTGCAATTCCACATCCTCTCTGGTGCAACCACACATGTATTCAGTTGGGGTCTGAGCAGATTTTTTTCTTTCTTTATTCATTCATGAGATGAGGGCATTGCCGGCTAGGCAGCACTCATTGCCCATCCCTAATTGCCTAGAGGGCAGTTAAGAGTCAACCACATTGTTGTGGGTCTGGAGTCACACAGAGGCCAGACCAGGTAAGGATGGCAGTTTCCTTCCCTAAAGGGCATGAGGGAACCAGATGAGTTTTTCCAACAATCGACAACAGATTCATGGTCATCATTAGACTCTTAGTTCCAGATATTTATTGAAGTCAAACTTCACCAGCTGTCATGGTGGGGATTCGAACCCTGGTCCTCATAACATTAACTGGGTCTCTGGATTAACAGTCCAGTGATAATGCCACTAGGCCATCACCTCCCCTAACGATCCAGAGTGTCATTAAACGGCAGGAACTAGAAAAAAGTGAGGTGCAAAAAGACCTGGGTGTCACGGTGAAACAGTTGTTGAAGGTTGGCATGCAGGTAGTGAGGTAAGCTAATACCATGCTGGCCTTCATAGTGAGAGGATTTGAGTATAGAAGTGGGAATGTCTCACTGCAGAACTAGGGGGTCGCAGTCTAAATATAAAAGGAGTAAACCACTCAGGACTGAGAGAAGGAAGAATTTCTTCACTCAGAGTTGTGAACCTGTGGAATTCTCTTCCACAGAAAGCTGTTGGGGCTAGTTCGTTTGATTTTTTAAACGTGGCCCTTGCAGCTAAAGGGAGCAAGGAGTACAGAGAGAAGCTGGGAGTGGGATACTGAGACTGCATGATCAGCCACGATCATTAATGAATGGTGCAGCAAGCTCGAAGGACCAAATGGCCTAGTCCTGCACCTATTTGCTAGGAATCCTCGGCCCACAGTGCGCGTGGTCATGAAAAGTCATGGTTTCTCACAATGGAATTACATGTGGTCGCAAGATCCTTATTCTGTCATAACTACTCATGGATAAAAATCACCATGAGACTTTAATTTGCTTCGATTTTCATTGCAGATGCTCTGAAGCTGACCAGAATGTAGATTTGGATGGCTGCCTGGGAATAAACCCTAAGGGGTCAACATGACGCGAGATCTTCTAAGCACCACCTTACCTATGCCAGCTACCAGCTCATCTTTCACCAATGCAACTCTGGAGCAGAAGACCACATTAGTCTTAGTCATCTTCTTTTTCACCTTTCTGGGCCTTCTCGTCATCCGTTGCTTCCGGATCTTATTGGATCCATACCAGAGCATGTCATCCTTGACATGGACAAACTACATGGAGAAAGAGGCGCTTGACTACAAGATGGCATAAAATTAGGTAGGCCTGGGGAAGAGGACTCTTCACGAAAGGCTGCCTTCCTCGACCTCTTTCCCTGCCAGGACACTCCTGTTGAATTGTGGAGTCCACCTACCTACCAAATTCCTCCCAATTATCCTACAGGCAAAGTCACAGGTCCAACGTGACGGCCCCTGAGATATTAGTGTACAATTTCCAGTTGGTTATCGCAGCAGTTATAATTGAAAGCAACCTTAGTAGGTAGGAAGCGAAGAACAATTGAAGACCTGTCCATTACAATTGCTCAAGGCAACAGGAGATGGACAATGATAAGTGGGTCAAAGAGATTTGTGCCATTGACAGTGGCGAGGGTGCAGGTTGACAGTAGGGGCAGGATTATAGCAAATAAAACAAGCAGCCAAGACGGAGATACAAGACAGGCAAGCCACAGGAGAGTTTGAGACAAAGCTGCGATTTCCAATCTGACGTGACAGCAACAAAGCCGTCGGAAATCCGAAAACGAAGACCACAGATTACTGCTTCTCCACACTTGTCACGAGAATGAAACAATATTTCTGAGGTGAGCCATGAATTTTGTTTGCTGCACTTTTACCTCTTCTCCAAGATTCTCGAACTAAATATTTCCGCTCCAAAAGCCTGCTTTTTTTTTTTGACGCTAAATAACTACGACGGCACCAACTTTTCTCTTGTGGCAATCTATTTTTCTCTTCTCTTCCCCCACTCCCCCACCGTGGGACATTACTCTGTAGGCAATGTAAATGGAGTGTTTCGCTTTTAAAGATATTCCATTGAACATGTTACCTTGGTTGTTAGGGCCTTGGGTAATGTTGCAGAACAGAGGGACCTAGGCGTTCAGGTACATACTAAGTTTGTCTCACATATAGACAAGGTGGTTGAAAAGACATTGAGCACATTTGCCTTCATCACTCCGTACTTTTAGTTTAGGAGTTGGGAAGTCACGTTGAGGTTATATAGGATACTTAGCTTGGAGTTATGGTCGACATGGACTGAGTGGATGGAAGGGTCCATTTCCATGCTGTACGACTCTTATGACTTTGGAAGTGTTTTTTCACTTAAATTAACGCCTTAAGACCTCCAACCATCCATCTCAGACAGGTGTAAAAGATCCAATGTGCCCTGGAGTCAATATTTATTCCTTAACCAACATCACTAACTGAAACTAATTTGGTCACTATCAAATTGATATCTTTGGGAGTTTGCTGTGTGTAAATTGGCAGCTGTATTTCCTGCATTACGAATACAGGTAAGCAATATTAACTATTTGCCCACAGATTGCCAAAGCCAAGCAATCAGATGGTGTCTAGGAACAAATTATCTCAGAATACCTCGAGGCAGAGTTGAAAATCCTAGGCTAGGTTCCCAGGTCAAGGAGGAGAAAAGTCAGCCAGTGATCTAAAAGTGGGATGGAGTCAGGTTAGCGAGTTCATCAGACAGGTTTGCTTAGCCCATGCTCCCGGTCTGTTGACACCCTACGCAGAGTGGAGCAGGCAGAACTGAAAGTCTCCTTGTGGGTCTGCTCCTGGCCTAGACAGTGGGCAGTGGAGGTGGTACCAGTATCAAAACAGTCTGCCTCTCTCTCGCAGTTACATCTGTGCTCTGGCATCCATGGACAGGGAGTATACGGTGTCACCAGCTCAGTGGAGGCCACTATTGACCAGTGGGCACTACAGGGGCCAGAGCACTCCATCACCCCTGGATAATGATATTTTGATTTGAATTTGCCAAGTTTCCATTCCTGTGCTGTAAGTTTCCATTGACGGATTTGTTTTTGGAACAGTGCCTCACTGGGAGCTGTCCAACCTAATTGCTTAACAGAGCAGAGAGATGCTTTGATCAGTTGTTGGGAACGAGTGTCACTGCGGAAGGCAGGAAGGCTGCAGGTATGTGCGAATTTTGCAAATATTGAAATAAAAATAAATCACAATCATTTACAGCAGGATGTCCTCCAGGCGAGTTGGTTGGAAGCACTACCTGATCAGTCTTTGTTCTTGACCCTGGTAGAGATGCCATTATGTGCAAAGTGCCTGCAGGAGTGTAGCTCAGTGAGATTACATCCAACCCTTTGCAGAAATAAAAAGCACACACGTCCAAAGCAATTCATTTTCTGCATTTTATTAGCAAAGGTCTGCCCTTAATAATGGTACAAAAATGTATATACAAGATTTATTTAACAATCTGTATCACTTTGTACAGGTTCTAAGAAGAACATGGCTAGTTCTAAAGGAATCCTGTACACAAGATAATTACAGTACATTGTACTAAAGGCGCACCAGGTACAACTTGAGGCTTCCCCATTGCGGAGGGCAATGAGGATTCATTTCCCAAACGGGTCACCAATGATCTTTTTGTTGGAACAAAACAAAAAGTTTACCAACACGAAATGCAAATTGTCCAATTCGTAAACAAAGCCAGGTTGAAAGCGTGGGGTGATAATAGTAACAGTAATTAAGAAGAACAAAAAAACACAAATTTTTCTGGGACAACAGAGTTCAGTATGCAGGACGAATGATGCCAGGCAATTCATCTAGACACACAATCACAGGGTAAATCTGTCACTTGAGTTGCTAACACTGGCTGCTGGGACAGTGCGGCGTGGGGTTAATATAAGAAAAAAAAAAGTGGGCAGTTGAAAGAATGCTTTATTCCTTACATCTTCCTCCCCTAGGATTAGGACATTGCAACTCATTGATCTGTCACTTGAATCTTAAAAATAACACAGCAGTCACTTTTGCTCAGCACAGGTGATTAGAAAGTATTCAATCTTTGCGACAGATGAGAAAAAGGAAACAGAAAAATTGCTGGAGAAGCTCAGTAGGTCTGGCAGCATCTGTGGAGAGAGAAAGTAAACTGAACGTTTGGAGTCCAGTGACCAATTCTGAAGAAAGGTCAATAGACTTGAAACGTTCACTGGACTCCAAACGTTCAGTTTGCTTTCTCTCCACAGATGCTGCCAGACCTACTGAGTTTCTCCAGCAATTTCAGTTTTTGTTTCAGATCTTCAACATTCGCAGTTCTTTGTTTTACTAGAGAAAAGGGTAAATTATGTAGCAGGAGGATGGATCTATAAACAATACACAACCCTGCAAGGGGCGCAGATGATGTTTTGAAACTGGTCCATTCCTCTTGCACAACCTCCTCAGAAAGCTCCCTGCTGCCCAAATTGGGACACCCCACTGCGAGCCAATCTACTCAACTAAAGGAAAACAGAACCAAGTGGCAACACTGTGGTCAACATTGATGCTCCTCATACAGCAGGTCCACCCCCATAGACTTCTTCCTCAACCCAACACAATCCTGCTGCTGCAATTAAAAAACAAAATTTCCGAGTCAAACATGATTGCAGTTAGATCGTTAGAGATTGCCAGTTAGGTAATCTGCTCCCATTCTGCTCTCCTACAGCATTGTCTCAGGTATCAGCTCATCTTCAATTTCCTCAAACCCCTCAGTGGCCACTCCCTAACATGCATTTTAACACAACCCTACCTTGACCCTTAGCTCTTCCCTTCCTCAGAGGATGTTGCATCTCCCAACCTGATACTGGGCCAGTGAACAAACTGAAGACGACAATGGCATTCTACAAGGAATAAATTTACTGGGATGCACCTGCTTTACTGCTTTTGCTCCACATTATGTCAAGCTGAGTTAGCAGTCAGATACAATAATAATGTGGATAAATGTGAGGTTTCCCACTTTGGTAGCAGAAAACAGGAAGGCAGACTATCTGAATGGCAATAAGTTGAGAGAGGGAAATTTGCAATGAGGTATTCTAGTCGTATGCAGGCGAAGCATGCAAATGGTACGTTGGCCTCCATCGCAAGAGGATTTGAATACAGCTGCAAGGATGTCTTGCTGCAATTGTACAGAGCCTTGGTGAGACCATGGCTGGAGTACTGTGTGCAGTTTTGGTCTCCATATCTGAGAAAGGATGATTTTGCTATACAGGGAGTGCAGCAAAAATTCACCAGATGAACTCCGAGGATGGCAGGACTGATGTACAAGGAGAATTTGAACCACTTAGGATTACATTTGCTGGAGTTCAGAAGAATAAGGTGGCGATCTCATAGAAACCTATAAAATTCTAACAGGACTAGACAGGGTAGATGCAGGATAGATATTTCCAATGGTGAGCGAGTCCAGAACCAGGGGTTACAGTTTAAGTATACAAGGTAAACCTTTTAGGATGGAGATGAGGTGGTTTTTAATTCACCCAGAGAGGTGAGCCTGTGGAATTCACTACCACAGAAAACAGTTAAGGCCAAAACATTGAATGATTTCAAGGACTTGGGGCTAAAGGAATCAAAGGATGAGGGGGAAGAAGCACGAACAGGCTATTAAGTTGGATGATCAGCCACGAATATACTGAATGGTGGAGCAGGCTTGAAGGGCTACATGGCCCACTCCTGCTCCTAAGTTTCTTTGTTTCTTGTTTTGATGGAGGGGTTATAGATCATTGGCTGCAAGAGCATCGCACCCAAACCTGATTAAGCTCACCCATGGGTATTTTTGTTGGGTGAGGGTATTAAAGGTTAGGGGACCAGGAAAGTAGGTGCTGCTAAGAAACTAAATGGTGGAACATGCCCAAGGAGCTGATTGGTATCCTCCTAAAGATAACTGTAGTGTCCAAACAGAAACACTGGCCACATGCTCATAACCATCAACTCTGCTCTTGAATAGTCTGTGCTGTGTTGTTCTAGAATTCCACACTGCTACCCCATTGCTATCTCAGCTGGCTCCCAAAGTTGGAGCACCTAATGGAGAGAAAACCTACAAGATCATCATCTCTGGTGTAGGATTCAATGGCGAGAGGGCTGGGGAAAATGGGAGTGAGAGGGGGCAAACGCGCGAGAGACAGAGAGACAGAGAGACAGAGAGACAGAGAGACAGAGAGACAGAGAGACAGAGAGACAGAGAGACAGAGAGACAGAGAGACAGAGAGACAGGCAGAGAACGAGAAAGTGAGACTAAGGGTTGGAGGGGTGGAGACAGAGAGAACAAATAAAATGAAGAGATACAGTAAGAGCATGAAAAGGAGTGCAAGGGGAAGACAAAAGGCCACAGCTCCAAGATATAGAGATAAAAAGGTCCTGCAGATGCTGGAGAATCCGAGATAACAAGGTGTGGGGCTGGATGAACGCAGCAGGCCAAGCAGCATCACAGGAGCAGGAAAGCTTGACGTTTCGGGCCTAGACCCTTCATCAGAAATTTCTGAAGGGTCTAGACCTGAAACGCCGAGCTTTCCTGCTCGGCCTGCTGCGTTCATCCAGCCCCACACCTTGTCATCTTGCCACAGCTCCAAGCCTACTCTCTTTCTTCTCACAGTAACGTGATACTAGCTGTATCAGGACCAATACACACAAAGTTGGCTCTCAGCTAGTACATAGCTTGAAACAAATGGGTTGGAGAAATTCCTTCAATATTTTATCTACATAAGAAATAGGAACAAGCCATTCAGCCCCTCCAGCCTGCCCCACCATTCGAGATCAAGACTGACCAATCATTCCCTGAACCTCACTTTTCTGTCTGACTCTGTAGTAGATCAGAAATCTGTCTGTGCCTCTGCCACTATTTCAGAATAACTCTTCAATAAGTCTCCAACTCATCCCACCCACCAAACTCCTCTGTGCTTCCATGTCACAATGTGGCAGTAATAGCTTAAATTCTCTGAAGCCACAAAGCAGTCACAGGAACATGGATTCATCTCCCTTTTCCCAGCAGGCTGTCCAGAGCGAGATCGAGCTCGAGACCCATTGCACTGATCCATTATTCACTTTATACAGATCAATTCCATGCCAGGTCTCAGAGCTCATTAATATTTAAATGGTCTTTGTTTTGGTTTTGTCGAGGGGTGGTGAAGAAATTTTAAGACCGACTTGCTGGGGAAGCGAGGGAGGAATGAGGCAGAAAGAAAAAATTGCTGTATTTTCCAGAGACAACACAATTTAAAAAAAAAGTAACTGAAAATGTTTAAACAACTTATGTTACATCATTGATTAGTAAGCACTAATAGCCAAAAAATGGAATGCATAATTATACAAGTGAGCAAGTAGAAACCCCACTTTACTGCAGGTATCACAGTCCCATTGAGCAAGAGAGGGAGAAGTGCGAGGTGCAGAGTGGTCCATGTGACATTGAGCCAAACAGTGTCTACTCGATTAGGTTTAATTTTAGTCGGGCAACGAAGAGGAAGGCTGCTTGAATTGGACGAGTGGGGAAGTTAGACGACCACAACTCAGACAGACAGACAAAGCCTGATTTTGCCAAAGGCCAGCTGCTCGAAAATCTGAGTAGAAAAATCCAATGTTTGGTGCAAAGTAAAGAGGATAAAAAAGTACATACAGAGTTAGGGCCAGCTTCACACCTGGTTTTTGGGGAACTGTGTGACACCAAGTGGAGATGCCACTCTGTAAGTTCAAATACTGGATCAACATTGAAGCAGCAGCAATGGACCAGATGAAGCAATGTGCTGGCATGTTTTACTTTCACCAGTGACTTGCATAGACAGCCATTTTAAGCAACCTTAAAGCCATTTTGAAAAACACTGCAGCCATTTGAGTTTACTGACGCCAGACGGGCCAAAAGCCGTTGTGAAAACCCTGATGGCCGTTTTGAAATGACCCACTGTGCTCTTCAACGGGACATTACAACTTCCACATGTGACCAGATTCCCATATCTCGGCTGAAAATTAAGTCACAAGACGACCCTAAATACATATCCAAAGAGAAGACACCTTTTTAAACGGTGCTTTAATATAACCAATTGCGTAAACTGAATATTCAGTTGTAAAATAACTATGAGGCACAACCCTAGACAACAGTAAAAATGATTTAAAAAATACAAATTTCTTCTTTAAATATAAAATTGGGTCCAGGAAATTATGCAAGACCCTGGCTGTACAGCTAATGCACAATGCAGCTGTAAATGAGAAAAGCAAACCTGTCCACAGGAAGGTTCATTAGAAAATAAATCTATTAAAAATGTGATCACCTTCTGCAATATAAATGAAAGGACAACAAAGCAAACAAAGATGTTTGAAGTGCAGTTGTTATGTAGGCAAGGTATTGTATAGAAGTGCTCTCGGCCATGTCTCAGACATGATTAAATGCTGTATAAATGACTATCTTTTCCTCACCAAGTTGTGTCATTCAATAATCTCAACTTGCTTAATGCTCTTCAGATTTCACTTCAGGCCAGCTTCAGTTAAAAGCAGACACTGGGGAGCAGAGTGGCCAGCAGAGATTTCCCCTGTTATTGCTCCCACTTCCATTCATCTATGCCAGGGGAATTGCCCTGTGGACATCACTCACATCTAATTGCCTCATGATCAAAAAGGCCACATCTGTGCAGAGCCAGGCTGTGAATCTTTGGCAGGCACTTCCACTTAGCAGAAGTGACACAGAAAAGCTGGATCCTGTCCCTGTCCGACTTCCAGGCATCTAACTGGATCGAAGGCCTACACCAGACTTGGTAATTACCTTCAAATTATCAGGTAACTTCAAGTCTATGCTCCAGAAGAGTAAAGGGGAAGGTTACTTATAAATTCCAATGTCTGTCCACACAGGGGACCTACTTCAGCAATAAAACAACTTGATTTACATAAGAGTACAAAGGAATACTAACAAAACCGATCTAAACTTCAAGTCTTCGAACCTGGAGTTTTGGGTCCTTGGACTCCATGGTGATGTGGTGGCAGTTGCTGCCCGTGGATCAAGTACAGACCCAACAGGTCTCATTTTAATTGGGATCAAGGAAGACAAAATGCTCAAGGGAGATAAATCAGCTGTTTTCTCACTGAGGGTTCACCAGCCCTTTGGACTGTTCCAGAGTCTTCAGGGAAAAAAAATAAAGGATTGCTTTCCTGGTCACCGCTGCAGCAATAGCAAGGAGAAGAATCACATGGATTTTGAAAAGAAAATGATGCATTTGTTTCACTATCTTTGAGCATCACTGCTCATTAATTAATCAAAATCTTGGAAATGGGAGGGCTGGTGAAATAAAGGATGTTATAAACAGGAAGGGAAAACCTTTTGGAAGATGTCTGGGCACTGCTGCCAACTCCAATGCCAAATTATTCACTCTCCTTGTGGATGGAACCCTTCACAGCCAGAATCAGAACCTTCTGAAGCTTCAAAATAAACAGAGCACTAAAATTAGAATGGGGGCTAGGGAGAAGAGGTGACATTTCAATTCTAGACTTTGTCTCTGTCTCTTCTGAAATAAAATCTCCGAAATGGTTGAAAACTCCGGAGGTGCCAAGGGCTAAGGATACTGTTCTCACAGGGAGGATCAGGTAGCAGTCAGCACTTTTATCGTTAAACATTGCCTCCATAACAAGTTACTGTACTTCACTGCAGGTGAAATGCTTTGAGGCATTTCCGAGCAATGTGAGAAGGTGCTAAATGAATGCAGATCTTCACAGACTCTGAAGGTCAGTAGCAAACTCCCCATCTACCTACTGGCAAAAGTTCAGAGGGAGAAATTACACCTGTCAGAAAGACACCTCTGCAGGAATACGGATAAAGGAATTGGTACATAAAAATACCAAACAATATTACCAAAACCATTTTTAAAAGTCTCTATTAGTGGACTTTTTTTGCCCCCACCAGATGAATAACTGATTGCAAATTGCAGCGTGGGAAATTCTTAGTTTAAAATAATTTAAAATTACCCATAGGAAGATTTTGTGCTGTTTGTTTCTTTCTCCATATTCAAGGCAAACAGACTCTACTACATTTTTTGTTGAAATCCTTAAAATGCAGATGTAACATCAATGGCCCAGAGAAGACGGACACCGAGAGGACATGGTGCCCAGGTGCGTGGATATATTAGTTGCAGGGCCAGTGCCATTTTGTCAGCCTTGCTTCCCAATGCTTTTGTAGCAGAAACAAAACAATGTTGACATCGAAGCGGTTTAATTTTCATCCTTCCCTCTTTTCACTTCCCACCAAACCCCTGCAGTCAAAACCATAACCCCAACTGAGTTCAAGCTCCTGGATATTCTCCTGCTTGGACGTGAATTGGAGTACCTGGATTCTAACAACAGACTTAGCAACACCCAACATTCTCCCCTTGCTCCCCATTTTCTGAAGCTCCAAGGAAAAACTGTACCTGCTAGTGTTCAGAGGTTTCCTGGTGTTGAGTTCCAAGAGGAGTTCTTGTGCAATCAGATAGTGACCGTCTGTGAGAGTCTGGTGTGGCAGTGACCAACAGCTTGCCCCCAAGCTGTTCTTGGTTTGTGTGCGCGAGCACAGGCGCACTGAATTTGATAAACAAAATGCATCAGGGAGAAAGTTTTGCAAGTTGATGTTAGGGGGGAGGGGACGCTGAGAGGGAGATTTTATGAAGTCACTGTCTCCGTCGCCATGTCGGTAGGCTGCTCCATTGTTTCCACCGTGGTCTCAGGACCTTCTAGCTCTGCTGCCATGGTGATCACCGTACCAGTGCCATCATCTGTGACCTCCTCTACAACAGTGATCTCCTCAGCCGTGGTGTGAAGCCTTGCAATAGCCTCCAGTCTCATGCGGTACTCCTCTGCTTCTTGTTCCTTCTTCATCAGCTGCTGCCGGTACTCCTGAGCTTTTCGGTTTGCTTCGTGGAGCTGCTTTTGAAGTAGTTCTCTCTCCAAGCAATCATTCGTGTCCTGAAACAAGAAACCATCAGTAGTACCAGCAGCATTCACTCCCTCAACCACTGAGGCACAGCGGCAGCAATTTGCACCAACTACAAGATACACAGTAGCAACTCACCAAGGTCGCTTTGTCAGCACCTTCCAAATGCATGATCTCCATCGCCTGGAAGGTCAAAGGCCTTGGATGCATGGAAAACCATTACTGCAAGTTCCCCTCTGAGCCACACATTATCTTCACTCAGAACCGAAAACTGGCCACTCCTTCACTGTCACTGGGTCAAAATCCTGGAACTCCCTCCCTAACTGCACCATTGAAGGGTTTGGGGGTGGGGGAGAAAACTTACATTACATGGACCACAGCAATTCAAGAAGGTAGCTGACCACTGCCTTAAGAGGAGGCAATTATGGATGGGCAATAACTGCCGGACTTGAAAGAGACACAAGGGAATGCTTTCCACAAACTAATCTTCTTAAAAAAAAGATCGGCACATGCCAATGGGATTTTAGGAGTGAAGCATTAAGACTTGGTTTCATGCGCCCGCCCACCCACCCCTCCCCCCCATAGATGCCTCCTGACCTGCACCTGCTGCTTTTAATGTCAGGTTTTCAGTGCCTGTAGTGCTTTTTCACAAAAGTAATAACGTCATAACCATTTGACAAATAGTGCCTCTCTTTTCCATAACTGAAAACTAAACTTTAAAATTGTGGGCCAAATGCTGTTTCCAACTGCATTTTTCAGTCACAGGAGAATGCAATGGCTACTGACTTTGATCAGAGGTGTTTGTGAATGCAGTCTGTAAAGTGCACTGTTTTTCAGAAAAACTTATTTTCTCTACAACATATACCAAATCCTTGTCATTGTGGGGTTCGAGGCATGGGCTTCTTGTGGACAAAAGAAATTGAGAATACTATTACCTTGTAACTTTGCTATTGCGAAGCTCCGCATGATCAGAATGGTCAGGTTCATGGAAAAAAAAAGGAGATTGAGGGCCACAGATATTAAGGATTGAGCGTATGTAGAAATTACATAGCTAGCTCAAGTGGCTGCAAATGCAAGCCAATTGTTAAATAAAACTCAAGTGAATCATGAAATCAGCAAATGAAGCTGCCCAACTAATCAAAACATATACCCTGAATGGCCTATGTCAGTGCCTAATCAACACTCACATCATATTGTCTTACCCTGCTGAACTGATGCGATGTGAAAGTGGGGGGGGGGGGAGAGGAAGAGAAGACAAGACAGACTTGAAACCTTGTCACAACTCTATAGGTCAGTATCGTGGCAATTTGCTTTCGGAATTTAAGAATAATGGTGCATTACCATTTATTCACTGCCTCCTCATTACCCTTTCCAGGAACACAGTATGCTTTGAAGGCAAGCGAAAGCAACACAAACAATATGCTCACGACTGTAGCTATTCTTGTACATATACCCTGTCAGGAACTGATGGAATTTCAGTCAGGTAACTCAACCTCACATGGGTGTCACAACGCTTCACTTGATGCTATAATACAGCAGGACATTTCTACTGTGCACCCACCACAGGCCATAGATGCATAGTGTCATAAAGCACAGAAACAGACCCTTAGGTCCAACTGGTTCATGCTGACCAAATTAAACGAGTCCCATTTTTCTGCGTTTGGCCCATATCCCTCCAAATCTTTCCCATTCACGTACCTGTCCAAATGTCTTTTAAAATGTTATAACTTTACCTGCACCTACCACTTCCTCCAGCAGTTCATTTCACACACAAACCACATTCTGTGTGAAAAGGTTGCCCCTCAGGTCTCTCTCAATTCTTTTTTCCTTGAGCCCCTCTCATCTTAAAAATATGCCCTCTAGTACAGCAACTTACTTAACACCCACCCTTGTTTCAGGGAGCTTCATAGCTACTTTGTGCCATTGTCTATGTTTCAAACAAGCTTCTTCTCAAATCCTCTTCACCTCATAACCTTCCATTCTTTTTTCCCCCTCATGGAGTTTATCCAGTTTCCCCTTAAATGCATCTCTGCTATTGGCTTCAACCATTCCCTTTGGGAGCATGTTCCACAATGTTCTCACTTTCTGGCTTAAGTCTTTTCTTCAGAATAGCTAACTGGATGCATTGATGACTGTCTAATATCAATGGCTACCTCGGTCTGGTCTCACTTACAACTGGTTCTCCACATTTACCCTACCAAAAGAACAGACGAAATAGGAGCGGGAGTAGACCATTTGGCCTGCCAAACCTGCCCTACCATTCAATACAACACGGCTGACCTTGGGATTCAACTCAACTCAACTCTCCTGCCTGCTCTGCACATCCCTTGAACCCCTCAGGCACAAGAAAACTGTCTGTGCCAGTCTTAAACATGTTGTACAACGAAACATCCACAACATTCCAGGGGAAGAGAATTCCAAAAGTTCACAATCTTTTCAGAAGAAGTTTCTCATCTCAGTCCTAAATGATTAGGCACAGTCTCAGGACAAGGCACCAATGTCCTGGATTCTCCAACCAATAGAAACAGCCTCTCCTGTCAACTCCTTCAGAATCCTGTCTGCCTCAATGAGATTGGTGTTTAGAAGAGTGATAGTCAGAGAACATTGACCTGATTTACCCAGACTCTCGTCATTGGACAATACTCCTTTCCCAGGGAAGAACCAAATGAACTCAATTAAAAAGACTTCTACTAGGTCAACCTTCACGTTTCTAGAGACAGGAAGCCAGCCTGTTCAATCTTTTGACACCGAGTACAACACTCTATTTCTACTATCCTCCCATTAATTTAATTTGCATTTTGTCCAATGCCTTTAAATCTTTATTGTTCAATTTGTTACATATTCATTACAAAGGAGCATGTGCAAATGTGGTCAAACCAAGCAACAGTGCAAGCTTAGTATAAACCTTTAGGCTTATCAGTTCTGTCCTTCTGGACATGGGCACGGTGTTTTGCTTTTTCAAAAACGAAATTAATAAACATTACCTTAATAAACTGCATTGCTATCCTGAGGAAGCAGAACCACCATTTTAGGTTATTTCACAGGTTCAACAACACTACATCTGGTCAGTTACGTGGGAGTATTTATTTTTGGTAGCTCAAGAACCTCAATGCATGATTTTGAGTCAAAATAAAACAATATTGTACACTCTACTTTACCTTCTCTATTGATTCAGAGTGATTAAGGACTTCTTCCAGACATTGTTTCTTTGCTGGCATTTCTTCCGTGATGACGGTCTCTTCCTCCACATGGGTGGTTGGGACTGTCAAAACTGAAAGGCAGGAACAGGATTCCAGTAAGAAATATTGTGCTGGCGAGCAGCACACTCTACTCAATAGTCTTGCCCATATTCTGTCTCACTCCACCCCATCTGCTCCTCTCAACCAGGTCACCGATGATATTTGCCAAACAGCTTTCTTCCACCTCCCCTGAGGTGAAAACCCGTGATTGCTCCTGCACCTCACCCTAGTGTTTATCCTTTCTAAAGGAGTCCTGATAGCTTGCCATAGCTTTGACTACACAGGCATCACAGCTGAGGTTAACCCAATCCCCCTTACTGGACTTGTATTTTCCAGCAAGCCTGATCCAATTGGTTCAGTAATACCCAATAATGGATGCTGTAACTCAGGGAAGACAGATCTATTTCATGCCCTGACAACACAGCTACAATCCACAGAATGCTAACCAAAAGGGACATCACAGAACTGGACTGTGATTGTGTGCATCAATGATTCGCCCCCGTTGTAAAACACAGACACCAGGTGACTATGCAAAAGGTAGTTTGATTTGGAAACAGGTCAGCTAGGCAGCCAACAGATTTCCCTACGACTCATAGGACTGGGCGAGGCAAGTGAATATAATTTCAGTGTGTTCGACTCTGTGCAATCACACAACAGGGAATTTTTCTTCTTCCCCCTCAACAGCTCAGCAAGTACATGTTGTGGTACCAGTGCCCTGCAGACCAGGAAACATTTGAAGTTTTAATCCTCAAAGGATCAAGAACAATGTACACAAGGCTTTCCAAACAACAAAGTGATATTGAAAAAACTCTTCTTGCATGCAACCAGTGATTTGGGCCTTGAATGCACCGCCTGAGAATTTGGTGGTGGCAGAGGCATTCAAAAGGGAATGGAGTGGTTATTTGGAAAGGAAGGATATGCAGGGTTACAGACAGAAGGCAGGAGAATGGCACTAGTTAGGTGCTTATTCAGTCAGCCAGCCAGCACTGGGCCAAATAGCTTCTTTCTGCGCTGTAACAGTTCTATGGTTCTCAATCTGCACTGAGTAGGAAGATCCTAACTGAGGCAGCAGGCAAGCTCAACTCCTATAGAAAAAGGGCAAGGAGCAGAAAATAAAATCTGGATCTAATGGCTTTATTGTGATCCAGAGACTATTGCTGGAAAGGGCGCATATCAGAAGCCAGTGTCTTCCAACAGTAGGCCCATCAGGTGCTGGGGAGAGGAATGGGTTAGGAAAATGAATTCAAGAGTGGACGAGAAGCGAACAAGCTTATTTCAGCATTTATGGGAACCCATGAAACCCAATGCTGGCCTGTTTGAATGATCCTTTGCCTACCTTGTTGCCCATCCTGCATGGTCACAATAAATGGCTGGCCAGTGTTAATGCCCGCTGGAAGGTTACCCAGCTGCACCCCACCATCCGTTACAATGGTGATAACCCTCTGACCTCCGCTCCCGACGACCTGCTGAATCGCTGAGTCAACTGAGTCTGCAGTTACCACTTCCTCTGTTGCAGCTGGAAACAAAGAAAATAAAAAGCTCACTCAGTCAAGAGACAGAATTACAGTAGTACAGTCCCAAAGGATGCAGCATAGCGCACTCTTCATTTACCAGAGTGGGCTGAGAGCACATCTTTTGCACCAGTTGGTAAAGCTTGCTACAAGTTGAGCAAAAGAGATTGCTAAATACAATAAACTAGGATTAAAGACAGAAGTAAACACTGAAAGAATTGCAGATGCTGCAAATCAGAAACAAAAGCAGAAATTGCTTCCTCAGAGTAAGGGTCACTCAACCCAAAACATTAACTCTTTCACCACAGATGCTGCCAGACCTGCTGAGCTTTTCCAGCAATTTCTCTTTTAGTTAAAGACAGAAGTTGCTGGAAATGATTGGTCAGGATCTGAAGGAGAAGTGAAAGAAAAGGCTCCATCTGAATCCTTAAACAATCTCTCTTTTTAGGCACTTTTGGCTGCTTCCAACATTCTGGGAAAAGAATCTAGGGGCAAGGATGTTTTCCAGAAATTAACAGTAAAAACTAGGAAAGCTGTGAATAATTACCCAAAATTGACCCAAGAAAGATCATTCAGCTGATACCTGGGATAAAGGGGCTGTCCTAGGAAGACAAATGGATTAGAATGCAATACAGTCTCTGCACTTAAGAAACAGAGGTGTGATGAAACATTTGAAAGGGTAGATGTGAAGAGGCTGTTTCACCCGGACACAAGAGTCCAGAATCAAGGGTTACAAGCTCGGGAAGGAATCTGGCCCTTTCATACAGAAATTTCTTTACGCAGAAGAATTTTTGGATTTCTCTATTCCAGTACTGAGTATATTCAAGGCTAAGACTGATAGATCTTTAGACGCTAAAAATCATGGGACATGGTAGGAGGGAGGAAAATAATGTAAAGGATCTGCGGTAAGCTTAAAAAAGTCTCAAAGGGCTATTTCTTCAGTCATCATGGCTATTGTCTCATTAAATGTTTCTCAAAATTTACTCCAGTCAATTATTCCATCCACTTACACATGCAAGCATTCACATTTTTACAACCAGTAATACTGCGAATAAACAAAAAAAAAACACGCCAGCACTGGACAGAGATTTCCCCGATTCAAAAAGCTTTAAATTTGGCTCTCTCCACTGCCACTAGGCGTCCCCAAGGTACTCTTTATGGAATAACCTCAGTCACCAATGCACAAGGAGTATCTCAAGTGCAGTGTTCAGCCAAACATCATTACAATTAGGAAGGATGTAGGCAGTCCCTAGGCTGCAAACAGGTCCCATTCTTGAGTGGCCAGTCAGAACATAATGCAGGACATTATAAAATATTAGTTCATAAGTACAGAAATGTCTGCATATTGGATCTTTAAAATTACACCCCCGTGTGGGATAGTGTTCAAACATCCAAGTGTTTTTAAGTTGGGGATCTGTGTACTGACAAAATCATGCTGATGGTTGGGAAGTGGGAGTCCAGTTTATTTTGCTCATGTTCACTACTGACAATCTGGTTTTATTCGTCAAATTATATCAACCCATCAGAGAAACATGGGAACAGGAGGGGTGGACCATTCAGCTCCTTAGGGCCTGTTTAATCATGTAATTAGATCATGGTTGATTGGTATCTTAAAATAGTCTTAACGCCAAAAATCTTCATCCAACCCCCTGTTGGCAGAGTCAGGGAAACCCTCATCTTTATGGGCTAACCTACATTGCAGTGTGTGAGCTGAGTGGAGGCAAAGACAAAATAACTATCAACAGGTACAGTAAATAACATTTACTCAAGCATCGAGAAACGTTATCACTGGGATACTGGCCTCCAGGCAAACAAAGCGCTGAGAGTGTTCTGGTACAACATTACTCGCCTTTGAGCCAGCCTCAGTTTGTAATAATGAGTTTCACTCCTTTGTTTTTTGGCCCTGCTGCGGAGAGAAAATCATTTTCCCTCCCGCTGTGACAGAAAATATATTAACACTTGCTGCAGTAACTCATTCCAGAGTCTGACTGAAGAAAGAGGCACAGCAAAGACCAAGAATTTCTTGCCAATCAAGACAACTGGTAAAAACACTCTGAACATTGCAATTTGTGTCATGATCATTCATAGAGTCGAAGAGTTGTACAGCACGGAAACAGACCCTTTGGTCCAACATGTCCAACCAGAGTTTCCCAAACTAAACTAGATCCATTTGCCTGCGTTTGGCCCAGGAACCTCCAGTCACGTTAGTTCTAAGCTGCTCATTTATTATGGTTGCTTTGTCTGTGTTTTAGTTTTAGTTGCAAGGGTAACTTTAGTCCTACCCTAACTCTACCAGTGCCACATCCACATTTGAAGTATGCACTTGCAACCATTAAAAGGGAGCCAAGCCAGGATAGGTTAAAAAAAATGGAATATTTATGTATATTTAAAAAGGGAGTCTTAAAAATTGGCACACTTTACAATACATTTGTGGAAATTACCTGCACTTCTGGGTGAATTTGAGAGTGGCCCTGAAGCTTCAGCTAAAGCAGCCAGCGTAGCCAGTACTGAGGTTGTGGAGTTACCATACTGCACTGTGGATACACCAGATTCACCTGCAGAGGTAACGAGGGGTTAGACTCAGCACCAAAAGAAAGACATGCGCAACTAAGGATGGAAAATTCATGGAGATTCAGATTTTGAAAAAAGCTTAAATATGTAATTTGACAAAGTGCAGCAAATTCAATGCTGTATTACAAAAACAGCACAGGGTGCCGATTTACTGGATTGCCTTTTTTTGCCATGTTTCAACATTACGTCAAAGTTAATAGACTATTCTTATGATGGCTCAATGCCTGTTATCTCCAACTCTGGAGACAGCATCCTTTTCAATAATTCTGAGAAAATGTTCTTTTTGGGCTCCATGAGTTCTTCAGGATAACTTAAAAAGACAGTGCTGTACTGAGCCACGCAGACATGGACGGATACAGGTTTCATTGCTGGTCTGAACTGAGCTCTCAGCTTGAGTAGAGCAGCCACTGGCTGTAGCACTCAGGGGGCCGTGTTAAAAAAAAAGTTGTCCAAATGATTAACCTAGATCTCTAGGTATTACCCTCACTCTTCTTTCCCCATGCACCTCCACATAGATAAGTATCTAATGAACATCCTTCTAGTCTTCCAGGAGACGAACGGCAAGTTAGATGAAGCACACTTGAAACTTCATGTCAGCAAGAACTGTCATCACAAGGGGAAGGGACAGCAGTTTTTCCCTCTTAAAAAAGCAAAACATTCGTCTTGAGCTCTCACTCATGAAGGAGCTGCCTGGTAGACTTTGCCTCCAATGTTTTGAAACAATTAAAAGGTTAAAAAAGGTTATTTTATACATGATTGTTTACACATTCTTATGCACGTGCCATGGTCCCATTTGTTTTCAACAATTAATTGTTTTGCACTTCACCTGACTCTCCAGTCTCTAACTTATAATAAGAAATACCGACTCCTAAAGCAATCCATTGTGAGCAGCGCCTTAAGTCACAAGGTACACCATAGAAAGTTATTTATCAGTACTTCTGAAGGTACTCTCTCCACTAGCCGCTAAAACAAAATCCCTCACAAAATGCTAAGCAAAAACTAATTATCAATTATAATGCAAATGTATTGTGCAGCCTGTGTAAATGACGCCAGTGATGAGTTCATACACTGGCCTATCGTCCTTTTCCGAATTGACGACACAGGAAGAGCGGTAATACCCTTCCAACCAAACCTCCTGAAATTCTCTGACCGCTTCTGATGGGATCTGAAGCATTAACTTCTTTTCTCTCTCACACACATTCTCCACAGACGCTGCTTAACTGCAGAGTGCTTTTGTTTCTTTGTGCCCATATAAAATCAGCAAGATCAAAGACAGTGATGTGACATCAACCATTGAGCGGGTATGGCTTCATTGTCACAAATACACGCAGACACTCTCACTCAATGCATTACCAGGGTCGCAACAATAAAAGTCAAATAATAATAATATCACAGAGGACCACTGAATCTAGTGACCTAGGTTCGAATCAGTATCTGAGACAGAGGGAAGTCAGTGGTGCACAGGTGAAGTCACTGACTCGTGATCCAGAAGCCCAGCATTGATGCATAGAAGACATGGGTTTAAAATTCCAACACAACAGCAAATTTACCAGTAATGGTGACCAAGAGTCTATTATCAATTGTTGTTAAACCCCCATCTGGTTCATTCATGCCCATTAGGGGAAATATGCTGTCCTTACCAAGCTTGTGACTATATAAGACTCCAGATCCACAGCATGTGTTTCATTCTCAACTGCCCTTGGAAATGACTGAACAAGCCACTTAGTTCAAGGGAAAGCATGGATGAAACGTCAGGATGACATGAAAATGTCCTCCTTTCACCTCGTTAAAAGCGATGCTCCATGGAAGAGAATTATTAATTGCCGCAAGTGAAAGAATGTAAACACTCCCAATTAAAAGGAACCATTGTAGCACCCCCACCCCCCACAGTTATGGCAATCCAAAGTTACTCCTTCAGAATTAGAATTTCTTTATTGTCACATGTACTCACCAGAGTACAGTGAAAAGTACACTTCTTCCAGGTGAATTGCAATGGCTTACAAAGTTATACGAGGCACTCCTGTACCCTCACCCTGCTCAACTAGATGACCTTATTCTGTGTAGCAAAGGGGGTGCCCCAGTTGGGGTTGGTTAAGAATGGTAAGGTGAGCCCAGAAACAGAAATGATTGGATTGCAATTGAAAAATGTCAGTGTGTTTGGAGAACACTGGGTTCAACCATCGCTGTCCATCCAGAGTGTATGCTTATTGTTTAGCTTCACACAAAACAACAATCTGCTGACCGTATCAGCGGGCACCACAGACAAACATTTTGGTAGGGAGGGCAACCTGAATTGGTGGTGATGGGCCACACAACTGCCACTGGTTTGAGTGGCCAGCTATAGGTTAGGCGGGGGAGTATAACATGGCCGTATCAAGTCAACTTTCTTGGCGTGTGTTTACTGGGGCAGTGTAAAAGGGAGCTTTATTCTATCCATGCTGAACGCGCATGATGCAACAAAGGGTGGGTGTATATATGGTGGTGGCGGTGAAGAGGGGATAGCATTCGCTCTGCATCCAATTAGTGTGCCCTTGCCCTGATAGTGTTTGATTTCAAAAGGGTTACCTTGCTAACAGCCAGACAAGTAGTAAATGTGGAGAGAGGTAGTACAAATGGAGCTCCTAGCAAGGTCCAAGAATCTACTTGTGGGCAGGAGGAGCAAATAGATCAGCAAGGGGTTTTGCAGGGTTTAACCCCTAGCTAGAACCCTGACCCTGCAATTAACACAAAGTAACACCGCCTATATCAACTCAGCATAGCTATGACAGACCTACCAAGCCATACTAATTACAAAGAAAAGGTTACATACAAAGCCCACCCACGACAGTGTTAATAACCCATTATTGTCTCATTCTGGAATTTAGCCCTTTTTTAAAGGGGCAGGCCATAACTTGCCCTTTACATACCTGAGGTTGTTTTGGTAGACGTTGAAGAAACCAGTCCTGTGAGGTTCATTACTCCTGCCGGCGCAATGATGAACTGTGGTGTGGCGACAGCGACCGAATTTGTCCTCTCTGGATTTGTGTTCACTTGATTCTGCATAGCTTCCTGTAAAGAACACGAGCAAACCTGTTACGTGGGGCACACTACAGTGTGCTCAGAGTTAACACCTTCAGGGTGGCAAATTGAGGCACTAGGAATCTAGGATTCAGGTAATGAGCAGCATCTTAGAAGGCTGGAGCGCACATTGCTTCAATGTCAAAAAACTGCAGCTAACAAGCAGCTCCACGCTGTGGGGATGGCAAGTGTCAGGAATCTAAAATATCTCAGTGAAGCATCAATCCATGCCCTTCCAGAGGCAAAACGTTTCATAGAGTACCTCGGATGGATATCATTTTGGTCCACCTTTGAGAACTTACATAATACTAGAGCAGAGCAGAGAAAGCTTGATATGCCAAGATCCTGGAAATGCTGTACACTGACATGGGATCTATCCATTCTCAGGGTCAACATCATTCACCTTATTGTGAAGGATACACAGTATTTGCAACACAAACAGGCGAAAAAGGGTTTTCCTCCAAATTTCATATACTTGAGCTCCCAGCTTTGGTCTTCCATCTTCCCTTGAGGAGATCACCCCTCAGCTCTCTAAAAGGACTGGAGAGTGGCACTGTGGCTCAGCAGTTAGCAATCCTACCTCTCAGCACCAGGAACCTGGGTTTGATTTCAGCCTCGGGTGACCATCTGTGTGGAGTCCGCACATTCTCCCCCCCCACCATGTCTGTGTGGGTTTCCTCAGTTTTCCTCCCACAGTCCAAAAGATGTGCAGGTTAGGGTGGATTGACCATGGCCCATACTGTCTAGGGATTCGCAGGCTAGATGGATTAGCCATTGGAAGTGCAGGATTACTGGCATAGGGTACGGGTTGGGTCTGGGTGGGATGCTCTTCAGAAGGTCAGAGTGGACTCGATAGGGTCGAATGGTCTGCTCCCACACTGTACAAATTCTTTGATTACTTCATGATGCTTAGTAATCTGCAATTATGAACACGTTTCAAAGTCCACGGGGTTATCCAGACCAACAGACCCAATCATCTTCCGACTCTAACACCAAATCTTAACACTGCTTGAACAATTTGTGCATCATGGCCTTAGCCTTACTCTTGATAACTGTTCCAAGCACTCATGTGCTGGGTTGAGTTTCAGAAATATGGGTGAGCCTTTCTTGGCAGCCTAAGTACAAGCATAGTGAGCACTGGCAGGCAGTACAACCCAAATTCTTTAAGATAACCACTGTTAAAAGCAGTGTTGATGGCCCTCTCATTCTGGTCTCCACCCAAGTGGAGACCGCTTCTCTTCATCTCAACGACAGCCTTTCGATATAGATCTCTATCAAGTTACTCAGTCTTCTCTTTTCTAGGGAAAAGAGCCCCAGCCTGTACACATTTTCCTCAATAGGTAAGAATAATTCTGTAACAGCTGAGCTTCAAGACACTTCAGCGTTGACATGCACTCTTAGGGTAATTTTTCATTGAATCCATACGGTTATTAACAAGCTACCAAAGTTAACTGGTTTGGCATAGAAATCTGGATGATGTTAGCAAATGCACAGATGGGCAGCAGATGTTAAGGCACTGCATCTCAGCAAGTAGACATAACGCTGTGGCAATGAGAGGCGACAGGATTTGCTGAGTTACTTTAGAAAATGGGCTTACTGAGCACTAGCTCAACATTTCAGTTAGCTGTGTTTACAGAGAAGCTCCTGGCGGATGACGTTCACTGTTTAAAATAACAGACAGTCTGTAAACTGCAGTCTTTCTAATGAACTTCATTAAGCTCCCAGAGTCATGTCAAATAAGGTTACCTGCAAACGAATTTTGCCAGATCTGATTCTTGCCAGTGTTCGTGGATAATTCAGAACCAATATGGTAAAGCAAAGCTGCACAGCAGAAGCCAGTTGGGCAAATACGCAGGAGAGTACCAGCAGGAAACCGTCACAGTAACAGGAAAGTAGTAAAAGTGGACATTGCTCAATACCTACAAACCCTGTACCCAACAGGATTATTAAAAATTTTTGTGAATGTTCTCACTCAACCTCCTGTGGTCAAACATCCAGTTGTATTTTCAAGTCAACGTTAAACAATGGCATTGCCTAATTATGAAAATGATTCATTTTCAAAATGAAACCGGGCATAAGAACGATAGTCTGTCACAATTTAGTTGCAGGCTCCGTTCCCTAGGTCGAATGGGTTTCAGAACCTCTACCTCACCTGTGTAGGGTGTATTATAACTGCATAACATATGGTCATCAACAGGTCATGGGTAATATTAAGATTAGTTTGTTATAAGTATAAAAGGTTGTTTACATTTATTATGAAGTACATACTACGGATGATTAGACCTGCCTCTCAAATAGCCACAATTTCCCATCTTTTATAAAGGCATACAGCATAGATTGTAGGGACCAACTCTTTCTGGGGGTCAATTCTTTGGGGCATCAGCAGCTCCCAAACCACTTGCCATTACTGAAAAAGGCTCACCCGTTCTTCCAGGATATATTATTCAGAAAGAGCAGCCACATTACCTGTCCCAAAGATATCTAAACTGACCTTCATTTCCCAGCTAGTATCACCTCCTGGTTTAGCTATATGATAAAATTAGGTGCAAGGGCTGTGGCTAATTTTCTTCACAGCCAACATGGGCGAAGCCATTATGGTACTCAAATCACCACTCTTGCAGAGCCAATTACTTTTTGTCGATCTATCATGCACTCTAAAATGCCTTAGAGGGTCTTGAGGGCATGAAAGGTACCATAAGAAAGCAAGTTTTTTTTCCTGCTTTGACCCAATAATTATATGGCAAAGATGCTGCATTCTCTTTCTTTCTCTTCCATCTGCAAACTCTTTCAGTAAACTGAAGCAACGCTTTCCAAATTGACCAAAACTCACTCACATCATACTTAAACCTGGGCCTTCCAAATTTCTCTCTACATACCTGCAATATTCCCACCAATTCAGGGTTGTGCTTGTCAAGGGCGATGTCAAATGCATTTTTGTCAAATTTGCTCAAAGCATGAACGTCTGCTCCATATTTTAACAAAATCTCCACCACCTCACGATGGTCATGCTCCACTGCCCAATGCAGAGCAGTCATCTTCAGCATGTCCTTAGCATTTATATCCGCGTTGTTCTACATTAGGAAGAAAAAAAAACAGGTATTTTTATATGAATCATTGAGCCAGCCTACATCTGAGACAAAGTGACCACGAGAGAGAGAGAGAGAGAGAGAGAGAGAGAGACAGAGAGAGAGAGAGAGAGAGAGACAGAGAGAGAGGGGAGGAGGCTATTCAGCCTCTCAAGTCTGTTCTGCCATTCACTTAGATCATGGTTTATCGGCATCTACATTCCATTTCCTCATCTTTGTTTAATATTTAACAAAATCCACACATCTCAAACAGAGGGAATTAAAATTGCCTCAGCATCCACAGCTTCGGAGGCCACAAGTTCCAGATTTACATCACCACCTTTTGTATACAAACACGTTCTCTGATTTCACTCCAAATGGCTTAGCTCTAGTTTTTAAGATCATGCCCTCTTGTTTTGCCCAAAGGAAAGTGTTTTTCTGGTATCTACCCTACCAAATTTTAAAATATCTCAATTAAATCACCTTAAACCTCCTAAACTGAATACAGACCATGTTTGCAGAACCAGATTTCACAATGTAATCCTTTATTTGATTTAATTTATGATTGCCACATGTACTGAGATAGTGAAAAGTATTGTTTTGCATGCTATCCAGGCAAATCATATCTTATGTAACAACATCAGGATAGAATGCAGAATATAGTGTTACAGCTACAGAGAAAAGATCAAATGAACTGACCTCTCATCTGCTACAAAAGTCTAATAACTGCAGAGAAGAAGCTGTTCTCGAATCTGTTGAAAAGCATTTTCAAACTTTTGTATCTTCTGCCCAATGGTGGTGGGTGGAAGAGGGTATAACCAGGGCAGGAGGGGTCTTTGATTTTGTTGGCTGCTTTCCCAAGGCAGTGGGAAGTATAGACAGAGTCAATGGATGGAAGGCTGGTTTGTGTGATGGACTGGGCTAAGTTCACAACTCTAATTTCTTGCAATCTTGGGCACAGCAGTCATCATACAGAGTTGTGATGCATCCAGATAAAATACTTTCTATGCTGCATCCATGAAAAATTGGTAAGAACGCACGAGACATTCTTCCTGAGATTCAGTGCCCAAAGCTAACTGCAGTACTCCAAGTGCTGTCCAAACAAGCCTCCATATAACTTACTCACGCTTACATGTCAACACGTGCAATCCACGTAAAAACCATCAAACTATTCGTCTTTTCTATCACTTTCTGCACCAATCCATTAGTTTCTCACATTCTGCTCCTTTCCTGATCCTACCCTCCCACCTGTAAGCTCATGCTCACATTTATCTTTCTCAGATCCAAAATACTTGATGCCCATACTACCCAGAGCTGAACTTCAGACCAGCACACACTAACAGCATCTTTCAAATTTAACTTTGAGACAGTACTGCACATTTCCATACATTGAAGGATGGGCTACAAGAGCAACTATCACTACTGCTTTTCCACGTATTCATCAATAAGATTTCTCAGCTTCTCTGATGCGTCATTCCTGCAAACAGCACAGAAACAATTCAATTAGCCAAAAAAGATTAATGCTGGTTTTACTGCTCCACACCAGCCTCCTGTTGTCTTTCCTCATTTAACTTCATCAGCTTCCTCTCTCAATGTAACTCTTATTCATCTTGATCACTCCCCACGGGAGGAAATCCCGTTTCTCCCCCAGCTCTCTGGGTGAAGAGGTTTGTCCCCAGTTCCCAACTGGGTTGTTCAGAAACTGTCTTCCACTGCTGACCTGTGCTTTTTAAAAGCTTAACCCAGTTTTCTAATCAACTTGTTCAGAGATATTATTACACATCTCTGGAGCAGGTGGGAATTGAACACAGCTCTCCTAGTCCAGGGCCTCCTGACCCATACCTTTGGTCTCCCCCCCGCAAACAGAAACAGCTGCTTGGCATCAATTCTATCAAACTCTTTCATACTTTTAAAGACCTCAATTGAGTCAGTCGATCTCTCTTCTTCCTAACAAAGGGAAAAGGACCCAACACATGTTTAATCTTCCCTGATAGGCATAACTTTTCAGTTGTAGCATTACTGTATTCCAGTAAACCTTTTCTTGCATCTTCTCCAGCATCTCTAAAACTGTTTAAATAACTAGAAGTCTGATCCACCCATGACTCAACACACATTTATGGCAACTTTTCGATTTTTCAATTCCATGCCTCTAGATTTGAACCTGTTCGTTTAGCTTTCTGTTCATGGCCTCATTAACTTGCTACTTTATAGTGATAGAGTACTCTGGACAAAATGTAACCTGCTGGACAGTGACCCAACTTTGCTTCTTTGTGAATATCTTTAGCGTCTCTCTTCTCTTGACTTTGCCTTGGTGATCCTCTATCCTGTGTGGAAGCATCCAGTTTGGATTGAAGAAAGGAAAATTGGTACATGCTGAGAATCAAACAGCCGTGGAGGAGCATGTAGGTCTGTCGGATGCTGACTGACTGGCAGTGCAATGCTGACACTCGCAGCTTTTAGTCAAAAACTTTGATCTTAGTGTTTTTTTTTTAAATATAAAGCGGGTGGGAACGTGGTTCCCAATGGACAAATCTCTACTGAAACCTTACCCTGATCAAGAGTTCCACAATGTTTGCATGGCCCTCAGCTGCTGCCATGTGTAGTGGCGTCCTGTCAACTTTGGTTCGGGCATCCCGACTAACTCCAGCCCGAAGGAGGACTTCTGCTGTTGAATAATGACCGTACTGTGCTGCAAGATGAAGAGGAGATGTGCCCAGCTAGGGAAAAGGAGAATGATACATCAAATTCTATTACAGTAAGACTTGCCCAGAGATAAATGGTGCAACCTGGTGGCATCTGCCTCAGAAAGATGCAGGATTGAATTGATGAAAATACTTTGCTACGCAAGAATTCTCATGCTTAAAAAAGCTACACTTTGTCCCTTCTGCTCTTTCAGCTGTTGCTGGGAAGCAGTTCACAAGCACCCAGTCAACCTTTTGTTTTTCAAGGATAGCCCTTAACAGTGGCCATTCTTGGATGACCATCAAAAGGTTGCTCAGCTGTGGAGGATACCACAGCAATACATGGCCTTAATCTCACTTGATAGAATTTCTGGTTAGGACATGGACATTGCTGGCAGGACCAAATTTACTTCCCATCTTTAAAAGGGAACATTTTCATGCTGGCAAGCTGTGATTAGTGCAGTCCAATAAAAATTAGTGATTAGACTTCAGCTATTTAAGATTGTTATAAAACAATTTAGATGAAGAGACAGAGAATAATGTATCTACATTTGCTAATGGTACAAAGGTGGCTGCATGGGCCAGCATTTGCATAGGTGGAGGGAGTGGTCATTCGCACATGCTTTCCATGTTTTTGTAAATATTCCTGACTATATTAGCTACAATGGCTGTATAATTGTTGTATATACATTCATGAAAGGGAATTATTGAATTAAAGGAGGAGTGGTGCTATGTATGTCGTTGGGGATGCATGCTACTTCTAAGATAGTGGGTCTGGTGACCCAGCGCAGGATCTGCGGCTCAGTCAGTGAGCTGTAAAGACGTGTAATAAATTACTCCCGGTTCAAGTTCTACAGGCCTACCCCATGGTCTTTTATAATTTATAAACTGACCCACACATAACGCCATCTCTACTTACATTCAAACTGAAATGGTCTAGCAAGCCTCTCAGAGGGTTGTGAAGAGTCAATCACATTATTGTGGATCTGGAGTCACATGTAGGGTAAGAATAGCAGTTCAGAACTCACAGTGAATTAATCTGCTCTGTTTTGTGGACTGGTACCTGATGAACCCACTATGAAAACAAGCAGGCTTATTTTGTGAAACTCTGAAAGGTAAGGAAGAAAATTTGCCGTATCTGCTGGCTCTGGCCAATACCCCACTCCAGATTATAACTATGTGTTTCTGTTATAACATAAAAGTGGGAGCTGGGGTAAACTATTCAAGGACTTTCAACAGAAATAAAGCAAATCTCAGGAATTCAAGACCAGGCCCAAACCTACACTACCTATGGCTTACACATACACTTGGCAAACGTAGCAGCTACAGGAGTGTGAAACATGGGCAGACAGTAGTGTAGTTGTGACTGGCAATCCAGACACTGAGGTGAATGTTCAAGGAACAGGGGTTCAAATTCTACCACGGCAACTGGTGGAATTTAGTTAAAATTCAATTTCTTAACATAATAGTTTTGGCTAGTGTTCTGCTATATTTCATACTTAAATTAACCACTATCTTACCGCTGGATGCCACATCCCTCCTCTTGCACCCTAGCACAAGGAAGCATTATTACTAGTCCACAACAAATCCAGTACTGTGGCTTCTTGCAGCTTCCCTTGAAGACTGTTTAAGAGGAGATTCTTGAAGAACAATTATCTCAGACTATCCCATATTCAAGTTTCAACCTGTAGCAGGTAGATTAAATCCCTCCCAGTGATTACAATTAAGGCTTTAGCACTGACTCTTTACTTGTTCTCCCAGACCATTGCCCTGGAATGCAATGCTGTTGTTACCTTTATCTCGCTTCCGGATTCATGAACATGACTCTACTCCAATTCCCATTCTTCTCTCTCATCAACGTACTAACGTTCCCTGACAGATGGTGACACACCACCTTTTTCTTTCCTACACTCACACTCAAGAAGCAGATTTGCTGTCCACCTGACTTCCATCTGCTCCAGGTTCACCACTGCTTGTGATCCATCCAATTTGTTTAGTGTCTAGCACCCCTAAACCACAGCTCCTTCCTAACTACTAGAATCCAAATTTCTTAACATAATAGTTTTGGAAGAATTGAACTGATATCCAGGGGCTCCCAGAGTATTCTCTAGGAGTAAACATATTCCTTGCTGTATTACTGGTCTATAGCCAGATAGCTGTGTTAGGGACAAAAAACTGCAGATGCTGGAATCCAAGGTAGACAAACAGGAGGCTGGAAGAACACAGCAAGCCAGGCAGCATCTGAAAGAGACAGTGGTCAACTGTTCAGGTATTACCCTTCTTCAGGGCTGGATGTGGGAGTAGAATAATGGAATGGTGGCAATAGGTGGACACTGGTAGTAGGTACTGGTTGGTCGATGGGAGGATTGAATCCGGTTGGTGGCTGGAAGGGAGGATCAGAAGGTAGAATGGAAGGGAGGAGGTGGGACTAGAACAGGAGTCAGGGGATGGGAAGGAAGGTTATTTGAAATCGGAGAACTCAATATTGAGTCCACTGGGCTGTAGAGTGCTCAGGGTGGAAGCTCAGGTGCTATTCTTCAAACTTGTGTTCCGAGTCGCTGCAAAACTAGAGGCGGCCAAGGATGGACATATTGGGGGTGGGGGGGGGGGAAGATGCTGAAATGGGCAGGTGACTGTGAGGTTAGGTTAGCGTTATGGGTCAGGCAAACATGCTCAGCGAAACAGTTAACTGGTCTTCGTTTGGTAGACGAGACCACATTGGGAGCACCGGATGCAATAGGCTATATTGACAGAGGTGCAGGTGAAGTTCTGTCTCAATTGGAAGGACTGTTTACGGCCCCAAATAGAAGTGAGAGAGGTGGTGTGTGGACAGGTGTTGCATCTTTTAACAGTTATAGGGGAAGGTACTGGGCTGGCTGGAGTGATTGGTGGGGCATGTGGTGCGAACCAAGGAGTGGCAAAGGGAATGGTCCTTACAGAAGATGGGAGACGTTCCAGGTGATAAGGTCTAATTAGAGTTGGCAGAAGTGCTTGACGATGATACATTGGATGCGGACACTGGTGGGGGGAAAGTGAGGTCAAGGGGGACCCTATCTTTATTATGTTTGGGGAGGGGGGTGGTTAAGAGCTGTGGAGCAGGGAATGGGAGAGGCACGTTGGAGGGCAGTCTGGATGACTGGATGACTGGAAGTTTCCAAAGAGGTGGAGGTTTGTGTCCTGGATGTAGGTGGGGAGTGCAGAGCTCCACTCTCTCCTCACCGATCCCTGTTTCACTATCAAGCCCCCGACAAAGGCAGGGCAGTGGAAGTCTGGAGGACGGACCTCTATGTTGCACAGGCCAAACACCAACTCTCTGACACCACTCCCTACCTCCCACGACCCTACCATGACCCATCAAGCCACCATTTCCCACGCTGTCCACGACCTCATCGATTCTGGTCATTTCCCCTCCAGCACCTCCAGCCTTATAGACCCCTCCCCAGTCCTGCACTGCCCAGTTCTACCTGCTTACCAAGATCCACAAGTGCAACTACCCTGGCTGACTCATCGTCTCTGCAGGTTCCTGCCCCACCAAACTCATCTCTTCCTACCTTGACTTCATTCTCTCCCCCTTGGTCCAGACACTCCCCACCTACATCCAGGACACAACCATGCCCTCCACCCTTTGGAACCTTCCAATTCCCTGGCCCCCACCACTTAATCTTTACTACGGACATTCAAGCCCCATACATGTCTCTACCACACAAAGATGGCCTACAGGCCCTCAGTTTGTTCTTCTCCAACAGACCCAGCCAGTCCCTCTCCACGCCAAACTAGTCCTCACCCTCAATTCTTCCCACTTTCTCCAAATCCAGCAGGTTGCCATGGGCACTCGCATAGGCCCTAGCTACATCTGCCTATTTGTCGGTTATGCAGAACAGTCCTTCTTCAGTAGGTACACCGGTACTGTTCCCCAACTCTTCTGCCAGTATATCGATGACTGCATCAGTGCTGCAACCTGCACCAAGCCTGAACTGGAGTAGTTCAATGACTTCGCTAACAACATCCAAACCGCCCTCAAATTCACTTGGTCTATCTCAAGACACCTCTCTCCCATTTTTCTATTTCTGGCAACAGGTTACAGACCAACATTTACTATAAAACCACAGACTCCCATAACTACCTAGACTACACCTCCTCCCACCCTGTATCCTGCAAAAAAACTCAATTTTTTCCCAATTCCTCTGTCACATCTGCTCCAACAAGGACACGTTCCACTTCCAAACATCCCAGAAGTCCACTTTCTTCAAACAATGCTTCCCCCCGCAACTGTTATCCAGACAGCTCTCCACCATGTGTCCTCCATTGCCACTCCACAGGTCTTGAGCACACCCCCTCCTCCAAACATTATAAAGATAGAGTCCCCCTTGTCCTCACTTTCCACCCCATCAGCCTCCGCATCCAACGTATCGTCCTTAAAAATGTCCACCAACTGCAATTAGACCCACCACCCGGAATATTTTCTGCTCCCCACCCCTCTCTGCCCTCTGCAAGGATCATGTCTTTCGCCACTGTGTAGTGTGCATCACATTCCCCGCTTATCACTCCAATACCTCCCACTCCTTCCACCCATCTCCCCACCCCATACTTTCCCCTGTAAACGTAAAAGATGCAACATCTGCCCACACACCACCTTCCTCACCTCCATTCGGGGCCCTAAACAGTCCTTCCAAGTGAGACAGAGCTTCATCTGCATCTCCTCCAACTTGGTCTATTGCATCCAGTGCTCCCGATGTGGTCTTCTCTATGTCAGTGAGGCCAAACATAGACTGAGTGACCACTTTGCTGAGTGTCTTCGCCTGACCCATAACAGTCAACCTAACCCCCCCGGTCACCACCCGTTTCAACACCTCCCACCCCCAACAACCCCTCCAACATGCCCATCTGTGGCCTCCTCCACCGTCACAGTAACTCAATGCAAAATTTGAAGAACACCAACTTATCTTCTGCCTGGGCACACTACAACCTGGAGGACTCAACACTGGGTTCTCCAATTCCAGCCCCACCTCCTCCCTTCCAGCTACCGACCAGATTCATCCCTCCCATTAACCAACCAATCTGGTCGTACCCACTACTAGTGTTCACCTATCACCACTATTTCACTACCCCCTCCTTTATCTGCAGCTCCCCCTACCCCCACATCCAGTCCTGAAGAAGGGTAATACCCGAAACTTTGACTTCTCGTTTCCTCCAGACGCTGCCTGACTTGCTGTGTTCTTCCATACTCCTGTCTGTCTACCCCACATAGCTGTGGTGAGGTTTTGAAGCACCCCTTTATCCTTCAGTGCATCTTGTGGATGGGCCACTTTCAGAATGCACAGCTCCTGCTTAAAATACATCATATCTTTAAAAACTACTGCCTGATGTTCACCCCCAAAATGGCTCACTTACCCAATCGGTGGTGAAGGGAGCGCCATTTGCCATTAGTGTTCGCACCTCATCGTCCTGCCCTTTTCGAGCTGCCTCCAACAACCTCTTCCCCAAATCCACCAGGGACATCTGGCCGATTCAAAAAAGACAAGAGGGGAGAAAAAAAAAAAACAGGTCAGACTGTAACTGAACCGCCAGAGCCTGAGGGATTGAAAACTTATTGCTCGCCAAGAAATACCGAGGATAAGAAGTGAAGCTCAGAACATACACCAGCAGTATTGCCTGCTTCAGCATGTTTTGTCTTCATCAGAACTCAGGGGTTCAAGAATTATCCATGGTCTAGCAAGGCGGTGGAAAAGAACCTAACGATATGTAACACCACAATTTAGGAGGGTCACCAGTCTGATTCACGGCCTGTTCTGAATTACCTGACAGGCTGGATTGGGAGACAAAATGCTGCCATTGGTCTCATTGCCATTGGGCTATGGAAACAAGAATTAAATTTTAGGTTTCCCACTGCTAATAGTTTATCAAGGAATCATGCCCATCACCCAAGTGGGCATAAAAGTGCATATACAGGCAAGAACAACATGCCTTCACTGCATTCTGAAGAAGGGTCACTTGACCCAAAACGTTAACTCTGATTTCTCTTCCCAGATGCTGCCAGATCTGCTCAGCTTTTCCAGCAATTTCTGCTTTTGTTTCTGATTTATAGCATTCTTAGTTCTTTTGGTTTTTAGGCCTTCACTGAGCATGTGGTCGAACAGTTTCTCACTCTCAAGTATCAACTAACACATTAGAATAGTCATTTGGGTAAGGCAAATGCAGAGGCACCAGCATCTCTGGATCTTTAACCCTGCAGAGATAACAGCCTTCTGAAGAGACAGGTGGGAAAGGGAGAAAAAAAACTCATATCAGTGACAACAGCCTCTTTACCGGGTCTAGAGTCAGCTCATATTGCAACATCATAGCTGAGAGTTTTGTTGGGATGTTCTATAATACCCTTAAAAGAAACTAACCTACTAAGCTGCACCAGCTTCGTGGCAACTAACAGTGCTGCTTGCTGTTGAATGAAGCCAACTACAGCAAATGGAACATATTGAATTAATTGTTCTCCGCTGCTTCAGAACTTGCGATTTTGGAAGGGATGGAGATGGGAGGGGTGAAAAGAAGACAGAAGGGTAGAATTGGGACCCATTTGATCTCAATGGAACAGGTCAAAAGAGAAGAAAATTCAGGACCTATCCCTACTTCACTTAGAGAATTTTACTACAACACGCAGCTGTGTGGATAGGGAGGGAATACCAGGCCACATCCACCCCCCAACCATGGTCTATTGACACACTTCCACGTCTGGGTTTTAACGGACTGTAGGAAAATGCAGGAAGAAAAGCTGCGCTGAGTGAAGAAGAGGTTGAGTTGCTTTTGATTCCATTCATATGGAAAACTTTAGCCAGCCTGGTCGGCAATATGATTTAATTGGATCAATGGAAGAGACTGGCTTTCTTTTACTGGCTGCTTTCCCAATTTCAACCCACATTGCAATTTATACTTTCAACAAGCAACATCACAGAAAACTTGGCACCAGCAGATATGGGAGGCAGGGTAGTGTAGGAAGGAGGGAAGAAAAAAGAACAAGCGTCACTCATTCTTCATGACCCCTTTACATTTTACCCAAAAGGTAACTGATATCCAAACATTACTCTTCACCATATATTCCAGAGGCTGTTGTGTCATTGCTATACAATGTGTAACACCATGACATTCAAAATATATTAACCATCTTGTGACTGCATATATGCTGTTTATCATTCTAAGCTTGTATGTCCACATTTATCTACCATGACATTACAGGGTTAATTGACCTCATCCTGCTCCTAAATTCTAGTTAGAAACTGCTTGTAGTTCAGTTTCCTTGATATGCTACTGTACAGAACCGAATTGCATTTGTGACTATGTATATTCATAAAACATACCTTGTGTATAAAAGTTTTTTTTAAATTTCAAAAAATGTATTTATAATAGATAAAGGGTCTGTGTAACATGTGGCACTGTGATGACCCTCTGAAGTGTTAAAGCACAAAAATGCCATAATTAGAGGAGCATGTTACATGCCAGCTTTGTCCAATAAACAATTATTTATCAACATTTACAATGAAAAATAAAAATAAAACAAAATGTAGGACATCTTCTGAAAAATAGCTGAATCACAACTATTCACCCTAACCCAATCATTCCCCCTCCAATATCCAAGCTGTAGTTTGTCAGAACACCCGAGAGCAAGTAAAATTGAGTGGCATGTATAAAATTTACAATCTGGATCACAGGCTTCTTATTTGGATATTACCCCATGAAGCAGCATTCCTGAACTTCAAACCACCATACTTAAACCAGACTCATGATGGAAATATGAGATAACAAGGTGTAGAGCTGGATGAACACAGCAGGCCAAGCAGCATCAGAGGAGCAGGAAGGCTGAGGTTTCGGGCCTGGACCCTTCATTTTCTGAAGGGTCC